>CAXDID010001240.1:81443-435842 GCA_963988835.1 Hexamita inflata
AGTTGCTTATTTAGCAACTATATAGAATAACCAACGTTAATAATATTTCAAGCATTTAGTAGTAACTGGATGGGCTCTGTATACAGCGTGGTGTTATTGCGATCACTTATAACGTTATTATTGTTTCAGTCATTCCACTTCAACCAATGGAAGTGATGAGGCGATGCGTATATGCGAGCCCGGAGTGACCGCCCGCTAAAACCTTCGTTCGACTCTGCACTATCCCAAAAAGGGGGTGATATGGTGGTGTCCGACATTATTTCCGGCTCAAATTCGTCTTTCATGAATGATATTTTGCGTCATCTTAATTACTTACACATTAATCCAAACATACTTGGTACATGGCAAAATCGTCACGTCTGAGATTGTATTTACTTCAAACCACGCCAGCACACGAGGGCTCGAGCATTACTCACGCGATGCTCGTTTTGCATGGACTACTGTTGGTATCCTGTGTGTATGTCGACGCCGAAATTCTGACGGGCCTCTCGCCTAAATGTCTAGGCCGGTTATTTCCCACTTCCGCCACAACGAATGCGTGAAGAATAAGGCGAGACACCAGTGCGCCTGGAGTATCCTGCACTTAAGAGACTAGTGAAAAGCCGTTGTCACGACGGCGCTGTGCTCTGGGGCCATAACTCGTGTGAGATATTACGTATAGAGGCCGCGACAAGCTAATTGACACAGCCGACGACGCTGTAAATTATGTTTCGCGAATTTGACGTTTCTTAATGCGCAGATGGGGATTTATATCAGTGAACTGCCGAAGATATACAATTTGAACGCGAAAATATGAGAGCGCCAAAACGCTCTATCACTCAGCTGTTGAGAATTCATCAAGTTGAAATGCGCGAGTAAACGCCTTAACACCGCTATCACTTGGCAACGTGGATGTTGACCCATACTAAATTTCTGCAGAAACGCTGCTAATATTCACCTCCAGATTTGACTGTTGACGATCCCACTAAGCAGTTGGACTGGCGATGCGTCGTACGCTAACATTAAACGCGTGGATATGCCACTGCGCCGTTTAAAATTGGTTTCATCTGCACTTAGTTCTACACGGCTGAATCCATAAATATTCATTCGGCTTAATTTTGCTGCATTTCTATAATATCTACAAAAATGCGAGATACGCCCAACCGGAGACAACTTATTTTTATTTCCAAAAAAGAACCACTCCATACAATGCAAGCTTCCTTTGAAGAACTTCAGATCCTCGAAGACGGATTTATCAAGATGACGAATTCCTGCTTCAACACCAACTTTACCGACATCACTGACGCACTCGCGCACTACAAAAGCAACGCCGTTCCAGCCGGCCCACGTTTCCCGATAAACGCGGGCGCTGCTACCATGGGCGCCAACACCGCACAGCTGTTCAACAGCCGCGACAGCGAAGAAGAGCAGGAGCACGACAGTTTCTACATTGCCGAGAGAAAGAGAAAAGCTGAAGCTTACAGCTGGACGAGAGACATGCACGAAAGATTTGTGGTTGTCTGCATGGCCTTGGGCATCAGAGAATGCAAGCCGAAAGACGTCCTGCAGTACTTCGGACACTTCGACGGAATCGAAAAGGCCGTGATCGGAAGCCACCTGCAGAAGGTGAGGAAAGCGATTCTCAAGGACTAGGGCCTGCAGAACCTGGCCGATGTGCAGAACTGGATGGCGCCGAAAGATGTGCACGACGAAACCCTGACGTTCATCGTTCAAAAATGGAAAGAACCGGGGTTCACTGGATTCTCCAGCGCCCAAATCTCCCAGCTCGTAAGAGAGAAGTGAGTCTAGTTATACTTGTTATTTATTGAAAGCAATCGATTTTAATTTAAAGTTACTTAATCAACTTAATTTAAAGTCTTAATCATATGAGCTTCCAGCGTTAATAACACCAAACGAAAGTGGGTTTCAGCAGGTTATTTGTATATATTAAAAGAAAATATTGAGTATTAACATATCATAAATAATTAAACGGTGTTTCATACTTCATTTCGTGCTGCAAAATACTGTTGATCGTCTAAATGGTCATTCATCATGTAAATAAGTTTACTATGTAATACATAAATCATATCTTTGTCAGTATAAATATTTCTACACTCAGGATATTGGCTATGAAGTCGCTGCAGAACTCTTTTTACAATAGTGGTGCGAATTCTTTTGTAATCAGTATTTGACATATCTTAACGTAACTTATACGAGAACAACAGCTCTTTAGCATGTTGAATAGCTATGGTTCTGTAGTTTTCTGGCCACATCTCCATTTAAGGGGTGAATAAAAATAGAAATCATTTATAAGAAGAAACGTAGAATTTACTATAATTCGGATACGTTGAGATTTAATCTCAAGTTGTGAACAAGTTGCTTAAATGCTAAAAATGCGCATGTGCGACCCCATACCATAAACATTCCTTTCAACATATTTAATCTGAATTTAATCCAACATTTAATCTCTATTATTTAGTTTGTTTTTAGCAAAATAGTCAAATCAATGTTCTTGAATCCAATATCACTATTAACACTACAAGCTGATACGTATAAGCTTTAAACACAACAAATATTCACATTCGTTCACAATACATTTGTATTAACAATAATTAACATCCCAAATGTAAACTTCCTACTACGCATGCGCCTCATCAAGCACGCGTTTTAACGCACCGTTATATTAGTTGCTTATTTAGCAACTATATAGAATAACCAACGTTAATAATATTTCAAGCATTTAGTAGTAACTGGATGGGCTCTGTATACAGCGTGGTGTTATTGCGATCACTTATAACGTTATTATTGTTTCAGTCATTCCACTTCAACCAATGGAAGTGATGAGGCGATGCGTATATGCGAGCCCGGAGTGACCGCCCGCTAAAACCTTCGTTCGACTCTGCACTATCCCAAAAAGGGGGTGATATGGTGGTGTCCGACATTATTTCCGGCTCAAATTCGTCTTTCATGAATGATATTTTGCGTCATCTTAATTACTTACACATTAATCCAAACATACTTGGTACATGGCAAAATCGTCACGTCTGAGATTGTATTTACTTCAAACCACGCCAGCACACGAGGGCTCGAGCATTACTCACGCGATGCTCGTTTTGCATGGACTACTGTTGGTATCCTGTGTGTATGTCGACGCCGAAATTCTGACGGGCCTCTCGCCTAAATGTCTAGGCCGGTTATTTCCCACTTCCGCCACAACGAATGCGTGAAGAATAAGGCGAGACACCAGTGCGCCTGGAATATCCTGCACTTAAGAGACTAGTGAAAAGCCGTTGTCACGACGGCGCTGTGCTCTGGGGCCATAACTCGTGTGAGATATTACGTATAGAGGCCGCGACAAGCTAATTGACACAGCCGACGACGCTGTAAATTATGTTTCGCGAATTTGACGTTTCTTAATGCGCAGATGGGGATTTATATCAGTGAACTGCCGAAGATATACAATTTGAACGCGAAAATATGAGAGCGCCAAAACGCTCTATCACTCAGCTGTTGAGAATTCATCAAGTTGAAATGCGCGAGTAAACGCCTTAACACCGCTATCACTTGGCAACGTGGATGTTGACCCATACTAAATTTCTGCAGAAACGCTGCTAATATTCACCTCCAGATTTGACTGTCGACGATCCCACTAAGCAGTTGGACTGGCGATGCGTCGTACGCTAACATTAAACGCGTGGATATGCCACTGCGCCGTTTAAAATTGGTTTCATCTGCACTTAGTTCTACACGGCTGAATCCATAAATATTCATTCGGCTTAATTTTGCTGCATTTCTATAATATCTACAAAAATGCGAGATACGCCCAACCGGAGACAACTTATTTTTATTTCCAAAAAAGAACCACTCCATACAATGCAAGCTTCCTTTGAAGAACTTCAGATCCTCGAAGACGGATTTATCAAGATGACGAATTCCTGCTTCAACACCAACTTTACCGACATCACTGACGCACTCGCGCACTACAAAAGCAACGCCGTTCCAGCCGGCCCACGTTTCCCGATAAACGCGGGCGCTGCTACCATGGGCGCCAACACCGCACAGCTGTTCAACAGCCGCGACAGCGAAGAAGAGCAGGAGCACGACAGTTTCTACATTGCCGAGAGAAAGAGAAAAGCTGAAGCTTACAGCTGGACGAGAGACATGCACGAAAGATTTGTGGTTGTCTGCGTGGCCTTGGGCATCAGAGAATGCAAGCCGAAAGACGTCCTGCAGTACTTCGGACACTTCGACGGAATCGAAAAGGCCGTGATCGGAAGCCACCTGCAGAAGGTGAGGAAAGCGATTCTCAAGGACTAGGGCCTGCAGAACCTGGCCGATGTGCAGAACTGGATGGCGCCGAAAGATGTGCACGACGAAACCCTGACGTTCATCGTTCAAAAATGGAAAGAACCGGGGTTCACTGGATTCTCCAGCGCCCAAATCTCCCAGCTCGTAAGAGAGAAGTGAGTCTAGTTATACTTGTTATTTATTGAAAGCAATCGATTTATATTAATTTAAAGTTACTTAATCAACTTAATTTAAAGTCTTAATCATATGAGCTTCCAGCGTTAATAACACCAAACGAAAGTGGGTTTCAGCAGGTTATTTGTATATATTAAAAGAAAATATTGAGTATTAACATATCATAAATAATTAAACGGTGTTTCATACTTCATTTCGTGCTGCAAAATACTGTTGATCGTCTAAATGGTCATTCATCATGTAAATAAGTTTACTATGTAATACATAAATCATATCTTTGTCAGTATAAATATTTCTACACTCAGGATATTGGCTATGAAGTCGCTGCAGAACTCTTTTTACAATAGTGGTGCGAATTCTTTTGTAATCAGTATTTGACATATCTTAACGTAACTTATACGAGAACAACAGCTCTTTAGCATGTTGAATAGCTATGGTTCTGTAGTTTTCTGGCCACATCTCCATTTAAGGGGTGAATAAAAATAGAAATCATTTATAAGAAGCAACGTAGAATTTACTATAATTCGGATACGTTGAGATTTAATCTCAAGTTGTGAACAAGTTGCTTAAATGCTAAAAATGCGCATGTGCGACCCCATACCATAAACATTCCTTTCAACATATTTAATCTGAATTTAATCCAACATTTAATCTCTATTATTTAGTTTGTTTTTAGCAAAATAGTCAAATCAATGTTCTTGAATCCAATATCACTATTAACACTACAAGCTGATACGTATAAGCTTTAAACACAACAAATATTCACATTCGTTCACAATACATTTGTATTAACAATAATTAACATCCCAAATGTAAACTTCCTACTACGCATGCGCCTCATCAAGCACGCGTTTTAACGCACCGTTATATTAGTTGCTTATTTAGCAACTATATAGAATAACCAACGTTAATAATATTTCAGGCATTTAGTAGTAACTGGATGGGCTCTGTATACAGCGTGGTGTTATTGCGATCACTTATAACGTTATTATTGTTTCAGTCATTCCACTTCAACCAATGGAAGTGATGAGGCGATGCGTATATGCGAGCCCGGAGTGACCGCCCGCTAAAACCTTCGTTCGACTCTGCACTATCCCAAAAAGGGGGTGATATGGTGGTGTCCGACATTATTTCCGGCTCAAATTCGTCTTTCATGAATGATATTTTGCGTCATCTTAATTACTTACACATTAATCCAAACATACTTGGTACATGGCAAAATCGTCACGTCTGAGATTGTATTTACTTCAAACCACGCCAGCACACGAGGGCTCGAGCATTACTCACGCGATGCTCGTTTTGCATGGACTACTGTTGGTATCCTGTGTGTATGTCGACGCCGAAATTCTGACGGGCCTCTCGCCTAAATGTCTAGGCCGGTTATTTCCCACTTCCGCCACAACGAATGCGTGAAGAATAAGGCGAGACACCAGTGCGCCTGGAGTATCCTGCACTTAAGAGACTAGTGAAAAGCCGTTGTCACGACGGCGCTGTGCTCTGGGGCCATAACTCGTGTGAGATATTACGTATAGAGGCCGCGACAAGCTAATTGACACAGCCGACGACGCTGTAAATTATGTTTCGCGAATTTGACGTTTCTTAATGCGCAGATGGGGATTTATATCAGTGAACTGCCGAAGATATACAATTTGAACGCGAAAATATGAGAGCGCCAAAACGCTCTATCACTCAGCTGTTGAGAATTCATCAAGTTGAAATGCGCGAGTAAACGCCTTAACACCGCTATCACTTGGCAACGTGGATGTTGACCCATACTAAATTTCTGCAGAAACGCTGCTAATATTCACCTCCAGATTTGACTGTTGACGATCCCACTAAGCAGTTGGACTGGCGATGCGTCGTACGCTAACATTAAACGTGTGGATATGCCACTGCGCCGTTTAAAATTGGTTTCATCTGCACTTAGTTCTACACGGCTGAATCCATAAATATTCATTCGGCTTAATTTTGCTGCATTTCTATAATATCTACAAAAATGCGAGATACGCCCAACCGGAGACAACTTATTTTTATTTCCAAAAAAGAACCACTCCATACAATGCAAGCTTCCTTTGAAGAACTTCAGATCCTCGAAGACGGATTTATCAAGATGACGAATTCCTGCTTCAACACCAACTTTACCGACATCACTGACGCACTCGCGCACTACAAAAGCAACGCCGTTCCAGCCGGCCCACGTTTCCCGATAAACGCGGGCGCTGCTACCATGGGCGCCAACACCGCACAGCTGTTCAACAGCCGCGACAGCGAAGAAGAGCAGGAGCACGACAGTTTCTACATTGCCGAGAGAAAGAGAAAAGCTGAAGCTTACAGCTGGACGAGAGACATGCACGAAAGATTTGTGGTTGTCTGCATGGCCTTGGGCATCAGAGAATGCAAGCCGAAAGACGTCCTGCAGTACTTCGGACACTTCGACGGAATCGAAAAGGCCGTGATCGGAAGCCACCTGCAGAAGGTGAGGAAAGCGATTCTCAAGGACTAGGGCCTGCAGAACCTGGCCGATGTGCAGAACTGGATGGCGCCGAAAGATGTGCACGACGAAACCCTGACGTTCATCGTTCAAAAATGGAAAGAACCGGGGTTCACTGGATTCTCCAGCGCCCAAATCTCCCAGCTCGTAAGAGAGAAGTGAGTCTAGTTATACTTGTTATTTATTGAAAGCAATCGATTACCCGTATATTTTAGTAAAAATTAAAATATTATACCAAATAAAAATGATATATAATTATTATCCACTTCAAATTCTTTAACCAAACAGTATTATCGAAAAACAATATGAAGTGCTTGAAAAAATATCAGCAGGTGCTCAGGCTACAATATATAAAGCGCAAGATATTAAAACAAATTAAATTATAGCCATAAAATAATATTTAAATATCGAATAATATGATAAATATGATATTGAATAAATAGAAACCGAGGCTTAACTATTAATGCAGTGTCAACACAAAAATATAATGAAATGTTATCAAATAGTAAAAAGAAGTTCAGATATTTTGCTTATTAATGAATATATTGAAGGTGAAACATTAGATCGCTTCGTAAGAAATATATTAAATTAACCATACCCTTACAGCCAACTTAACTCTTCAAATACTATGTAGTACATGTAATAATTTGAAAAAAGTGTTGATAAACGATATAAATATTAAAGTTATATAAGACATTTATAGACTACTCCTCTTCTAGATCTATAGAAACTATAGATAGGCAATTCTAACTATTTAGATATATCTCGGAATGTTTACAAGCAATTAATTGAGGCTTTAGTTTATATCCACAGTAAATAAATAATGCACCGAGATCTAAAGCCAGAAAATATTTTGATATAATTAATTGATAATCAGTTTGTAGTAAAATTAATTGATTTTGGTTTATCAAAGCTTAACAAATATGCCCAAACAGTTGTTGGAACTACAGGTTATATGGCCCCAGAAATATAAATGAGTAAAAATGATGTAATATATGATGAGCGTGTTGATATGTGGAGTGCTGGCGCCGTTCTTTACTTTTTACTACATGGATATTCTCCTTTTATTGTTAAGGGTTCTTTACGATTTACATATTATTAGGCTGAAAATGACATGTTATTGCCTTATAATTATTCAGCTGGTAATGAACTAATTGAGATTTTGGATAAGTAATTACAACACAATATCAAATAAAGAGCATATGCGAATGATATTTTGGAACAATTACAAAAGCACAATAAAAACAATGTTAATTTGATAAAAAATAATATAATAATTAATGAAATAAAGATAACATTTATTGGTGATTTTGGAGTTGGGAAAACATCACTCATCAAAAGATTTGCGAAAACTTCAATGCAAATATCTATATCATCTATTTCCAAACTTATTAATGGTAATCCAGTTAATATTATATTTCATGACACACAGGGAACAGAATAAATGACTCAATCATTGGTTCCATAAATATTTAGGGGCTCAGATATTGTTATTTTAGTGTACAAAGATATGGATTCTTATGATTCACTGGAAAAATGGAAAAGCACAGTAAGTTAATGGTGTTCGCCAATGTATTTCATAATAAGTTCATCATTTAATGGTTATTTGAAAAATAGTAGTGATATATAGCTAAATTCAAGAGATATTGAATCCAAGTTTGATAAAGTGCTCACAAATATTCTAAATTAGTATCTTGAAAAGTATAATCCCAACTAGTAAATCAATAAAGTTTAAGCTAAACTGGTTGTTAATGATTCTGTAAAGAAAACAGGAAAATGCTGTTGAAGTGATTTATATATTGATTATATATATTTCTGAATGTATGTTAAATATTAATTATCACACTCCATAAGTAAAGGAAAATGAGTTAAGACTATCAATATGGCGAATTGGAGGGATATAAGTAGTTGATAACGCAGATAAACCAGTGGTATTTTAGTGGTGATGACGAGAATGTTGCTGTAATTTTGTGTTAGTTGGGGAAGCACTTTGAGTTCAAGGAAAACTACGATATTGCGATTAAGTACACAATTGCGGATATTTTATTGTCGTATAAATTGAATAAAATTCCTGGTGTGTCCACCGCCTTAGCCACTTTAGCGCACGAGTATTTTTGTTTGCAGTAGGTTGAGTTTGTGAAGGAGAATTGCAACGAGAATTTGTCTTTTTAGCTTGCTACGTATGCGTATTAGTGTGCGTTTGCGTCTTTAACGCATTAGTCGAAGATGGTGGACACGATAATCTCGGCTTCGATTCCGTTTAATTTTTCTTCATTGGACGTCAGTTTCGTGTTGCTTTAAACCATTACAGTAAACTCCGGATGCTACTATTCAATGGCCAGTTACTCCTTTGAGTGCTTCCTCGAGTCCCTAGCCTCAAAAATGCAGTTCTGCACCTTCCCTTTATATTATTTGCAAATGCTCGAGGCCTCAAAAGCATTCGTACTTTAACTTGATTTAAATAATTACAAACAGAGCGCCCTGAACACACTCATGAGCGTTTGTGAGCAGTTCCTGAACGTTGGAATAAACTTAAAGTTCTGCGGTGATCTTCTCCACATTTTTGAAAAAAATAAAAGAGAATTTCTACTGAATAAAAACTGGCTCAGAATTCTACGGCTGAAATATTAAATGTTCAACGGAGAACTGAACGAAAATAACGCCCGAGCTAAAATTGAGGACCTAATTGAGAACGCCGATGAAAAGAGCGTTTAAGAGCTCATTGACTTCCTAGTTAAATTCGCACGGGTTAAAATGGTCGGAATCTGCGTTGAATGCATTAACAGCGGATTAAATTGTAATATGAAGCAGATTAAGTAAAATAAATACAATGTGCAAAAAAGTGAGCTGATGGACAACTTTGTGCAGAGGAAATATAAGGAATGCGTTAGTAACATACAGAATATGATCACGGGAAAGGAAAAAATTGAATAGAATATAGACACTATACTGCAAATAATATGTGCGCTGCTAAGTCACACACAACTGGAAATACACGAACAACACAGATTCATGCTGTTCATGATGTAAAATATGATCAAAAGCGTAAATATAGAACAACTTCAAGATTTGTAGTACAACCTGGTATATTTCTTGCACGACTTCAATCTGTGCAACCCACCAATTCCAAGCTCGGAAAACCTAAGTAAAGAACTTGCGCTGTACGGACTAAATAATTACGCAGACTCGCTATTGATGAGTACTCATAAATTCTATGGGCTAAATCCAGCGTTTAGTTAACACGAATTTAAATAAGACTCAATAGTTCAGCTTGACAAAATGTACAACGTAACACTATTTTTAATGCAAAATAAACTAATTACATAAGAGAGAGATGAAGAGGCGATTAAAAAACTGAAGCTAAACAAAGCAAATATCAGCAGTCATATTGATAAGTACAAGAAATCTAACAGAAAAGCGAAGTAAATCGACTATTCAAACGTAGTGCTAAAAACTAGGTCAAATACAACAGTTCTACCTCATTAAATATATTAATACTAATCTATGGAGCGCGACTATGAAAATTAAGTTTCATAACAGTAATTTAATAATAGGGCAGTTCATTAAACAGCCGAATAGCCTGTAAACATCAGCGAATCAATTTCAGAACCATCTATTGAAGATCCTTAACCAGAAGCTCAGGTTATTATTGAACCGCAATAAAACAATATAGAAGTATACAACGCTCCAACATCTCACGAATTCAGCTTTCTATCACCTCAAGATTTAATTTAACAAGTTTCTTCCTTGACAAACGTTGACACATTATAAATCACCTCCTCAAGCATAGACCACGACCAGATCCTCTCCATATCTTAACTACGCAAAATTCAAACCCTATCCTTAATTGGCCCCTGTAAAACATCCGATTTGCTCCTCCTCTTGTCCTCAATAACAATTAACACTTTAATTTTAAAAAGGAACTGCATTTCAAGCCCAGATTTCATTTCCGTTTTCAGATTTTCAGTTCACAAAAACATTTAAAGAATATTCTTCGCCCAGATAAACAGTTTTTAAACGAGAACGACAGAGGAAATAAATATTTTTGAGCCACGAACCGTTGAAACTATTGAGTTTTACATGTGCAACTTCAAATTCAACGGTTAAATGTATTAAAATAAGGGACGTTTAACGGTTAAAAGACTAATTGTAAATAACTGCTAAAATGTGTGCTAAATCATGAAATTGATGCAGAACATGTACTTATTCAACGTAGAAGAGCTATAATTGAAGAATATAAGCATCTCTGAGCTCAAACATATTGACTTCACCGAATACCAGAACAAAATTGACAAAGTCAAAATACAATTCGCAGATAAAATAACCTCAAACGATGAAATCAACTTCATTCAAAACTTCGAATTCCGGCTAAACTCAGAAGGAACCGAAGTGGAACTGCAATACAAAGAATGAAATCCTATATTTTAACACAAATAGTAAATATTATCGTATACAGATAAAAATAATTCCAATTTAGTTAACAAGTTTAAGAATGTTTAAGACATAACCACAATTAATACTAACACAATACTAACACAATTAATACTAATCAATCTAATAACACAAATTGTGTTATTAGATTAATTTTGTTACACAATATGAAAGCAAAAATAAAAATATGTAAATAAAGAATAAAATGAAGATTTTATTACTCATTGTTGTTATTATTTTAGCAAATAATAAATTAGGCTGCACGCTAAAACCGCAATTGAAACGCCGAATATAATGATAGATTCTTTCCAAACACTGTTACTAGTTTCCATTATCTTATACTAAAGTTGACTAAGTTCGGAAGCGCTTTCCACAAAATAGACTATTTAGTCTCTTACATTAGTTTTCATGTTGCGCGTCATGTTGACCTAACATTCTTTCTTATCTCCAAGTGAATTTTCGCACGTTATAGGTACGGTATCCGTTTTTCTGGAGAAATTTACCATTTACGTTACGCCATATTATTCTACTATCTAATACACGTCGTTTTATAGCTGCATTCCAAAGTATTTTATTGTAACTGATACCGCTGGTCTTTACTTGCATCTATCGAGTTGTTTCATCCAGACAGTAACTTCTAAATGCTTGTCGTAAATATGCATTACGCGTTAATTTACACAAGTTCTCTTGAGTTCAATCGGTTTTGAGCTAAAATCTAACAGCATTTGGTCGTTCACATCAATTAAAACGACAAAGAGTTGAATTTATGCTCCTTAGAACTCATCCGAATCTATGAGTTATCTTTTAATATCCTCGCTGAACTCAGTAAACTGTACCAAGTAAAGTGAGACGAAGCTCTTGAAAGAGACTTGTTTGATTAGCTCTACATTTCGTGTTGGAGTGGTTATCAGAGCCGTTAGTTGGACGAACTCAGCGTTTTGCTTAACTAATTAAGCATATGAATACCTTGGATCTGCACTTGGAACCTCCAAACATGGAATACTGTTATAAAATCCAGTTTTGAATATTAGGCCGTTCTCATTTATTGTCGTTTTTGGTGTCATTGCGCTGAAGCAGCCCATCGAGTTGTCGCTGAATTTGTACTCAGCAATGGCTGTGATCGAGGCGGTTGTTGACTTCACAAAATAATCCAAAGATAAGCGTATTGGAGTGGAAATATTTTGCGTTACTGTTGAAATCAGGTTCGCGAGCGCTGATCTATCCGTATCTGAGTACTTTGATGACTCGGAAGCTGAACTCATGTCCAAAAGATAGCGCTTGATTGACAAAAACTGGGTGTTCGAGGTTTTATAGTCATCTGGTTTCACAAAAACGTTAGAATCGTCGATTTCGTGAACGGGAATGCGCAGCCACTTGTTGTCGCTGTAGTACTCGAAAAAAACCGTAAACGAGGCCACGTTACAAAATAGTGGCTCCACCTCGAACGAAAACCAGTTATCAATCAAAGAATACGTGAATCTGGTAGAAGAAAAACACGCTGTTTGATTCGATAACGTGTGGAACACGTCCGCAACAGAACCCTAAACTTCGTACTCTCCATCCAGTAAAATCTTGAAAGCTCCAAACTGCGCATCAAGAATTTGATCGTACAACGCCAAACTTGAGAACTGGTAGGAAATAGTTATATTTTGATTGTACAGATATGTGAACGGAATTCCTGTCCCAGAAGACGGCACTTGTACTTTTCCATTTAGAGGCGACTGTAGAAGAAATATGGCGCTCGAAGACTTTCCGTTCAAAACCTGGCACATGTTGTCGGTTGGAATGAACTTCATTAAAGGGTTGGGCAGCAAATTCAGAGTGAGAGTCCTAGTGAGTCGGTTGCCTACCAAGGTTGAAGCAGGGGAAAAGCACTGTTTAAATGTGTTTTCTGCAAATACAAAGTATAAAATTTACATATTTGAAGTGATTATATTAGACAAATATACTGAGGTCATTACATATTTATATAATTAAATGTTAATTCAAAATATATTTGAGATTTAGTGTAATGAATAAATTTTAGAAAATGTGAATCCTATAATATATCAGGAGCATACGTGTTTAGCTAAGAATATATCTAATATTCACATATAAATCTAATTGCATTCCGTATTTTCAAATTAATTTTCACTCTAGTAACTTTAAACTTTAAATATAGCTATATCTTACATTATAATTTATAATCCTTTGATAAATTGGTATGTACTCTCAAAAAGATATTAAAAATATGATAAAGTGTATGAAATATTATAATTTATATTGAAATAAACGTGAGTGATTTGAAAACGAAACATCTTTAAAAATATGATATACCTCTCAGTTATGTATATCAGGTATTTTCAATTTATCGGGCAGATTACCATTGGCGAGGGTGATGATGATGGTCGTCAGGATACGGATTAACCATATAATGATGGCGCATTTTTCTGATTTCGGAGTTTCAGTTGCACTTGATTTCGTGTTAAGCAGTCTTGCTTCGAGCTCTTTGTTTACAACATAAAATCGGTATTTTATTAGGCCGAATAGTTAATTATCTGTCAGATAAATGACATTGTTGATGGCATAGCCAATGACCGGTCCAGTACGTTCTTGCAAAAATCAAAATCTAACTGAATTAGTGATTATAACGCCGAGATATCTTAAACGCATGTTTCAGACTAATAAGGCTGGATTAGATTGATCAGATATTTTAGGGACGAAATATCGCAATCAATATTCTTTCGAGGTCAGTTCTTTGAGGTTCAGTGTTCTAATAAGAGCTCCAGTTCTGTCTAATTAAGCAACTTTGTCAAAACTGAAATGTCCACTAAAGAATTTCTGCTCAAATTGAGTTTTAACATTTTTTACATGTAAGTTGATAATATCATAAAATATCTTAGCAATCGTTATTTGATAGATTCAGCTCTCTTAACTGAGAAAATAGGCTGAACATGTGGACGAATTATGAGATGATCTAAATTCTCAAAAATTTTAAAGAAGGATAATTAATCAATAAAATGATCTTCCATGATTTCCAATGTCCCACTTTAAATTTGGTCATCAAATCGTTCAATCATTCGCTAATCGTATTCTACATTTTATTAATAAATAATTAGGAGTGAAACGAAATACAATTTGGGCACTGTTATTATTAATTAGATGAATTAGTGTACATAATCAGATAATTATTTAGTCCACGACGAAATTTACATTAATTTATGGTGACTCATTGGTCCACAACAATAATAAAATATAGTTTTTTGTTATATTTCATCCTTATTATAGTAAGGAAATAATGAAGTATTTTATTCTTTTCACTCTCATAAAGTTCTGCCTCCTCCATTGAATCTCTATTAAACAGCCGGAACCGTTTGAACTGCATTTCCAGTGTGTTATTGCAGTTCGTAGCCCCTTCTCTTGTGGTTCACACAACAGCAAATTGTTGAGATAAGTATTACTATCCCAGCGATACTCCCGATTACGATTAAAATGGTCGCCCACTGAGGGAGCTTATTCGGCATTCCAATGTACGAACCGTCATTAGCAATTAATTGAGCGGTGTCGGAGTCTAGTTCAGTTGATGATCCTCTGGAATGAGAACCAATGTTTGCATAAACACCAGCGTTTTCGTTGTAATACTTTGGAATAACGGTAAGTGCAGTCGTTTCAATGCAGAAAGCGTTACTGCCGATTGGAACGTAAAAGTTACCACCAGCGCCCCAACCACTACCCCAAGAATTGCGAACAACCCAGACGTCTACACCGTTTTTCTTCCCATATCCAACAAATGTAATCTAATGATCCATGTATTTTTATATACAGTTTACGTAGTTTGAAGTACCTTCGGAGTACTTAGCACAGGGGCAGGACTCACCGGTCCACGACTAGCCCGTATAAAAAGAAAAGGTATCAGAAAATCCTGCGGCCATAGTACCAACAACCACTATACCACGAGATAAATATGATTTAATTTCTTTTCTCGCCTAGGTTGTAAAAGTGTTGTAAGACTCTTAAAAAATATAAATAAGACCAGTATCGGTTGAAGATCCTCCATCGGAAACAGTGTATTGCTTATACGGAAGCGTGTAATCACTTACTTAAATTTTAGGTGTGTATTTTGACACATTGAATTTACTTTATTCAGTAGTCCATGTGGTGTAGACGAAATTTGTTTCTAGTTCTACAGTTTTTAAAACAGAGCCCAAATCATATTCATTGATGGCAACTATAAAATTACCACCTTTACAATAGGAACTGTATTAGGAATTCATCACCAAATATAACTCTGACAAATCATAGTTGTTTTATTCCCATATAGTTCCAGTGTAATGAGATTTGTCATGCAACATAGCATTTTCAAGAGCGGCGGTTGTTCCAAATGCCCAACAACTGCCACACTTACCTTAATCTCTCGGAGTAGTTACCAAACCAGCTTCTAATAAATCAACAGATTCATAAATTTATGAAATAGTATCAAGTGGATTTATTATATTGCAGTATAAACCATCTTAACACTCTGTGATGGCATTACCTGCTGATTTTCTTCTTGGTAAGCTTATTAATCCTCCAGTATTCAATACTTAATCCATTGTCGATATAACATCACATGTGTCACATGTTTAAATTATATTAAACAATTTTTTCAATGATTCACAAAATTTTAACTTTGACTCTTCAGAGCTCTACTTATTGAAGCAAGAGACGAATTTAATATAAGAAATATCACAGCCTTCGTCCTAAGTTATGTTACAGTTCAATTGTAAACAGGCGATTACTAACCTAAACATTCTTTGAAGTGGTTGTTTAATTATTGTAGTTATTATTACAAATATTGAATGATTCAAATAATCTAACAATATCAGTTACGAAATCAGTTCTATAAAGAAAAACATAATTAATATTATTAGCTGAAAATATTAAAACATAAGTGAGAAGATTACAGTATTCATAGAACCAGTGTTTACAAATTTTGAATACATAACATTACTAACTCTTTGTCAAACATTAAAAATTAACAAACATTATTAAAATATTACAATATAAATGTTACAACCATTTTCAACCTCGATACGAAAAAACCTATAACTCAATTATAAGTAAGGGATTATTTTCTATTTTTATTGAGTAATTTTAAATCATCTCATTATTTCAACGGCTGAGTCTATAACTATCGGTTTGTAGTTTTTCTTCGATTTCTTGCTCTTGCACAAGAAGAATACCCATACTGCGATTCCAACCGCGCTCAAACAGCCTATAACGCTCGCCCAGATCACCCACTACTAAACTGGTCTCTTAACCCTCTCCAAATCATCAGCGTCTAATTCGAATATGCTCCCTCTCTTGTGGCTCCCAATATTCTCGTAAACGCCCTCAGAAAACTTGAATCCGATGGGGAGAACGGTGTACGCGTACCTCTCCAAGCAGAAAGAGTCCTTTCCAATTGGAACGAAAAGGTATCCGTTTGCTCCCCACTCCGTTCCCCATGAGTTCTTAATGATCCAAACCTCCTCGTTATTTTTGTAGCCGTAGCCCACGAAGCTCACTTGGTGGTCGGTGAAGTCGCCTGGGCAGTGCTGGTGAATTGAACTTTGGCCGGTGTAGGTACTAAGCGCATCACCGAACGGTTTCGTGTACATACCGGCTGAAACTGCAATTCCACGCGATAAATATGATTTGATCTGCCATATGGTGTCCTTGGAGAACGTTTTCGTTGTGTCAGTGTGAATACCAACAACTGGCGTGGACAAACTAGGGTACCCGGCTATTTTTACCGTTTAATACGGCTTCAAATAGTTTTCAGCCTGAATAACTGGTGGGATCTCGGTTTCAGCCTTCCAAAGCGCCTCGTTCTTCTCGTAATCGTACTTAAAATTCTCCTCCTTCTCAACAGTTTAAAAGAACTCGTTGAAGTAATTCGCAGCGAAGACGAAATCACCGCCAGCACAATAACTCGACATATACGCGAACGAGTTGCTCATCAAAAACTGCTCTGAAAGATCAACGTTTTTACCCCAAAAAGGTGGTTACGGCTGTTAACGGAGAACAGAATTCTCGAAAATGGAGATTGTCCCAAAGGCCCAGCATGAGCCACAGTCACCCTGAGCTTTAGGCGGGGTTGAGAGACCTGCTTCAGCGAGTGATACAGATTTATAAATATGAGTTAGAGGTTTAAGCGGATCCGAGCCGAAGCATAACTCATATAAACAATTCGGGGCGAAAGTGGACGAAGATTTACGCAAACGAGGACGAAGAGGTGCATTAAAGGCTATATCCGAGTGAACGTGGAGCTTACCACCGTATTCTGCTATATATTATAAACGCCTGCAAAATATTTCTTTTGACTCGTTTGAAGGCTACTTATCATAATGATTAATGAATTTATCGTATGCCATTTCGCAAGAATCGTCTACTGAAATGTTAGCTACTAATAAATTCAACTGAGTTTGAATTGAATATAACACAAACATTGTTTGAAGTGAAAATAAATGGGAAATATGTGTAATATTAACAAAGAATCACGATATGACCTGATTTGTTCTCATTGTGAAGGCTTCATATTATTTCTGTTTCTTTTGCTTTCTCAAATATATAACTGTTCCAATGCATATAGCAACAATAACTATGACACAAACAATAGAAACGGGTATTATCCATGTGTTATTTTTGAATTTTATTAATTAATGATTATCGCTGTCAAGTTCATACTATGCTCCTCTTCTTTAACTGCCGATATTTTCATAAATTGATTAATCTAGACTTAACCCAATCGGTAAAATCGTTGTGAATATGTGTTCTATACAAAAAGAATCTTTTCCTATCGGAACAAAAAAGTAGCCATTTGCACCCCATTCTTCGCCCCAAGAATTTTTAAGCATCCAAACCTCTTGACCATTTTTGTAGCCGTAACCAACTAAAGTGACTTAGTGATCATTTTTAAATTCATCGCATCGCTTATGGAGAACAGAAACACCATCATAAGTATTAAACATATCTTAAGATTCATTTACTGTTAATGCAGAACTTAAAGCTATACCTCTTGATAAGTAACTTTTAATTCTCCATATATCTTATTTTTTAGCGGGATTTATGCTACAGTGTACGCAAATTACTGGTGTCTGTTAAGGTATTTCATATTAAGGATCTTATGACTCAAATGTTTAAAAGGGTTTGATATAATTTTAACTACTAATAATGGGCTATACAGCAATGCCCTGGTCCCATTTGTATTTATAATTGTCATAATCATATTTAAAATTCAGTTCTTTTTCTAATGTACTAAAATATAGATTTACATAGTTAGCTGTATACATAAAGTTACCACCTTCGCAATAATTAGCGCGTTTTGCCTTAATGTTAGACATTAAAAATTATTCAGATAAGTCCAGATTATCTTTCCAAAATGAATTTTAAGGAACTTAACGCAAAATAGAGTTTTCAAAAACAGCAATAGCTCCAAAAGCCCAGCATGATCCACATTAACCTTAATTTTTAGGTTTAGTTATTAAATTTGCTTCGAATAACGAAACTGATTTATATATTTATTTAACCCTTAACTAACTATCTACATGTAATACATGTGAAACAAGGCTTCATATATCGCCATATTACCAGGTTTGGTATCACCGAATTACTGTTTAAATTATTTCCACCCCAGAACAGAAAATGTTTAAATAAACAACAAGTTAACACGATTGTGTTAAACTATTCCAATCTCTCCAAATGATGTTTAAAATTCATGTAATTCACTACTAACTACTTATTTGATCCAGTAAAATAAGTTTTAAAATAATTCCAATAATTCTAAACATTTTGATAAGTAAGTTTGAAATTTAATTGAAATAGTAAGTTATAAAATGATGATATCCCCCTTATTCTGCAACGATAATTACTCACGCGACGACTAACTTCATGGAAATTTAAACATCATAAATTAGATTAACTCTAGTGCTTTGCTTGAGATATAGATTGGATAATGGTTCTTAGAACACTTATCTGAGCAAATTTAAATTTATTTTTCAGTACCCAGGCTGCTGGTTTAAGAATGAAGATTAATTCCATATGAAATCTGGAATTAGTGTTGTAATAAGAGACAAATGAAGGGATGCAAGGATTAAAACGAACGATAAGTGGAATTTAGTTGTAATATTACATGGCATTCCACAATTGCGTGCGAAATTACCAATAATTGCAATTCATCTGGTTGAACAAGATTTATCAATCTTAATCAACATTAACTTCCATCAAACGCTTCTATACGAGCTATTTAAATATTATTTTCCAAACAGAACGTTGTCTCACGCTAACTACCGCTTTATGGAATTTTTAGAGTTAAGCACGAGTAAAAGAAGCTATTTAAAATATTATAAGCAAATATAATTGATGCCTCAGACTTATTACGAGCATTAACGCTTTTAAATGTTCAGAAAGACAATATATGCTGATAATATCTACTAAAATTCAGATGTTTGCAAATTTCTTGAATAATATAGCTTGGACTTTGTAATGACCTTTAGAAAGATTCGTGCCAAGACTGAAGTTTAGAAAATAGTGGAGATCTTTGTAACCAATGAATTCTCAAAATACGAATTTCCACTTTTTACACAGTAATCGTTTTTGGAACGAGACAAGAAGAAGGGTTGTAACTATTTGTATGTGATTATATTTCATTGACCGCAAATACTTTAGTAAAATTTTATTTAAATTATGTATCACACTCCAAAATTTTATGAGTCTTAGCTACTTCTATTTCTTCGAAACTCTTGCAGATACACCTTATCCAATAAATAATTCTTCGTGAAATTATTTAAATCGAGTTTAACACAAGCAGTTTCGACAAAATATTAATTTACAAAAGGAGCATTGCTTATTTCGATTGCTAATTGACTAATTACTTATATTCGAGGGAAATTCGTTAACCTTATACTTGTTAATAATCATGTTAAATAATGTTAAATAATATAATTTAACTAATTATATAGTTTTCTTAATTAAAATTAATTCTAAAGTATACGTTAAATATAAAGTACTGGTGTTGTTATATACGCAAATACCAGGTTTAATCAGAATACATCAAGAAGTAGTGTTTAAAGTAATTTTCAAAATTTACAAATAATAACAGATTTCAAGATTATTATCTTTATTGTACTATGTACTACTTGATATTAATAAAAGTGGTGATTATTGGCGTTTTCCATATTAACTCGAGCATTTATTAATACAACGAAATTTGAGGATAAGATAAATAATTCGGTAATAAGGAGCCGAACAATCGTTATCATTAATATTTGGCATATGTACTGAGTGAAGAAGATTATAATGAGAAATAAAGCTATTTGCTTAATAATATATATTTAGGTTATTTTCAATATTTATATGACCTGAAAGATTATTTCGTCAGAATTTTAAATCATACGAAAATAATATATTTCCACATGGGACTGACAAAAAGTTCGAAGTACCGCAGACTGAGCTTTGATAATATACTACGATTCAAACATAAAAATATGCCTTAAAATTCAACATTAAATTAATATTAGCATTATCTCTCAAATAAATAAAGCTATAGCTATCAGACGAATGCAATTAAAAAGCTATAGCTAAAATAAATTAAATCCATTTCCGGCTGCTTACAGTTATAAATTAATTGAACAACTGTTTTAGTAAGTATGCGGTAGAAGATTAATTGAGTTGAGAGGTTTATTTTATGTTATTAATTTTGTTGAAACGAAATAATGTTAAGCTTGTCAGTATTTCCACTTCGCAAATAATTAACAAAATTCTCGAAAACGACTTCAACCATTTAATAGGTAAATTACTATTTTTGTGTTCAATATATATTAAAACATATTATTCGTATTTTAAATCACTTTATTCATTTTTTTATAAATGTGTGTGTACCCTCTTATGTCATTTTATTCACTAATATGCGTTTTATAACACTCTGGACACAAATGATATCCTTTGCACGAACACACATATCTGCTATTACATTATTTGCAGCCGACACATTACGCACTTACTTTTGTATATACATGATAGTGTTTATATGCTTCTATTACTGGTCCTTTAATTGGGCTTACTACTGGTTGGTTACAACCTTCAATTTTTCGTGGTGTAGCTTTAATTTCATATTTTGTTAGATTTATTTTCATTTAATCAATTATGCTTTCAACATAATCCGTTATTTTAATTTCTTTATATTCTGGCTGCAATAATTTCATCAAAGAAAACCCATTAACTAATATTACTTACATAAAATAAATAAACATCCTTGTGGTCCAACGAGTACATCGTCCTGGAAACTTAATATTTTTGTAAGTTGGTCTACGTAATCAACTCCTTTATAATTATTATTGTAGTAACGAACTATTTCAGGTTGTTCTCTGGGAATACCACGAGAACTTACAAATTCTTACATTTAACAGGGTTATTTCACAAATTTTGATTTTGTATATATCATGGTTAAAGTTTTCTACTTTTTGCATTACCATTAAAGGACGTTTACATCTTTAACTAGAACTTATTTAGTCGTTTTCTTTAGTTTTACTTCTTTAAACACAGGATATTAAACAACTTAATTCAATTACAACTTCTCTAAATTTTATGATAATTCTTTACCAAGTCGACTTGGTCTAAAAGTTCCAACATATTCAAGCCCTATTGATTTAATATACTCAACTACGTCAATTGTACCATAATAATTATCACAGAATAGTGTGCAGTTAGAAAAATCTTAAACTCTTGATACAGAATTTCGAACTTTGGTTTCTTTTGGTTTATTTTAGCTCAAAACTTCTTCTTCATGATCATTAAATATTTTATTTAGTTCTTCTAGATCATCTTCGTCATATTCATAGTCAGAATTTTCAGATTCTTCTTCATCAGATTCTATACCGTCTAAATTTGTATCGATTTCTTCTTCAGGTTAATCTAATAACAATTTAATATGACCATAACAGACATTCGAATGTATTTCCTCCCATTCTCTGCAAGACATTCCAACTTCATCAGCTATAAACTAATTGCGTATTTTAGTGTTCTTAGACCAATTATCTTAGACAGATCCTCGCTCTTTACCTGATATCATCATTGTAAATAGTATCATTAAGTATTTATCGAATTCTGATTTAGTTAATCTAGAATGCCCTCCATATTTCTACATTTTTCTTACTTCAGTCAAAGTTTTAATGTTATTGTAGAATTATGGAGTAAATAATTATGTATGGGTTTCATAGATGCTTTCATTCATTGTTGGCATTATTTTTGTTAGGTGCGAAGTGGAAATACTGACAAGCTTAACATTATTTCGTTTCAACAAAATTAATAACATAAAATAAACCTCTCAACTCAATTAATCTTCTACCGCATACTTACTAAAACAGTTGTTCAATTAAAGAATAAAAAGACCAAAAAATCAGAAAATGTTAAAGATGTGGGGAAGATAAAAAATGAAATTATTTTACTTTAATATTTCGAAGGGTACGTAATGCGTGACATTAATAAATTTTCACTACAAAATTCCAAAAAAAGTTAAAAAATATTACTGTCTTTTTACGGTTTAAAAAATCTTAGTTAAGAAGGACGAGCTTGCACAAATTGATTAATCTCAGGGTAAGCAAAAACTAGCGAAGTTGAAAGAAATTACAAAAAGCTTGTTATCCCTCAAAAAATTGCCCTTGATTATGTCAAGCAATATTTTATAATAAAAAACTTGAAATACTTTCATATTATTGTCGCTTTTCATATCAGCGCAACAACTGGACTGCTTTTGCATTCACTAAAACTGTCTGTCGATAAATTTTATGCAGTCACTCTTTACTCCAACTATAAGCCAAGAAACACAACTTGATGGTCGATTTTGTCTTTCTTTTGATCTTTGCAATTCAACCAAATACTCATAATCAAATAAAACAGTATATAGCAACACTTGAAATTAGAAAATTCATATTTAAGAACGTTTTAAAAGCATTAAGCAAGTTTAACTCGATATAACACGTTCAAATATGTTGTGTATAAGTGGAATGGAGAATAAATAGAATCTGTGGAAGAACTGAAAATATTTATGTCAAAAGTGCCAAACAAGATATTTGTTGATAATTCAAGAACAAGCCCTTACTAGTGGTAGATGAAATAAAGTTGAGATATGTGAGTACTTATATACATATAGTTATATTGAATAGATCTACGGGATGCTGCTAAGAGAGTCGGAAAAGCTCACCGTCTAATAAGGGTTAAGTGGTGTTAATGGATCATCAATCGTACATGCGTCTTCAGCACAATTGCCCGTCAATGTAGCTGTCTTTTACTTATTTATTAACGGATTAATATGTTATACAACGTGTTCTATATCTGAATGCTCATAAATTTTACCTCCATTAAGTTAAACATAGTTGAAGTGCTTACAAAATATATTCAATGATTCACTACTCACTATTTTATTATAATGTGCAGTGAATTTAGTGTACGCCTCATCACATGTATCGTTTGTTGAAATATTTGCCACAAGAGATTATAGTTAGATGTTTGCTACTATCTAAGTGAACAATATCATAAATAAGAAGTGGAGGTTTATACGTCTTCGTTTATTGCCTTGATAACAAGTCGAGTACTTAATTGAAAAATCATAAAGATATATGAGTACTTAATAATGATGAGACAAAACTATATGGAAAGTGAGAACGTTATAATTACTAACTTTATAAATAATAATTAATCATTTGTGAAAGTTCTCATGTTGTGTGACTGTTGGTTCAACACTTATATTATTTACAACACAATACACTTAACATTCATAATATTACAATGATTATATTGCAGTAATATTTGACTAAAAAATATTTCAACCAGTTTATGAATAAAATAATGAAATGAGTGGAATACAAATATATTTATAATATATTGATTTATTATGAATCACGCTGTTTATGACCTCATTGGAAATGGTTCATTCTCTGATTACGACCTTTAACGTTTTTGTTTTCTTAAGTATATAAAGAGCAGAACACCAACCAATATAACAACTATAACAGAAATTACGGACACCCATATAATCCAAGACTTATTTTATTATTTATAATTTATTAGTTAGTTGATATCGCTGTCCAATTACGTATTTAATCCTCTTTCATGAGTTCCAATATTATCATAGATACCTTCGTTATAACTCAACCCAATCGGTAAAATCGTTGTGAATATGTGTTCTATACAAAAAGAATCTTTTCCTATCGGAACAAAAAAGTAGCCATTTGCACCCCATTCTTCGCCCCAAGAATTTTTAAGCATCCAAACCTCTTGACCATTTTTGTAGCCGTAACCAACTAAAGTGACTTAGTGATCAGTTTTATACTCGTCACAATTTGCATGTAAAACAGAAATGCCATCATAGGTGGCAAACATGTTCATTGAAGAGTTTACTTCTAAACTGACGGACAAGGCGATTCCTCTTGACAAGTAACTTTTAACCTTCCATATTTTATCATAATTGAATTTTGATTCCCCAAAATATAGTCCAATAACTGGTGTAAGTTGCTTTGGATCTTCCATTGAAGGTAACAATTAAAATGGTTTCATATAGTGAGTTATGTCAATACTTTGTTGAATAGGTATTTATTGGTCCCAATTATTTTAATGGGTTTCTGGATCGTACTTTACATTTTACTCTTTTTCAACACTTTTAAAGAAAAGATTTACATAATTTGTAGCATAAATAAAGTTTCCACCTTCGCAGTATTAAGCGTACTATGAAAATATATTGGACATTAAAAATTGTTCAGACAAATCCAATGATTTTGACCAAAATTCATTTTATGGTCTCTAACGCAATATAGAATTTTCATAAATCGCTGTTGTACCAAAAGCCCAACATGATCCACACTCGCCTTAATCTTTGGGTGATGAAATCAATTTAGCTTCCACTAAAGATACTGATTTATACACCTGTTTAAGTTTGCTTAAAGGGTCTGACGCAATACAGAAATCTTCCGCACAATTTGAAACTTGTTGGCTCTTTTTCTATCTTGGTATGGTGTTATATTTCAAAGAAATAATCAAATCAGAGTTTGAATATAATTTCCCACCATACCTTTGTATATAGCTAAAGCGATGACAAAATATTTCTTTTGCGGTATCAGTGAGATTCTTATTGTAATAGGCAGCAAATTTTATGTAGGCTGTCTCGCATGATTCCTTTGTTGAAATATTGGCGATGAGCTGCTGTTCAATAATTTTAGCAATAATAAAAGTTGTGATTAACATTGAGTGAAGTGGGGAAAATATTAAAATAGATCAAGAGCCCATAAATCATCATTTTAACTAGCAATTGTTAACCGCGTACTTGATTTAGAGGCGTCTTAAATTAAGTACTAAATATGTACCGCGTAAATATTAAAAAGAGTAAATCTTGCGTTAGTCTTTGAGTACAAGTTCATAATTACTAACTTCATAAATAACTGTAATCAATAACTGTAAATCTCTCACTCTGTTAAAATCTCTACGTAGTACGCGCAGTCCTGTTTGGCGCAGTGAAATTTTCCGTTTAGTTTCTTGTGGTAGTCGCACTTCATTTGTTTGTTGAGTCTATCTATTTCGCTCATAATAGGCAGTTTCATCTTCTATAAGTAGCACAGCGCGACGACCTCGAATATCTCGCATTCTTTCCCGATTATCTGGGCGATCATTCGTTTTTCGGTGTCAATTCCCTTGGCGAAGTAAATCGGGTTGTGTTTTTCGTGCATCTCTTTGAACTTTTTTCTGAACTCTTCGTTGGTTGGAGCGTTTGTTGGGATTTCGTTCGGGTCAATTCCGGTTACGTGCTTGAGCACGAAGTGAACAGATTATTGGTTCATGTGTGTGGTTTCGTCTAATTTAACGAGCATGTGCACTTCCTCGATCACTTAGTTATTTTGGATGAAGTGCAGCGAGACCTCGCTCACCACATCTCCATCGTACATCTCGAAATCGATTACGCACAGCACCCGCGTTAAATCCAATTGCGCGATTTGATCCATCTAGCTCGCGAGCATCCCGATTGTCATGCCCACGTTCGGGAACTTTACGAACGTAACGCTCCGCTCCAAAGTACTTGGAACGCCACCGATTTGCGGCATTTTCTCCTGAACAAACGGCTTCTTCAAATACGAAAATTTGTTATTATGATCGAACTAAAACAAAACGCACGTTGAAGAAATATTCTTGTACCTGAAAGGCACCTCAAAATTCTGAATGAAATCAGGTTTTTGTAATTTATTTTACACTTGTGACATTTGAGTTGCATTCAAAGAAGAAATGTCGATCATTATGTTCGGACGAATCGTCTCGGTGACTCTGAAACGCGCAGAGAGTTCGTTTAAAGTGTTCATTTATGAAGTGGAAATGCTAATATAGTGGTTAATAATGCTAATATAAATGTTTTCACATCCAAAGTATATATTTATGAAGTAAAATGAATTATCACTCAGATCATAGTCACGTTGCTAAATATTTTATCGTTTGAAATCTTTAATATACGGGTTTTGTTAAAATATTTTGAAAGTTGTATTTTTGAATGCTATTTTTTGTTATATATTAAATCTTTTACATAGACT
This sequence comes from Hexamita inflata, assembly GCA_963988835.1. Lineage (NCBI taxonomy): Eukaryota > Fornicata > Diplomonadida > Hexamitidae > Hexamita > Hexamita inflata. The sequence goes on from CAXDID010001240.1 coordinate 108,390, forward strand.
GTAGTGATGGTAGCAACAATTATTATTACAGACATAGCAACAAATACCAAAGTGAGTATCGCCCAGAACGGGAGTCTGAACGGCATTTCGGTGTGGTTTCCGTCATTTATTACAAGCTGAGCGTCGTCTGGATCAAGTTGCTTCGTACCGCCTCTGGAGTGTGAGCCTGTACTTTGGTAGTTTCCAGAGGTTTCATTGTAGTATTTCGGAATTATTGCGAACGCAGCCGTTTCAACGCAAAATGAGTTGCTTCCGATTGGAATGAAGATGTTTCCTTCCGCGCCCCACGAGCTTCCCCATGAATTTCTCACTACCCATACATCGATCCCGTTTTTCTTTCCGTAACCAGTAAATGCAACTTAGTGATCCACTAGTTTGTGCACGCAGGTTGCGTACTCCTTCGTTCCTTCTTGGTATTTCGAACAACCACAATCTTCTCCAATCCATGATCTCCCGCTGTAAAACGAAAGCAATGCCGAACTTCTTGTTGACATCTGTCCCACGACCAAAATTCCACGGGACAAGTAGGACTTCACTACTTTGATCGTTTCTTTGGTAAACGATTTGTACATATCTGAGTATATCTTGATTATGCCTGAATTAAAATCATCATATATCTTAAAGGGAATTTAGTATTCGCTAGTTTGTATTTTCGGAACTAAAATATATTTACCAAAATTATTTTGGTGTTGCACCCAACTGGAGTACGGATAGTGTTCTTCTAGCTCCACCGTGTTTAAGTTTTCTGACTTCTTCCCGTACTCGAAAATCGCTCTAGTGAAGCTTCCACCCTTGCAGTAGCTGTTGTTCCTGGAATTTATAATCAGAAATAGCTCAGAGAGTGCATAACTGCCAGAGTCCCAAACAGAATTCAAATAGCTAGCTTTGTCGTGCATCATGGCGTTTTCTAAGGCTGCTGTGGTACTGAAGGCCCAGCACGATCCACATTACCCCTAATCCTTAGCTGCGTTCAATAGTCCCATTTCCTGAAGGTTAACTGATTCATATATTTGGGATAACGTCTACAACGGGTTGTTCACTAAACAATAGTTGTTTTGACAGTCTAGGGTTTCCTAAGTATTTCTTGTCTAGGTCTGGAATTAATCCTGATATCGTCTATTAATCCATCATAAGTGTTATGTCGCATGTATCGCAAGTTTCAACAAGAGATAACAAGGTAGTGAAGGATCTGCAAAATATCTGTTTTCTATCGTCTGAAACGGGTTTGTTAAAGCAAGTTACAAACTTCAAATATGCAGTTTCGCAAGAGTCCGTTTTAGCCATATTACAGTTAAGTTATTGCACAAGCACAAAGAATAGATAAATCATCTTTAAAGTGGAATATTGTACGAAATGAATGAATTATCAGTAATTAATAATTATAATTTGTAGTATTTACTAGTACATGAAATATAAATATTCAATGTAACATAATGTTGCATTTCAATTTACGTTGTATTCTAAATATACAAACTATATATAATATATAATATATATATTTTATTATATTTTAGTGTGTTATTACACGTTTCAATTTTTCGTGTTTTTATTGCTATAATTAACAATTATACCTACATTATCTAATTTTACATTTCTATTAAATATCATCTACCAAATAAATAAATTAATAATAAATAAATGTTTACGGTTACTGTAAATTTAGTAATCTGTATTTACATACTTTCAATTTTAATTTTGTTTTACATGAAATAATGATTTATATGTATTTTTACAATTTTGCATATATTTATTACTTAATTTATTTAAACTATCATTCATAACTTCAATGTTAACATGCGATAATAGCAATACTAATTACACTACAATATGTAATATTAGATATTTTAAAGAAATCACTATAAATCACTTTTGATAATTATGAAGTAATTATTTGTTAAAGTATATATTTTATTTTATATGAAGATGGAATGATTGAATTGAGCCTTAGTACTGATGATAAGGTTACAGTTAAAGTAAGTCATTTTATTTTATGTTGTAATTTTAGTATATAGGTAAGTTGAGTAAATAATAATAAATATAGATCCCGGTCCGGGCCATCAGCAGCGCGAACCCAGCATATCATGCCGGCGACTACAGCGACGCAAACACCGACTTCCTCCAGATCACATGCTATTTGTTGGATCCGACTTCGGCTTCCGAAAGCGCGAAGTACTCCGACGCTGAGAGACTCACGGTCCAGAAGTACGAACTGATTATGACGCTAAGATATAACAATTTAGGTGCGTTTGAGCTTGGAGTACAACATTAAGTCCACTAAAGGAGCAATAACATCCGTAGCTGATTATTGGTTCAACATGGATATCTTATCATGTTCATCATAAATGATTTTATTTATTGGCAACTCTAAACGAAGAAAATATTATGTTCAAAACGGGCGTTGATAATTATCTTTCTTGTTTGGAGACATCGAACTCGAATCCGTTCCATTTGAAAGCAAAATATTTTAAATAAGCTGTTCGTTTCGTTTAAATAAAATCGGTTGTTAAAACTATCGACGGGATTTTTTACTAATTCGATCGTTTGATACCGTTTGACGAGTTCATTTCACTTCCTTACGTAAGACATGAGCATTCAGAAATTATGATTAGAAAGTTAATGGACTACAACCAAAGAATCAACTATTTAATCACTTTTTGTTCTTATCGATTAGGATAAGAAATACCTCTATTATGCGATTAAAATAAGAAATACCTTTACGACTTCACTACACCAGTAATTCAACTATAAAGAACCTGCATTCAAAAAAGAGTTGTCCACTTCAAAGACAAAGTAACCTAGTTCGCACTGTGGACAAAGCACTACAACCGATGCACCGCCAGAATGAACCAGATAGTTGTATTTAATTACTACGGGAAAACATGGAACGGAGAAACTTTCGAAAACAGGTAGACATATTAGGGGAGTGCATTCATTAACTACAGCGCGAACGTCTTTATGGTCACCGCCAGCTGCGATAAAGACCTGGCTCAAAGCGAAGCGCAGTGTGTATAAAACAGAAACTACATGATGCACAGAGACAACAGAGAGAACATGTACTTCATAGTCGAGAGCCTGCAGGAGTACAACGAGATCAGGTACTACGCGATCGAAACGAGCCTGGGCACGTTCAACTGGAGCTACGTCGTATTTGGGCTAACTAGCGCGGTCATAATCGGGATGGTCGTGTTCGGACTCGTGAGCTAGCGGTCGTGAGAAATAACTGTATATCTATATTATATGATACAGTTATGATGTATTACTCTGAAATTATGCTTACTTAGGATTGAAAGATAATTTTGTGATATTCAATATTTGGAAAATCATCTATTACTATGAAATTATTCCTTGAAATAGTGTATTAAATTCGTTAAACCAATGATTAAAATAAATTGAATATAAATAAGAAAACAATGGAGTAATTAACTAACTCATTATTATATTTGTATTTGTTGATATTTAAATTGTAAGTTTCTGGATAAATAAAATTAGGGCTGTTATTTTTACAGGATGTTACAGTTTAGTCGTTTTTCGAGCTGTAACCTGTAATACAGGAAAATATATAAGGCTGTAAACAATTGTCTATATTATTATATAAATGAAGCGAACATTAAAATTTATCAACGTATATCAATATCATACATATTATTATTAATACCACATCAATGATGAAAAGAATTGTTTGCAATAATTGATACTAATTAAAACAAAGTGCAGAATTAAAAGAATATTATGATCATGCAATACATATAAAAGGTTCTTCGTGTAAAACTAAAAGATATTAATTAATTTTAGAAAGAATATATGTAAGAAGTTCCATGAAATAGTATTTAAACGATTTTATATGCGTCACTATGTTATAATTGATGGCTGTTAATAATTGTAACACACAACCTTGACTTTATTTGCGATAAATTTGAATTTCATTCAGTTATATTCATACTATTCAATGATTATATTATAAGAAGATAATAAATATTTTAAATTACAATACTATAACTGTATTTAGAATATTTTAAGTATAAAACATTGAATAAATCTAACTAATAATAAGTTGGAAGAATATATAAATGTATAGAACAGAAACAAAACAATAGAGAAAGTCATTTTTGTTGTATAGTTCACATGTTATTACATTTTTAACATAGTAGATTAATAAAAATGATTATTAACCTAATGAAAATATTTAAAGTTTAAATTTAAAATATTTATAATGTCTATTATCATTTTAAATAAAATAAATTAAGTTAAAAATGACTATAATATGTACAATAATTAAAATATGCACTTAATAGTGTTTTATTAATAAGTAATATAGTTTTATATTTGTGACATATATATTTGTGTATCAAATGATGAAAATATATTGCGCGATAAGTATGTGTATCATTTTAGATGACTTTATATTTCATGTAGTAATCTATATTGTGATGATAGATATGTTTTTCTTCCTAATTTTGTAATTTTGTTATCTAGAAAATATTTAATTATATGTTAATAAACTATTTCGTAATATTTTCTTTCAAATATGTTGGGAAACGATCTTTCTCATTGATATTTTAACTATATAGTATTATATAACAATATATTTATAAAAATAATTGAATATACTATTTACGAAAATATATTTAATAATGAACCAAGTGATATAAATTAAATTAATTCACTACTTAGAATATAAATCAATTAATTTAACAATAATATGATGTGTTAGATTGTTTTTCCTAAAATATTTGTTGGTTTCGTGTAATAAATTTAAATTATACTTAGAAATTAAGGCTATTTTAAACTTTAATGTAAAATAAAGCATATCATAAACGTGTATATAACTGTTATTTATTACCCTGACAATAACAACTGGGATTATATAAATATTTTATACAAACATTTGAAAATATTTTGTAATAGTTACCTTAATGTTATTTATAAATCAATAACACTTGGTGTAAGCATAAATAAGCTCGCACAAAAAGAATTAGAATAAAAAGCATGAAAATAAAATCATAAATTTCCAAAAATTCTCGATTTTTAGCGTGTTTTCTTACAGTTTTGTCATTTTCCTGTAATATTTCTTTACAGCCGTCCTGTATACAGGAATAAATATTTCCTGTAAGGTCCTGTAAAAATAACAGCCCTAAATAAAATAAAATGACTCATTTAACTATAACCTTATCAACAACACTAAAGAACAATTTAATCGTTCAATCTTCATCTCATATATCATGACAATCCGCAAATATATATTTGACAAAAAAACGTTACCACATATAAATCTCAATAATATACGTCATCTTCATTCTTTTATCTTGCCTCAAACAAATAGCTTTTTGAACTCATTCCTTTCTGACTTGATTACGTATAATTAATTAATACATATATCTTTGAACATTGTTTTGAATGTGTGAGTCATTTTATATACAATATGATATTTGTACGGTAAAATCTCACGAAAAGACTCTTGGATACACTCGCGTATAGAGCCAAGCAAAATCGCGTATAAGCTTTCAATTTCTAAAGTTTATATGCGATATATCTTGTCTCAAGAGTCAATACGTGATCAACTTGTGTCTAAAAATAAGTGTAAAATCAGTGTAAAATCTAATATTTTTAAAATGTTATCGTGTTAATTCTTCATGTTAAAGCGCTATCATGATGATTGCAAGCAATTTGTTTATTCTCGCACTTATTTTCTACCCTAATACCAATCATCAGGTAAAATTATGTAATTTATACTTATATGAGATTAGGTTAGGTCTTTACGTGAGAAATCTCAAAATATCTATACGGGTACAGTCAGTGACTTTCTAGTTTTCCTGAGTATATATGCGAGTGTATCCAAGAGTCTTTTCGTGAGATTTTACCATACTTGTTTCAAGTTTAACGAAATTAAAACATATTTAAACTAAAATATTTTAGTAATTAAATGTCTATGCGTAGGCTACTTTTGAAATTTATACTCACTTTGAGTATAATATGATTGAGTGTAATACGTATGTTATCATATAAACTATTTGTTTGATTCTAAGCTATTTCAGATTATAATTCATAGATCATTGTTAAAAATGTTGTGTTATTTACGTAATTTTAAGTGCAAAGCTATTTTTATATAAAATCTGAATCTGATGTGTATAAGTAAACTACAATTATAAATGAAGTAATCCACCTAATAATTGGTTAAAAGTAAACTTTTTCTATAAAAATTTAATACGATACACCTTCTATTTTTAGATTATGAGTTATTTAACTCAAATAACCAACGAAAGATCTACATAATTTTAAAATAGACGCATAATATATAGTATTAATCTCACTTCACTTACAATTTATACCAATGAAGTCTCAACTATAATTGCAGTGCATTCCCCATGAACAAGCTCTTATACCAACACCATACAAAATTGAATAACGTCCCAAATAGTAACCTGATTTTAATAAATAGTACCGCGATTTATATCTGAAGGCAAAACCGGACAATCTAATTATATAGTGGAGCTCAGACGTAGTATCCGAAGATGATTTGATTGTTCGTAAATATAAGTGATTCAACGTTTCCTTTCACTCAAAATTTCGATCGTGAATTTTATGTTTTCTTGTAATATAATTGACATGTTATTTGAGTATTTTTCTTTTTAATTTCATTTATATCTCAATTTTATATCTCAAAAAAGTTAGTGTTGTTCGACCTAATAACTGTTATCCAGCTGTACCAAAAGAGTGAGCCGATATATATCCAGCCTAGTTATTTATTATTTTTAGCTTACACAGTAAGATAACATAAAAATAATATATCGACGTTAAACTTATTGAATATATACCATTGAATATATCATAAAACAACTTTTCACTCTTCTTTTGGTTCGTTTAAGAAATACAATACTAAACAAATAATATAAATCAATCATTGGTAATCATCTTAAATATTCTACTATTAAAATAGCAAAATTGCTTGAGCTAATGTCACTTGATTTGTACGCAACTATTTTAAACAACTATTAATTTATTATCTGCAAATGATACTATATGACTTTAATTGTAAGATTTTCTTTAAAATAGTTCTGAGAGAAGTTATGGGACGATTTATGTTTATCATCATATTTGCCATTTTAAGTTCTATTTTTGCTGGTTATTCTTGAACCCCTAATTTGAACTTTTAGAAGTTTGGATGTTGTTTAATAGATTTGATATCTAATATTTTATTATTAGTTGCGTAGAGAAATTACAATTGCATCAGTCCTACAAGGGGTTATAGATGTATAATTGAATTATGTTGGATACTTAGTTCCGATAGTTTTGAAAGTGGCCTTAATGCATCTAAACTAATCAAACAGCAATAATTCAACGATATTTTAATGAGCTTATTCAAGAACTAAAGCGAAGTAATATCAATTGACTCGTTACCTGGAAGATATAACACTTCTAAGTTAATGAGCGGCTTTAGAGCCTCGGTGTTCCGTATTCCGCAAAAACTCAAAATCAATTAAGTGAGATTTGTCATCTGTGAAAGTGGATTTATGTTAACTGCAAACCCAAATAATAAGAGTTTTTTCAATTCTTTGAACTTAGTAAATTATTACACACGTATCAAAGTGTCTTAATTTTAACTTTTTTAGACTTAGCTATTTTAAACTTTTAATATTTTGAGATATTTAAGTTGAAACTATTCAAAGCTATAAAAACTACATTGTGACACACTTAATTCGATTATGTTTTCGCTCTCTAATATAGGAATTACATTATTGCAGTTATTTATTGATAACTTCTATATTTTTAATGTTCGAATGAAGTCCAAACCTATAAGTTCCGGATCACTTTCAATAATAAGCGCCCCATCTTCAATTTGGTCCTGATAAATTTCAATCATTTCTTTGTTATACTCAGTGTCCAATTAATTGGCAGAATAGTTAAATTGCATTACTGGAGTGAATTATAAAAAATTGTATTACAGTATATTAGTATTTGAATTTAAACTATGAAACTAATATCTGTTAATTCTATTATATTTGTTAGCAAATATATAGCTTTCACTCTTTTCAAAAGAAGTTTTGGTACCTCAAAGCATACATTCATCAACTATCACAATTACAAAGCATACAACTTTCACAATAAATTATTATATATTATATATTATATAATAGAGCTTCCGCAGATTTGAAAAACTCATGCATGTTCATGAGTATCTGCACTTTATTTTAATTCAGATAAAAAATTGTTTCAGATATAATTTTACATCTGAATACACACCACATCTGCATGTATCCGAGATCTGCATACGACACGTAGACGCATTGGATACCAGTCCTATTATATCTATGATAATATTTAAGATATTATATTTATATGTACTTAATATTATACTTACATCTCTCATTTTTGTCATATAAATATTTTACGGTCATATCGTTATTAAACGAAGGAGTTTCGATTATGTTAGACATGTAAAGATTCATAGAACATATATAGTATAACTTGTGAGAAAATCAATGGAATAGCGTTAATCTAACTAGATTTTACTATTTACAAAAAGCTATAATTCAGAATCAGTTTTAACTTTGATTATTAAAGTGAACAATTATTCTATTTAATAATAAAACTAAGTTAAGACGAATTCTTTTACATAATAATATCAATAATGATTATTTTGTGCGCAAAAATCTAATATATCGGCTCACTCTTTTGGTACATCTCAAAAACATCCACTCAATAATCGATTACTTCAATCACAGGAACATTTTAAAATGCTATTTTCATTTTAATGCGTTCTTTACTTCTGTAACTATGTACATAAAGGACTCTATATTTTTGGTGTTAATTTTTTAGATATCATCAAATTATATCGATTCAGAAATGATAGTATTGTTTTATATTTTATCGCGTTATTACTGTAAATATTTATATAACATTATTACATGCTAGGTTATTAAATCTAATTATAAAATCTAATTATAGATCTAGTGTTGAGTTCGTTGTTAACTGTTTTACAAATATAATATTTGTCGAAAATAATACATTATCTACAGAATATCTTCACTCCATACATGAATCTCGTGTTTTAAGAGTTGTTACTGTGATCGAAACTTGAACATAAAACTAATCAAAAATACACAAGATATGTGTAAAATCATGTATTAAGTTTATGTTTGAATTAAAATTTATGTTCACTGAATTCTAAAATCTCAAAAGAGAATTGTAAAACAATAATATTCTAAAAACAAATTCTATATTAAAAATGTGCATAAAACTTATCATTCGATCAATATTGAACACAGTAGGTCATTATTATAGCGTTTACCCACTAAAATGCAAAATCTGCTATTTTAAAAGCGTATCGTATAAAGAAAGCTTTTATTAGCAAAACAGGCGATTCATTCATGATAAATGAATATAACTGAATTTATTTTGTATACATATGTTATTTCTTATTTGATACGTTATTTCTGCCCAGATTTAGAATGGGAGTGGGAAAAATTACATTATATCTGCATTTATAGTAATATGCATATCCTCAAACGAACGCAGATCTTTATATATATGCACATGTTTTTGATATCCAGGATATCAAAATTAACGCACATCTCAATGATGATGTGCATGTATTTGACGATATGCGGAAGCTCTATTAGAGTATATTATATAATAATATATTATTATATAATATATAATATATTATATTTTAATACGTTCTTTGCATCGTTTGTATTTGGTCATATTCTTCTAAACAATTAAATTAATAATACTCATAAACGTAAACTCATCAACCGAAGATACTCCTACAAAAATAACAAAAATATAAGATTACTTTACCTTTAACGAGTCATATAATTACTCTACATCAATCTACATCACCTTCTCATTCAACAGTACACTGTAATATTGAGCTATATTGTATTTGAGTTAACAAGAGTTATTATTGCAAGTTAATTGCACTGCTCAGTTACTGTCTTTAATTTATTCATTTTTTATACTAAATTATTGGTTCTAGTTTCAATAAATGTTTTTCCTAACTGTTATTTGAATTAGAAAACGACTATATTGGTGTTAGAATTTAATATTAATACTTTTATTTTTCATAAGTTTTAATTTAGCTAACAGATTTGGTATTGATAGTGTCCAAAGGAGAAAATTGTTATTGCATAAGTTATTATCTTTTGTTCAAACGCGATTTGGCGTATTCATATGTTATTTTTTCAGGTGAAAACGTTTATTTCCTTTTAGTGTTAACTTCAAATAGTTCAATTAACGATCCGTACCACTATAATTATTATTAAGCTAATTTCTTTTATAGAATTTCAGTTTCGATTTTTTCTAATTATCTAATACTTGGAAACTGTTTTTTGTTTTCATTTTAGTTGTTGCTTAGTTATGACTGGAACTATTTCTACATTTAAAGTGGTTGTGTATTATATTGTAATTTGTTATTAATATTGTTTATAAAAAGTAAATACATTATAATATTTTCAGATATTTTAATAGTGTGGTTTGTTACTGAATCTGTATACAAATCAACAGTAATGTATTATGATATAACTAATTGAAATAGTATGTCACTTATTAGTATTTTTGTGAGCTTAATTATCTAGCTATTTCTTCAAGCTATTTCATTGACTTGCTTCATTATTTATGAATTGGCAGAGGCTTTAACTTGTTAAATATAGTTTACTGATCATTGTTTCAGTCAAGCCATTAATTTATTCTTTCTGTTGGTTAATTTTGCACATCGTGTTTTCAAGCTTCTAATTGAGTTTGTCCATTTAATTGTTGAACTGTTTCTTTTATTCTGGGAACACTGCGTTGAATTTCAAGTAGAATTGAACCATTTTCTTGTATTCTTCATTTTCCATCATTTTCTATTCAAATTCAGTGTTATCTTTTCCTATCTCATTTATTTATTCATTTGAAAATAATTTACTTATAATTTCCACTCCAAACACATTAGCTTCATTTTTACTTATAACGGATACTTATTCAGTTTTCATGTTTAGTACCTCCACTCCAGCGCTGGTTCTGAATCCGAGGAACCCGTTCGTGCAGAATTTGATTTCTGCGTTTTCGCATTTGCAAACGAACTTATACTCGAAGTCTTATTGAAGTTTAAATATGCAATTGTCCGTTTGGATATAAACTGATTCGTTGAATTAGAAGAATTGCGCGGAGTGGATCGTTTTAAAGACAACCAGTTTATCATTCTACAACTAATATAAACTGCCCTTTGAGCCGTGAACGAACAAATTATTATTTAATACGAAAATGTGGCCAAAAAAGGAGCGGAAGTCGTCCAAGTACATATCCGGTATAGTCAACAGTTTATGTAATTTATTCTACTCAAGAACATACAGGTGATTGAAACACTGAATGTAAATTTTACCATTAAAAATAACCGGGTTGTAGAGCTCGGGATTGAAAACGGCTTAATAGCCGTTACAATACTTTGAGAAGCACTTCTTATAACCGGAATAGAAGTCAAAGTGGGATTTGAACGCGCTCAAAACCTAATTGCTGCTATTGATCAAATAAATGTGGTTACGTTGAAAACACAGTGATAACTGCAAGCTCTGGCTGATGCAGATCCTATTAATACACTCAGAGAAAGACAAAACGCGAATTTGCTGCGGTTGCTTAGATACACATAACATTTTAAAAATGAGTGGAAATATTATAATCTACTGCACAAATTCAGTAATCAACACAAATACTATAAAGTAATTTATGATTCGATACTGATATGATAGAAGATATGATATCAATCACCTGATTGAAAAATCGGAATTAACCATTAATTACTATACAGTACGCTATTTACAATAATTCACATCAAAACAAAATAATATATTGTATTATCAGTAGTCACAGATTATCAAATTGTATTATCAGAGATTAAATAATATTATATACGATATTAGATTATACGATATTATACTTGTCGGGGAATGAACACTTTAATGATTAACGTAGATTATAGTTTAATCTAATCTGATTGAGATTACAGAGCGTTGTTCAGACTGTTCTAGCCTCCGTATGATTATATAGCTTTAAAATTCTTAATATTTTCAGTAATTATATAGACCTATTTTTTAAAAACAAAATCGACTTGCGTTTATAATTGAAGCTGCAAAGTCCAATATTGTTAAAGCTTAATTATTATTTGTCTAACTGATGTGAGAATATGTGATTTATACGATATTACAAAATAATGCAGAAAATCACACATTAATTCTTATTATTAATGCAAAAATTAGAATGGTCACCGCTCTGAGATTACTTAATTTTAAACTTTAAATATCTTTATGCTATCACTATAAGCTAAGATATATGCGTCTTAAACTTGAAATTCATTTAAATAACATTACTACATAACCTCGAATTGAGACATATCATTAGGTCTATCATTAGGTCTTTAATTATAAAAACTGGAACAATTAAGACCATTATTAAAACGATTTTCACTTGTTTTGTAAGATGAAGATACATGAATATTAATAGTACAGTTTAAATTCCTAAGAGTTCGGTATTTTGAGTATTTTCTCATAAAATAAATCTCATAAAATATAATAATTGTTTCATTTATCATATCATTTTTTATATGTTAGGTAATAATCTACTACTTGATTTGCTCTAAAATTATAAATATATACCATATTATAATACCATATTATTTTTATATATCGGCTCACTCTTTTGGTACATCTCAAAAACATCCACTCAATAATCGGTTACTTCAATCACAGGAACATTTTAAAATGATATTTTCATTTTAATGCGTTCTTTATATATATTATATTCATAATTATTTTGAAAGGAGTGAAAAATTTTGATACAAAAGTGTGATCACGATACTTTTTATTACTAGACATCTATTATAATAATACAAAAGAATTCGCTCAATCTCAATTAAACACCTACCTTAGACGTTTTCAGAAACATTATTATTGAGTTTCATTATTTGACATAATATTATTTGACATAATATTTTTAAATAATAGAATTGGAAGAATACTGTCTAAGATATGTTATAGGTTACTGTCTAAGATACTGTCTAAATAGGTTATAAAAAGTAATACAATCAGAAGCCTTATAAACAAGAATAATCATTTAGTTTAAGTGCCGAACTAACTTAAGTTGTCTGATTAGGCTATTCAGTACATATGATAAGATTAGAGTGAGTCAACGTTAATGTAACTTATTTGCAATGTAATTAAATCAGGTAAAATGTAAAATCTTCACTATATAATGTACCAAAAGAGTAGCCGACACATTTTATAATGTTATAATGCAATAATCTTATAAATCGAATTTGAAGTAAATAAAGAAAATATAACAATTAAACAGCATTTTAAAGTGATATAATATAAAATTTGATAAATGATTTATAAAAGTTAAGTCAAAAATTGCTTTTGTTAAATAATAATAATAATAATAACATGACCCACTCAACAGCAATTGTTAAATTGGTCCATAATAGATTCTACTTAGTGTGTAGTACACATTATGTAGTACACACATTATCAATATAACATCACAATATTAATAGTACAGTTTTAATCTATTGTACCTGTGTAAGTTCTATATACATACTTTGAACTTCATAAAATGAGTTATATAATAGTAGATAATGAAAATATATGAATTACATATACGTATAAATCATACATGAATTATTTTGCATTTCAATTTTACAATATGTCTTTATTTCATTGTTCTAAATTGAGTTATGTAATCCTATACGAATTATGCTCACACTTCAAATGAACATAGTCTACATCCTTATGGTTGAGCAGAAGTCCTTCAAGCAGTGCTTCTCTCCGGCGTCGGCCATCGTGGGCAACAGGCTCACGAAGACGATCTCCCTGCATCTCCTCCCGAACCCGCTCATGGCCTTCATCCCGACCGACAACATGTGCCAGGTGCTGAACGGGAAGCAATCCACCGCCTACATCCTCCTGAACTCCCCGATCCTGGGCTCCATCCGCCTCCCTGGCCCTACAACCGGTATCTCCTTCACCTACGTCTTCAACCAGAACGTCACGATCTCCCACACCTTCGCCTCCGTGGCCCTCTACGACCAGACCCTGGACGCGACAAACGGCGGCTTCGAGATCCTGATGGACGGCGAGTACCAGGTGCTGGGCTCGGTGGCCGACGTGATGCACACCAGGTCCAACCAGACCTCCTGCTTCTCCCAGACCCGCTTCGTGTTCGACCTGGCGGCTAACACCTACGGCTTCGAGGTGGCTCCGGTATTCTGTTCTCTAACATCCTTCGACGTCTTCTTCGAGTACTACCTGGACCAGAAGTGGACCAAGATCCCGGTTCGGGCCATCAGCAGCGCGAACCCAGCATATCATGCCGGCGACTACAGCGACGCAAACACCGACTTCCTCCAGATCACGCGCTACTTGTTGGATCCGACTTCGGCTTCCGAAAGCGCGAAGTACTCCGATGCCGAGAGACTCGCGGTCTAGAAGATGGTGGGCGCGTTGTTCGCTGACCTGACTCTTCAGGTACGATTATCTCTGGAATACAACATTAAGTCAACTATAGGCGCCATCACAGCCATCGCTGATTACTGGTTCAGCATGGACCCGCTTTAATGTGCGGCTCCGATGACGCTGAAGGCCACTCTGAACGAGGGGAACATCATGTTCAAGACCGGCTTCCAGAATTAGCTCCCGTGTTTAGAGGTGACGAATTTGAACCCGTTATTCGCCAAGGCTCAATATTTGAAGGCGAAAACGGCTTTCATTCACGTTGAAGTTTTGGTGAAGACAATAAACGAGACCGTTAAAACGTTCACGAGGACGATACCGTTAGCCGAGTTCGTCTCGCTGCCCTACGTGAAGTTCTCGCTTGAAGATAGCGAGGTTAGGTCGCTGATGGACTATGACAGCACCGATGAATCAAATATTTAGATGTTCATCGGTTTATATGACTCAAATAATAATTACCTGTACGATTTCACCACCTCATACATCCCATTGAAGAGAACCTGTATTTAAAAACGCGTTATCCACTTCAAAGACAAAGTGACCCAATTTGCGCTGTGGACCAAGCACGACAGCCGATGCACATCCCGAACAAGCAAAATGACCGTTTTGAACTACTACGGAAAAACCTACAATGGAGCCACTTTCGAAAACAGACAAACTTATTAAGTTAACGTCTTCGTCAACTACAGCGCGAACGTCTTCATGGTCACCGCCAGCTGCGACAAGGACCTGGCTCAGAGCGAAGCTCAATGTGTAGATAACAGAAACTACATGATGCACAAAGACAACAGAGAGAACATGTACTTCATAGTGGAGAGCCTGCAGGAGTACAACGAGATCAGGTACTACGCGATCGAAACGAGCCTGGGCACGTTCAAGTGGAGCTACGTCGTATTTGGGCTAACAAGCGCGATCATAATCGGGATGGTCGTGTTCGGACTCGTGAGCTAACGATCGTGAATTTTATGTTTTCTTGTTAATATAATTATATATATATTATAATTTGTTACTGTTGAGATGTTATTTGAGTGTTCTTTCTTTTTATTTCACTTATATACAGTAAATATTATTTGAAATTGTTTATAACTATTGATTTCATTGTTTTAATATATCTCCAAAAAGTTGGTGTTGTTCGACCTGTTTGTATAACTGTTAACCAGCAATGTCACTATTATATCCCAACAACACCGTCCCCACCGTACCAAATTAGCTTAGTTATTTTTAGCTTACACGAAAAGTATATTTTTATTCTTTGATATTTTCTTCAACCAATTATAGCAAAACATGAACTATTTCTATTTATAAACCACAATATTTCATTCATCATTTCTAAAAATAACCAGGAATTCATCCGCCGGTTCAATTTCGTTCTAAACGATCATTTTAGGTTTGCTCTCGTTTTTAACAACTTTGACCTCTTCAAAGAATTCATCGGCAGAGAATTGATCATTTTCTTACTAATCAAAATAAACTAAGTGGTGAGGGCTCCGTTTTAAGCCGTTCGTTAAACTGTTCGGGCTCGAAATCGCTGTTTTCTTCTTGTTAAAGATGGGCGACTCGAGGGATTTTGGGACTGTGCGCTTGGAGATTATATCAATATTCATATTTGGGAGTGGAGAAAGTTTGTTTTGTATTCGGTTGCAAGGTGAATAGTAATACTAAATGAATAAAGAATGGCTGTGTATTCAGAGAGATAGATTCAGAGTAAATTGAATTAATACTTTTTTATTTAATATTTTAACAACTGAGTATTTACAAATAAGTATTTAGATAGATAAGTTATATCTAAAACGGAGTGAAATGAGACTTCAGCTTTTACAAAATACTGTATTTTAAATAGAGTACCTCAAGAAGGTTACACTTTCACTTATAAGTACTAGTTCTACCTTATACTAGTATTAGGTAGAACAACTCTATAATAAAACAGTTAATAACATACAATAATGCATTAAACAACAAAATCTCCTAGAATCCTCTCCATAAAACTTAATAGAAATACAAAGAATTAATGAACTCAAAATACCAAGAACGACTTCGAGCTTGTTGAACAATAATGAACATCAACAATCCAATATGTATTCTTATATTTTTATTTGTTTTTCTAATATTATAAATGAATTAAACCACTTCTTAACTAACCAAATGACTAAATAGAAATAAAATCTTTTAAATTAGGAATATGATGCAAAAATGATTCACAAATTTAAAGATAAAATTAAATAAGGTAACTTATAAATCGGTAATTGGTTTTAAGGAGCTCCAGAGGTTACAAACTTGCGATTTCTTGAGAAATTTGATATTTAAACCTTGAACATTTATATTAATAATGGAATGAGTGTACGATTGAGAAATAACATGATAAAAGAATTAACAATGTTAAATTTTATAGATGATGAATCACTACATTTAAATTTAAATTTAAAAGTTGACGATTTGGACCTCGAAAACCTAGAAATTTTGGTATTAGACGGAAATAACTTGGAAAATGATTAACTATTAAATATATCCAAGTTCAAGAAACTCCACACTCTGTTTGTTTCAGGTAATAATGTTGATCTGACTCATATTCATAGTGTTTTAAGTCTTACTAATTTGACCATGAGATAATGTGATATGTAGAACATTGATTAAATAGCATAGTTAGTTAATCTATAGGTTCTTGATGTTTCTACCAATTTATTGAAAAACATAGATTCAATAAGTCATAGTAGCGGTGACTCGACTCATCTGTTCAAATCAAAATTGGTTTGGCGAAAATGTATTTGTACATATACAGACAACTTTCGTCAACTGATTTTAAAAACTGTCTGTTTATCATTGTGCATTGCAGTATTTTTAGTGGATAATGAGAAGTTGCTTTAAAATATTTTAATATTGGAACAACGTGAAATTACATTATTTTAATACGTTTTATTAAGAAATAATAAATTTTTAATTTGTTATAGGTTAGATAGCACAGTTTGATTCATATATTAGGTGTGGAAATTATATAAATTGTTATTTAAATAAAAAAATATAACATTTTCGTAACATTATTAAATGTAAGAAAATGAGACACTACGAAATACTTCTTATTTTTGCGATCGAAGACGCGGAACTGTACTTGAGAATATAAATGAACATACTACAAAGTTTTGTAAAACTGACAGAAAACAGTATTTACAATACACATTTATTATTCTTTGTCTGTTCTGTTGGAAATGGAAAATAATTAGAGAATAAAATACTTAATACACATCACGTGTTTATGTGTATTGATTCCCAAAACTGTCTGTTTATTAATGAAGAATAAATTATGGTGCTATTCAGAGCAAGTTTAAGAACTGATTTAATATTTTGAAAAATATATGTTATACATGTATTATATATTACATTTTATTAATAATAATGTTACTTTATTTATTCTTACACTAAATTCTTTTTGTGGCGCAAATATTAAGTATTTAGTTTTGAATGCGAATTAACTAAAACATATCGCTATATGTAACTAGTATTATTATGCAATGACAATACCAGTTTCGATCGATATCCAAATTATACTTGTATTTGTTGGGTTCTAAAATATGCGCAATATCGGGAAACTATTTATTGCGCTTTAATGTGATATGACAAACGTTAATAATAATATACTTATTAGTCGTCATAACCAACCGCTTTCCATTTCTAAATTACAAAATGAAAAACAAAATTATAGCTAATTAACGTATGGTTATATTGTTTTGGGAATTTGTTTTTATACTGTCCGTATATTGACAATTAATATTAACACAAGTCGCACGTTCTTTCAAAGGCCGTTAAATAATATAGTTTACTGGTAATTTGTTGAATTATTAAATATGAGTCTAAATCAAACACACAAGGTACTATGTGTATTACAATATAATTTTATACTAGGATATATGTCAACGTTCTATTAATTAATTATTTAGCTTTTAATGCAATTCTACTATTAATTCTAAAATTGAGGTTTGATACACTATATATTAATATCTCATTAATTATTAACATGCGACGAAAAATATTGCACCGTATTAATACTTAATAATAAATTAAATTAATAATAAAAATAATTTTCACTTCCATACGAGTCAACGCGACTATAATAAGTCTATTGGTAAATCTTTAAGAATTAAATATCAGTTATAACAAGTAATTAGACATAGCTCCACTGAGGAGTTTAGTTGGCCTCGTCTAATTAGATCTAAGTAGTTGTGGACTGAGTCAAGTAAGTACTTTAGAGCCTCTAATCAATTTGCGATCTTTAAATCTTTCATACTGTTCAAACATTAACATAACTGGATTGCAGTATTTGAAGGGTCTTACTTATTTAAATTTAAATCATTGTGACTTAGTTTCTATCTGTGTTTTAAGGCCACTCTAGAATCTAGAAACTCTAAATATTGAATCTAATAAAATCGTGTATCCAGGCACGCATCTTAATTAGATGAAAAACTTATAATATCTAAGAGCTGAGTGTAATCTAATAAGCTACTTTTCATCCCTTGAAAAGCACAAAAATTTTAATAACGTTAACGAATACGGTTTGAGGTGTTTTGATTTACCTCATTAAACAAATCCGTCAAAAGAAGAACGCTGTAGGGCCAAAAAATTCAATCACATTGAAGGCCCGAATATTCAACTCAGATAATCCAAAAATAAACGCAAACACCTTTAAACGGTTTCAAACTATTTCAAACAAAAATTAAACGCAATTATTAACAACACAAATCATTTCTAGTTCACGACTTCTGCGGCTCAACTCTTCGAACAAATTGACCAAGCGGTTTCTCAATGAGTGGTTTGAAAAATAATTATATTATAACTTACTCAACGATTAAATGATAGTAATAAATTTAAATATTAATGAATTATGGACGAGAATATTAACTTAGCTAATTGAATGATACATTTCATTTAAATTCACTTAATAAGAAAAAATTGTAAACACTTAGAATAACACTTAATATGTAAACATTTATATTGAAAAGTTGTATAACCAACATTACTTCTGGAAGATTAAGATAGTTTAATGATAACAATAATTGACTGAAACGTATATTATTATAATAATCACTTATATTTACGACCAATCAAATTTTCTTCTGATATTACATCTGAACTCCATGATATAGTAAGATTATCTGGTTTGGACTTTAGGTAAGAGTCGCTGGAATATGATTGATTAAAATCAGGTTGTTGATATGGGTGTTATTCAATTTTGTATGGTGTTGGTGTAAGAACTTGTTCATGTGGAATGCACTGCAATTTTAGTTGAGAGTTCATTCTTGGTGGTTGTTTGTGAAGTGAGATTAAAATTATATGTTATGCGCGTATATTTAAATGATATAAATCTTTCATTGATGATCAGTGTTAAATGACTCACAATCTAAAAATAGATTGTGTACTATTTTAAATATTTCATAGACAATGTTTACTTTTGACCAATTATTAAGCGAGTTGCTGCATTTTTTGAGTGTAGTTTACTTATACACTACTGATACAGATAATACATGATAATAAGTGTACACCCTTAATAAAAAAATGTACTTAACATAATAATTTTGCAATGATAAATGTAAAAGTTACTTAAGAAATTAATTAAAGCAGAGATTCTGTGAGGTTTGACATCGTAATCATTCGTTATATGTAGTTTTAGAGTAATGGTATCTATATATAATCTACCATTCATCAATGGTAGTTTTTGAGATTTTTTGTTCATAACAGCTTTTAATTCTATTATGAATATTTTACGTTTTTTCTCGCGTTCTCAGCTTTCTGTTCATTTATTTCCTTCCAGAACTCAGAAAAATTTGTTTTCAACTCGTTTTAACGAATTCTCTTTCTTCTGGACACGAACTTTCAACACATCAATATGAATATTAAAATACAGTATATTAAAACTGTAAAATGCGAAGCCCAAAGCAACACTGAATCGGACGGGCTCGGAGTAACCGTCGACAATTGAAGACTTGGAACAATCTGAGCGAGAAAAGATTAAAACTGTAAAATGAAGAATGAATATGATAATTTAATAATTAGTTACCTTAAATTACTATATTGCGCATAACCAAATTATCATAAAAACTAAGTATACAACATGCATACAAGCATATTGCATATTTTTGTACACTAATTTAATGTTGCATTTAATTTTTGAATATGCATAATTTATATAAAACATGCCGCATCGAATTATTAAACTATATTTTAATTCGTTTACGTGTGTTATTATGAAAATTTGACACTAAATGTTTTGTATATTAGTTTTAGTACAATATTAGCAATATATCATAATTTTTAACATTTCAAAATTTGACTTGTAACCAAAATATTTTATTACACAATTTAATCACTGTGCTACCTGGAAGCGAAGTTGTAATTGCCACCTCCAATAATGATATTTATATTTATATCAACATATGCGGAAAAATCCTTCAAGCAGTGTTTCTCGCCGGCGTCGACTATAACCGGTAATAGACTCACCAGAACGATAACGCTGACCTTACTACCGAACCCGCTCATCAAATTTATTCCGACCGACAACATGTGTTAGGTGCTGAACGGAAAGTCGTCAACTGCTAAAATCCTGCTCAATTCCGCGGCTAATGGCAAAATTCAGATCCCAGCAACTGGTCTCGGGATTCCTTTTGTGTACCAGTTCAACCAAGAAGTCAAGATTTAGTATCAGATACCTACCATAACCGAATACGACCTTACCTTGGACGCTCAATATGGCGGGTTCTCAGTCCTTTTGGACGGGGAGTATGAGGTTATCGGTTCTGTTTCAGACGTTTTCCACGTCCTTTCGAATCAAACTTCTTGTTTTTCATCGGCCAGATTCACGTTCTCTCTTCCAGACTGGTGGTTTGCGTTCGAAGTTGAGCCGGTATTCTGCGACGTAACGAACTACAAAGTATTCTTCGAGTACTAAACAAACAATAGGTGGCTCAGAGTCCCAGTGAAATATATTGAAAACGCAAACATCTACGCCAAAGCCGGAGATTACGCAGCTGGGAACCAAAACTTTCTAAACATCAAAAGATATCTTATTGACGTAAAGTCGGCAACGGAAAACACAAAATATACAAGTGATGAACGAGACGCGCTCAAGGCGCTTGTGTTAACTTTGTAAACAAATGTATCAACGCCAATACGTCTTTCACTGGACTATTTGGTTAAAACTACAACCGCAAGTATAACAACAAGGGCTTCGTACATATTTAGCGACAACCAATTCAAGTGTTTAGATTCTATTAATACACGTTCAACAATAAACGAAAACGGACTCGTTTTTAAAACAGGCTACTAGAATAGCATACCTTGTTTTGAAGTTAGCAGCACTGACCCAAAATATGCAATGGCTCAGTATATTAAACAAAATGCAGCGTACATTATTTTAACCTTGGTGGTAACTTCAAGCGATACAACGATTAAATATAAGCAAAATTTGAGCTTACAGAGTTTCGCTGCTCTTCCTTTGGTTCAGTTTTCTTTACCAAAAGCCGATATTCGATAACTAATAGACTCAGATTTATTTTCGAACTCTTAAACTTAACTATTTGTTCAAATATTTGATGCAGCGGACAAATATTTGCTAGACTTTACTTCAAAGCAAGTTGAACTAAAGAGAAGATGCGTTAATCAACGCGTGTTTCATCTAAATTAATAATATTCGATGATAGCCGTATGGAACAAAGAGTTGCAGAGGTGCAAAGATAGACCAGTTGTCACAACAACAGTGACTTATACTGCAATGAAATTCATCAACGGTTTGTACGAAAGAGTTGAGTTGTACAATGTGCAGCAAACTGTTAATTACTCTAACCCTATTATTTACGTAAATATTTCCTGTGAAAATATAGTTGGCGATAAAGATAAATGCTATAAAGATAGAGAGAATAATATGAAAACGAAAGAACGAGATAAAATAATTTACTTTTCAGAAAGCGCATCCGAGTTAGCTTAAATACAATACGTTGTATTGGACACGGATCTAAGCGTCTGGACAAACTCGTTGATCGTTTTTGGAGGGCTAATTCTGTTCACTGCTGGTTTCGCTGTATATTTGTTCGTAAATTTCAAACAGTGATCTAAACTTTGGTGTGAGGCATTATGATTACTATTTCCAAAGAAATAAATAACGCCGTATCTCAGCAATATTAATTTGCAGTATTCTTTTCGATATATAATTTTACGATATATAATCTTTGATAACTATATTTCTAAATGTGCACAATAACTTTACCTATAACACTCACTCGATTACAAATCTAATAAGTTCAACACACTAAATGTGAGCTTGAACGAACATACCGTACCTGTCGCCTTAAAATAGTTCTGGTGAATTGTATGACTCGGAAAAACTAGTTTAAACTGCCATTAAATCGCTTTACAAAACGATAGCTGAACCAGACACTCCAACCACGAGTCTATCGCATCTCTTAAGAATGTATTCGTTCACTGCGCTCCACTTATGACCTGATTATAAATTGAAAATAGAAGAGCCGTAATTCAAACCTCCCTGAATCGAAGCGAGTTATCCTGTGAATATGACGCCAAAAACCTAATCATTGGCTCGTATTATAATTATCTAGGTTTGAGAAAGTTTTAACTAGCTCAACTCAAGGTGATTGTTATACATTTCCTTATTAGTTATATCTGTTCTCTGGAATCCATACGAGTTATATAAATTTTGCAAATGACGACCGTCGAATGCTGAGGTATACTGGACAAGCATCTTAAACTGAGACAACATTTTAGGTAGAATATTGTAGAGTTAATTCAAATATTCATCAGATAAAATCTAACTTTTTCTGCCTAAGAAGTGATCAGTTAGAGTAAAACTCTATTTGAAATTGATGCGAAGCACTATTGCGATATCGAATCCAAGCGGGTCGTCAGTAGGAACCAATATATCTGGTAGATGTGCCCCGCACTAACTGAGCGGAGTCAAGTTTTACTAACTAAAATTTGTCAGCTTATTGAAGTTTTGGTATAGTTTCTACTTTTCAAGCCTCAAAATTTCTTTTTACTTCAGTTCTATCAATTGATTAATTTGTTCAAGTCCTTTTAGAACTTTCTTTGTTTAAGACACCTTTTTCTAAAATGTTACTGCATTTCGAATTATTAGGTCATTAGATGTTTTCTACTTTTTTCCGCGGATCACAGTATAATCAAAGTCTTCGCTGCCAGAAGTTATTACTTCACGAATATTTAGAAATAATTTCAAATGTTCTATAACCTCTGTTGCAAACTGAGTCACAAAACGAAATTTCAAGTTTTAATATGTTTGCAATACAACAGTAGAGGAAGAATCACAAAATTTAAGTATTTCTGCAGTGGATGATGCAAATAACTTTACTTACTCCAAATCCAAAGTCTAAATTTGTCTCCCGCTTTTTACAAGATGAGCGCAGTTCAAAACATGTTCTATTTTGTCTGAAGACAACGACAGTAGAAAATCATAAATCGACAGCGAACTCTTTTAACTGTAAATAACGCTTATAAACTCGGGTTAAATCGTTATTTGTTCTTACACAAAGTCTTATTTACTTTCATCATATTTCTAATATGTAAAAGTTATAAATTTATGTCTTAGCTTAAGTTTCCCAGGAATTAACATATTATCTTCAATATTAAAACAATGGATACAGTTAACATCAAGTGAGGCATATACTTTATTATACTCATCATCATTCATTGATTTATGAAGTGGCTATATCTTAATAATTCAATTTTAATCACAGTGTTTAACGAATTTATCAAACGTTATCAATTTTATCTTTTATAATCTCAGTACTCGTTTAAAATAAGTATACTTAAATGTAATTCAAATTTAACCACTTAAAATGAAAAATTTATATCAATTATGCAGTTTATTCAAAAATTCCCATCAAAAATAGAACTGAATAACATGACAGATATTAACATTTCGATGTAAAGTAATGAACTATTTTCGATCATTGATTAAAAGATAACATTTAAAAACAATTAAGTCATTGAATAGTATAATATTTAAGGCTATATATGTTGAAAAACATTCATTATCATTTAATCAATTATTTATTGCAGTTAAGTGAGAATAAATAAATAAAAGTATACTTAGACGAAAAACTCATTAGACGTAAAGGCAGCAAAATGACAATTCGTCACAGACATCTCCGAATACTTTGTTCTCATTGAGTTCAACTAGCTGAGTTGACCCCAAGTTCACTTCCGAATCTAGCAAACAAAATTCTGGAGATAATGAAACGTTCCAATCTAGCTTGTTTATATTATCACCGTCAACATCAGTCTATCCCGTCGTATTCTCATGTTGCTCCATTTAAATGTTTACGGGAGGATGTGGCTATCTTTAGTCTTCTCTACGAACTAAAGCGGACATATCCTTAATGTAGTGGCGCAACATGTCGTTCATCGTCTTCGAGCTTCCAACAACTACTTCCATTTTAAAATCTCCAAAGTGGTCGAGTGTGAGCTTCTTGATGTCCTTGCACAACTCAAATGCAGCTTTGTCACTGGTCGCTGTCTATAGCAGTTCTCTTCTACGATTGATTTCTTTCAACGCGAACTATTTGGCCTTACTTTTAGTCTCTTCCGTCCACTTATCAAAGAACCTTTCAAAGACGACATTGTTGATATACTTATATGAGTACGTTTTTCTTTCATACCCAAAACCGATGATGTTGTCAAGCTGTTTCCAATCAAACTGACGTTTAATCGGGTAGGAAAGATCTTTGAAGAAATACACCGCCTCTTGCAAATTAATTATGTTTGTTTAGCATATCTAGTTGAGCATATGCACAAATCCTTCTTCGAGCTCCGCTTGTTAAACTAAGGTTGGTCTAGTTCTGCTCATTTTGAAATCGGAAGTGGAATTGGAAGCTCGAATGACTGATATATTTCGATGTTTTGGTTAATGTAGCGGCTTCACTACTTACCGAGTTAAGGGTTTCAGCAATATTTTTTCAGCAATGTTTTTTCAGCAATATTCATATGCAAGGCATAGCAATATTACTGAAGGACGTATATAATCTTATATCGGTATTTAGTCACTATTTGTATTATTAGTCGTTAGATTCATAGTATTTCCACATACATTAACATGAATTTCGTGTATCAGGAGTGGTAATTAATTAACGCAAATAATTATATTTTATTAAATTTTGAGATTTACAAAATTATCACACTGTTAGCTTTGTATTGACCAAATAAGAGTTTGTTATTAAGTTTTTATACTTGTTCAATTTTAAACGATATCTTTCTCACAAATTGATAATATATTTAATGAGAATTTGGGGATTATTAGAGCCGTATGTGTTCGTAAACGAGTTAAAGATGAATTATCAGACAAATATTATGCACCAAGGATGATTTATCGTTATCTATTATTAAGATCAGATTTAGAAATGAATATTACATTTTTGAATTTCTATCAATACTGTGTGTATAAAATTCAGTAATTAAACAACAAACAACAAATTATTTTTTCAATCATTTTCTAATAATATTGAATGTGAAGTTAATAACAAATAACTGAGTTTATATTATAAACTCATTGAATACGCAAAACGTGTATATATAAACATATGAGTATGATAAACAGTTATAGACAAACAAAATATATCCACTAAACTATTTTATTACACAATTTAATCACTGTGCTACCTGGAAGCGAAGTTGTAATTGCCACCTCCAATAATGATATTTATATTTATATCAACATATGCGGAAAAATCCTTCAAGCAGTGTTTCTCGCCGGCGTCGACTATAACCGGTAATAGACTCACCAGAACGATAACGCTGACCTTACTACCGAACCCGCTCATCAAATTTATTCCGACCGACAACATGTGTTAGGTGCTGAACGGAAAGTCGTCAACTGCTAAAATCCTGCTCAATTCCGCGGCTAATGGCAAAATTCAGATCCCAGCAACTGGTCTCGGGATTCCTTTTGTGTACCAGTTCAACCAAGAAGTCAAGATTTAGTATCAGATACCTACCATAACCGAATACGACCTTACCTTGGACGCTCAATATGGCGGGTTCTCAGTCCTTTTGGACGGGGAGTATGAGGTTATCGGTTCTGTTTCAGACGTTTTCCACGTCCTTTCGAATCAAACTTCTTGTTTTTCATCGGCCAGATTCACGTTCTCTCTTCCAGACTGGTGGTTTGCGTTCGAAGTTGAGCCGGTATTCTGCGACGTAACGAACTACAAAGTATTCTTCGAGTACTAAACAAACAATAGGTGGCTCAGAGTCCCAGTGAAATATATTGAAAACGCAAACATCTACGCCAAAGCCGGAGATTACGCAGCTGGGAACCAAAACTTTCTAAACATCAAAAGATATCTTATTGACGTAAAGTCGGCAACGGAAAACACAAAATATACAAGTGATGAACGAGACGCGCTCAAGGCGCTTGTGTTAACTTTGTAAACAAATGTATCAACGCCAATACGTCTTTCACTGGACTATTTGGTTAAAACTACAACCGCAAGTATAACAACAAGGGCTTCGTACATATTTAGCGACAACCAATTCAAGTGTTTAGATTCTATTAATACACGTTCAACAATAAACGAAAACGGACTCGTTTTTAAAACAGGCTACTAGAATAGCATACCTTGTTTTGAAGTTAGCAGCACTGACCCAAAATATGCAATGGCTCAGTATATTAAACAAAATGCAGCGTACATTATTTTAACCTTGGTGGTAACTTCAAGCGATACAACGATTAAGTATAAGCAAAATTTGAGCTTACAGAGTTTCGCTGCTCTTCCTTTGGTTCAGTTTTCTTTACCAAAAGCCGATATTCGATAACTAATAGACTCAGATTTATTTTCGAACTCTTAAACTTAACTATTTGTTCAAATATTTGATGCAGCGGACAAATATTTGCTAGACTTTACTTCAAAGCAAGTTGAACTAAAGAGAACATGCGTTAATCAACGCGTGTTTCATCTAAATTAATAATATTCGATGATAGCCGTATGGAACAAAGAGTTGCAGAGGTGCAAAGATAGACCAGTTGTCACAACAACAGTGACTTATACTGCAATGAAATTCATCAACGGTTTGTACGAAAGAGTTGAGTTGTACAATGTGCAGCAAACTGTTAATTACTCTAACCCTATTATTTACGTAAATATTTCCTGTGAAAATATAGTTGGCGATAAAGATAAATGCTATAAAGATAGAGAGAATAATATGAAAACGAAAGAACGAGATAAAATAATTTACTTTTCAGAAAGCGCATCCGAGTTAGCTTAAATACAATACGTTGTATTGGACACGGATCTAAGCGTCTGGACAAACTCGTTGATCGTTTTTGGAGGGCTAATTCTGTTCACTGCTGGTTTCGCTGTATATTTGTTCGTAAATTTCAAACAGTGATCTAAACTTTGGTGTGAGGCATTATGATTACTATTTCCAAAGAAATAAATAACGCCGTATCTCAGCAATATTAATTTGCAGTATTCTTTTCGATATATAATTTTACGATATATAATCTTTGATAACTATATTTCTAAATGTGCACAATAACTTTACCTATAACACTCACTCGATTACAAATCTAATAAGTTCAACACACTAAATGTGAGCTTGAACGAACATACCGTACCTGTCGCCTTAAAATAGTTCTGGTGAATTGTATGACTCGGAAAAACTAGTTTAAACTGCCATTAAATCGCTTTACAAAACGATAGCTGAACCAGACACTCCAACCACGAGTCTATCGCATCTCTTAAGAATGTATTCGTTCACTGCGCTCCACTTATGACCTGATTATAAATTGAAAATAGAAGAGCCGTAATTCAAACCTCCCTGAATCGAAGCGAGTTATCCTGTGAATATGACGCCAAAAACCTAATCATTGGCTCGTATTATAATTATCTAGGTTTGAGAAAGTTTTAACTAGCTCAACTCAAGGTGATTGTTATACATTTCCTTATTAGTTATATCTGTTCTCTGGAATCCATACGAGTTATATAAATTTTGCAAATGACGACCGTCGAATGCTGAGGTATACTGGACAAGCATCTTAAACTGAGACAACATTTTAGGTAGAATATTGTAGAGTTAATTCAAATATTCATCAGATAAAATCTAACTTTTTCTGCCTAAGAAGTGATCAGTTAGAGTAAAACTCTATTTGAAATTGATGCGAAGCACTATTGCGATATCGAATCCAAGCGGGTCGTCAGTAGGAACCAATATATCTGGTAGATGTGCCCCGCACTAACTGAGCGGAGTCAAGTTTTACTAACTAAAATTTGTCAGCTTATTGAAGTTTTGGTATAGTTTCTACTTTTCAAGCCTCAAAATTTCTTTTTACTTCAGTTCTATCAATTGATTAATTTGTTCAAGTCCTTTTAGAACTTTCTTTGTTTAAGACACCTTTTTCTAAAATGTTACTGCATTTCGAATTATTAGGTCATTAGATGTTTTCTACTTTTTTCCGCGGATCACAGTATAATCAAAGTCTTCGCTGCCAGAAGTTATTACTTCACGAATATTTAGAAATAATTTCAAATGTTCTATAACCTCTGTTGCAAACTGAGTCACAAAACGAAATTTCAAGTTTTAATATGTTTGCAATACAACAGTAGAGGAAGAATCACAAAATTTAAGTATTTCTGCAGTGGATGATGCAAATAACTTTACTTACTCCAAATCCAAAGTCTAAATTTGTCTCCCGCTTTTTACAAGATGAGCGCAGTTCAAAACATGTTCTATTTTGTCTGAAGACAACGACAGTAGAAAATCATATATCGACAGCGAACTCTTTTAACTGTAAATAACGCTTATAAACTCGGGTTAAATCGTTATTTGTTCTTACACAAAGTCTTATTTACTTTCATCATATTTCTAATATGTAAAAGTTATAAATTTATGTCTTAGCTTAAGTTTCCCAGGAATTAACATATTATCTTCAATATTAAAACAATGGATACAGTTAACATCAAGTGAGGCATATACTTTATTATACTCATCATCATTCATTGATTTATGAAGTGGCTATATCTTAATAATTCAATTTTAATCACAGTGTTTAACGAATTTATCAAACGTTATCAATTTTATCTTTTATAATCTCAGTACTCGTTTAAAATAAGTATACTTAAATGTAATTCAAATTTAACCACTTAAAATGAAAAATTTATATCAATTATGCAGTTTATTCAAAAATTCCCATCAAAAATAGAACTGAATAACATGACAGATATTAACATTTCGATGTAAAGTAATGAACTATTTTCGATCATTGATTAAAAGATAACATTTAAAAACAATTAAGTCATTGAATAGTATAATATTTAAGGCTATATATGTTGAAAAACATTCATTATCATTTAATCAATTATTTATTGCAGTTAAGTGAGAATAAATAAATAAAAGTATACTTAGACGAAAAACTCATTAGACGTAAAGGCAGCAAAATGACAATTCGTCACAGACATCTCCGAATACTTTGTTCTCATTGAGTTCAACTAGCTGAGTTGACCCCAAGTTCACTTCCGAATCTAGCAAACAAAATTCTGGAGATAATGAAACGTTCCAATCTAGCTTGTTTATATTATCACCGTCAACATCAGTCTATCCCGTCGTATTCTCATGTTGCTCCATTTAAATGTTTACGGGAGGATGTGGCTATCTTTAGTCTTCTCTACGAACTAAAGCGGACATATCCTTAATGTAGTGGCGCAACATGTCGTTCATCGTCTTCGAGCTTCCAACAACTACTTCCATTTTAAAATCTCCAAAGTGGTCGAGTGTGAGCTTCTTGATGTCCTTGCACAACTCAAATGCAGCTTTGTCACTGGTCGCTGTCTATAGCAGTTCTCTTCTACGATTGATTTCTTTCAACGCGAACTATTTGGCCTTACTTTTAGTCTCTTCCGTCCACTTATCAAAGAACCTTTCAAAGACGACATTGTTGATATACTTATATGAGTACGTTTTTCTTTCATACCCAAAACCGATGATGTTGTCAAGCTGTTTCCAATCAAACTGACGTTTAATCGGGTAGGAAAGATCTTTGAAGAAATACACCGCCTCTTGCAAATTAATTATGTTTGTTTAGCATATCTAGTTGAGCATATGCACAAATCCTTCTTCGAGCTCCGCTTGTTAAACTAAGGTTGGTCTAGTTCTGCTCATTTTGAAATCGGAAGTGGAATTGGAAGCTCGAATGACTGATATATTTCGATGTTTTGGTTAATGTAGCGGCTTCACTACTTACCGAGTTAAGGGTTTCAGCAATATTTTTTCAGCAATGTTTTTTCAGCAATATTCATATGCAAGGCATAGCAATATTACTGAAGGACGTATATAATCTTATATCGGTATTTAGTCACTATTTGTATTATTAGTCGTTAGATTCATAGTATTTCCACATACATTAACATGAATTTCGTGTATCAGGAGTGGTAATTAATTAACGCAAATAATTATATTTTATTAAATTTTGAGATTTACAAAATTATCACACTGTTAGCTTTGTATTGACCAAATAAGAGTTTGTTATTAAGTTTTTATACTTGTTCAATTTTAAACGATATCTTTCTCACAAATTGATAATATATTTAATGAGAATTTGGGGATTATTAGAGCCGTATGTGTTCGTAAACGAGTTAAAGATGAATTATCAGACAAATATTATGCACCAAGGATGATTTATCGTTATCTATTATTAAGATCAGATTTAGAAATGAATATTACATTTTTGAATTTCTATCAATACTGTGTGTATAAAATTCAGTAATTAAACAACAAACAACAAATTATTTTTTCAATCATTTTCTAATAATATTGAATGTGAAGTTAATAACAAATAACTGAGTTTATATTATAAACTCATTGAATACGCAAAACGTGTATATATAAACATATGAGTATGATAAACAGTTATAGACAAACAAAATATATCCACTAAACTATTTTATTACACAATTTAATCACTGTGCTACCTGGAAGCGAAGTTGTAATTGCCACCTCCAATAATGATATTTATATTTATATCAACATATGCGGAAAAATCCTTCAAGCAGTGTTTCTCGCCGGCGTCGACTATAACCGGTAATAGACTCACCAGAACGATAACGCTGACCTTACTACCGAACCCGCTCATCAAATTTATTCCGACCGACAACATGTGTTAGGTGCTGAACGGAAAGTCGTCAACTGCTAAAATCCTGCTCAATTCCGCGGCTAATGGCAAAATTCAGATCCCAGCAACTGGTCTCGGGATTCCTTTTGTGTACCAGTTCAACCAAGAAGTCAAGATTTAGTATCAGGTACCTACCATAACCGAATACGACCTTACCTTGGACGCTCAATATGGCGGGTTCTCAGTCCTTTTGGACGGGGAGTATGAGGTTATCGGTTCTGTTTCAGACGTTTTCCACGTCCTTTCGAATCAAACTTCTTGTTTTTCATCGGCCAGATTCACGTTCTCTCTTCCAGACTGGTGGTTTGCGTTCGAAGTTGAGCCGGTATTCTGCGACGTAACGAACTACAAAGTATTCTTCGAGTACTAAACAAACAATAGGTGGCTCAGAGTCCCAGTGAAATATATTGAAAACGCAAACATCTACGCCAAAGCCGGAGATTACGCAGCTGGGAACCAAAACTTTCTAAACATCAAAAGATATCTTATTGACGTAAAGTCGGCAACGGAAAACACAAAATATACAAGTGATGAACGAGACGCGCTCAAGGCGCTTGTGTTAACTTTGTAAACAAATGTATCAACGCCAATACGTCTTTCACTGGACTATTTGGTTAAAACTACAACCGCAAGTATAACAACAAGGGCTTCGTACATATTTAGCGACAACCAATTCAAGTGTTTAGATTCTATTAATACACGTTCAACAATAAACGAAAACGGACTCGTTTTTAAAACAGGCTACTAGAATAGCATACCTTGTTTTGAAGTTAGCAGCACTGACCCAAAATATGCAATGGCTCAGTATATTAAACAAAATGCAGCGTACATTATTTTAACCTTGGTGGTAACTTCAAGCGATACAACGATTAAGTATAAGCAAAATTTGAGCTTACAGAGTTTCGCTGCTCTTCCTTTGGTTCAGTTTTCTTTACCAAAAGCCGATATTCGATAACTAATAGACTCAGATTTATTTTCGAACTCTTAAACTTAACTATTTGTTCAAATATTTGATGCAGCGGACAAATATTTGCTAGACTTTACTTCAAAGCAAGTTGAACTAAAGAGAAGATGCGT
Organism: Hexamita inflata; assembly: GCA_963988835.1. Taxonomy (NCBI): domain Eukaryota; phylum Fornicata; order Diplomonadida; family Hexamitidae; genus Hexamita; species Hexamita inflata. The sequence goes on from CAXDID010001240.1 coordinate 141,117, forward strand.
TAATCAACGCGTGTTTCATCTAAATTAATAATATTCGATGATAGCCGTATGGAACAAAGAGTTGCAGAGGTGCAAAGATAGACCAGTTGTCACAACAACAGTGACTTATACTGCAATGAAATTCATCAACGGTTTGTACGAAAGAGTTGAGTTGTACAATGTGCAGCAAACTGTTAATTACTCTAACCCTATTATTTACGTAAATATTTCCTGTGAAAATATAGTTGGCGATAAAGATAAATGCTATAAAGATAGAGAGAATAATATGAAAACGAAAGAACGAGATAAAATAATTTACTTTTCAGAAAGCGCATCCGAGTTAGCTTAAATACAATACGTTGTATTGGACACGGATCTAAGCGTCTGGACAAACTCGTTGATCGTTTTTGGAGGGCTAATTCTGTTCACTGCTGGTTTCGCTGTATATTTGTTCGTAAATTTCAAACAGTGATCTAAACTTTGGTGTGAGGCATTATGATTACTATTTCCAAAGAAATAAATAACGCCGTATCTCAGCAATATTAATTTGCAGTATTCTTTTCGATATATAATTTTACGATATATAATCTTTGATAACTATATTTCTAAATGTGCACAATAACTTTACCTATAACACTCACTCGATTACAAATCTAATAAGTTCAACACACTAAATGTGAGCTTGAACGAACATACCGTACCTGTCGCCTTAAAATAGTTCTGGTGAATTGTATGACTCGGAAAAACTAGTTTAAACTGCCATTAAATCGCTTTACAAAACGATAGCTGAACCAGACACTCCAACCACGAGTCTATCGCATCTCTTAAGAATGTATTCGTTCACTGCGCTCCACTTATGACCTGATTATAAATTGAAAATAGAAGAGCCGTAATTCAAACCTCCCTGAATCGAAGCGAGTTATCCTGTGAATATGACGCCAAAAACCTAATCATTGGCTCGTATTATAATTATCTAGGTTTGAGAAAGTTTTAACTAGCTCAACTCAAGGTGATTGTTATACATTTCCTTATTAGTTATATCTGTTCTCTGGAATCCATACGAGTTATATAAATTTTGCAAATGACGACCGTCGAATGCTGAGGTATACTGGACAAGCATCTTAAACTGAGACAACATTTTAGGTAGAATATTGTAGAGTTAATTCAAATATTCATCAGATAAAATCTAACTTTTTCTGCCTAAGAAGTGATCAGTTAGAGTAAAACTCTATTTGAAATTGATGCGAAGCACTATTGCGATATCGAATCCAAGCGGGTCGTCAGTAGGAACCAATATATCTGGTAGATGTGCCCCGCACTAACTGAGCGGAGTCAAGTTTTACTAACTAATTTTAGTTTTACTAACTAATTTTATTAATATGAAAATCCTTTATTTAAAATATAACTTTGAATGATGCTTCCAAAATGCACGAAAATATTTTTACAAAAATATTAGATGTTGAACAGCACAAAACAAGACAAAATTATCTTTAATAACTAGAAAGACGGTCTTTGTAATTTTCTATTATTGAATAGCCAATAGATGGATTGTTATATCTTTTATGAACTAACTTTTCATTTTGTTGAATTTAACAATCAATAAATTAAAAAAGTATTTGAATTTATTACTAACCATTTATCTTAATGATTATTATAGACTTAATTAAGTAATTATAAAACTGGCTCAATTATGACCCAGTTTTAGGAAATAAACTGGTTAGTTGTCCTGCACTTAAAAGAAAACCGTCAATCAAACCAACGAATAGTTTTATCCTGTTCTCCGTTAGACGAACACATTTTCAAACATAGCGAACTATGGGAGGAATTTAACGTTCGAGAATATAAAGGAATAATAATTATCTTAAGTATACATCTTCAAAGTTAGAATTTAAACGAATTTTATCATTGATTTTAGTTATATGAAATTTTCTGGGAACTTAAAATGGAAAGTAAAATTTTAGATTAAATTATTATTGAAATAAATAAATATTTATTGAATTACTGACTTGATTATACAAAATTTGAAATTACTCTTAAGATATATTTCTAAGTTTATAGAGATTAGGGTTAGTTAGGTTTTAAGATTAGGGTTAGTTAGAAATTTCAAGTCTATTTTCTAGAATGTTGGAATTTGGCATTATTTTTCTTAGAGGTTTTCCACTCTTCATAAATGATATTTGCTTCAATATTCGCTTGTTTCGATAGGCAATACAAAGCACTTGACGGTAGTTGTTAATACTATGGTAATAATGTAGGCGACGAAATGTGTGGATATAATGCTAAGTTTACAAATAATTAGTGTGAATGTAAATCTGACTATCCATACACTGATCCGATATTTGCGGGATGCACTGCGTGTACTGAAACAGATGAAGATTAAATTGGGATGTTTAGTGGATAGTGTTAATGTCACAACAACTTTGCTTGGGATTCAACTTTAACTAAACCTACTTGTGTTGCTGATTGTGGTGGAAAACCTTTCTACGTTACAGATAAAAATGTTAAAGTATGTGTTACTAAATGCTCAACATCAAACTGTTCTTGCGAGTCATCATTTCTATTGTATAATGGAATAATGGAATATGGAATATGTTAAAATTGCAATAAATTAATATCAGTTAATAATTAATGTATTTGTGAAAATTATTATTTAGCCAATTAATAGTGTTTAACTTAATAAGAATGTTAAAATAATTTTTCAAACTAAATTTGCATGTGTTAAGGTTTCATATATGATACAACATTAGATGCAAATAAATGTATTATAATGAATTAGTGTAAAATGATACTTTCAATAGATAAATTGTAGTGTATTTCAGCCGAAACTTGCATTAAATATAAGGGTGCTGTCAATGGGAGCTTATGCATGTGTTAATCGTCCTCAGGATACTGCTATGATGAAAGAAATTCAAAAATTGCTAATAAATGCATTCAAATTTCTGAATGTAGAAACTTAACACTGTCAAATTATTGTAATTCTTTTGACATAACTGGAAAATGTGAAATAGGTCTTCGCATGAATGCCAACAAAACAGCATGCGTTTAAAGTTGTCCAAGCCCAAGTGAAATATTAGACAATTCCAGTTATCCATAAAACTGTATATGTGCCGGTGGCTACTATATGAATAATAATAGTTGTACACAAACATTTTGTTAAACGCGCTTTGTGGATTTGTCTGGCAATAACTGTGTCTCAAGCTGTCCAAAGTATTAATAGATGAATAATTAACGTTGTATATGTGCTTCTGGGTATTTTAAAGAGTCTTTCGAAATCAATAAAATTGATTGTTTTAAGGAGTCTGTCAGTTGTCCTGGTTAATTATAATCGCCTTATACAAAATTATGTTAGTCTTCATGTAACAGTGATGAAACCATAACTGATGATCATTCCGGATGTAAATGTTTAAATTATTACGATAAAAATAAAAAGAAGTGTGTAAATGAATGCGAATATTATTTAGATAATAGTTCTCTTAAAATATGTGGTTAATTAGGAACTTAGTAATGTCCATTTTACTATTCATCTGCTTCAAAACTTTACTGTACATTAAATTGCTCATAATTTATTGTTAATAAATAGTGTGTTGATAACCCAGTTTAACCAGTAGAACCCGAAAATAAAGGAAATAACATTCTTGTTATTGTAATTCCAATTGTAGTTGTTCCAATTGTGATTGCTATTATAGTTGTCACTGTTCTTCTTATAAAAGGAAGGAAACAGTAAAACAAAAAATACTAAAATATTGAAATCAAACAAGCTCAAGAATTTGATTTGATGTGAATCAAATAATTATTTATAATAATTATTTATATAAGGTATTTTCGTTCATACTGGACCAGTTTACTGTATTTTGCTCCCAGTAAATAAAGAAAAATAGAAAATAATTTTCTTCTTCAAGGTATCAATTATCATAATTTATCATTAACAGCTATAATTAGTTGATATTCTCTAATATTTATCATATTGATCTAATATTGATCTTTATTTTATACTCTAACGTTTTGTTAGTTATCCACCTATCAAAGGACTGAACAACAGATTTTAGTCGACACAACATGTGAATAAACTTTATCGGTTCCAAAGCTTTTAAGATTACATAACATCTTTTAAATAGACATAATAAAACGTATACAAAATATAACTCCAAAATTATTTTTTCTTGTTTCTTTAGTGAGTAAGCGCTTCATATAATTTTAAGTTGCCAAATTAAAAATATACCATATCGTAATAATTGAAATAGTCAGTCCGTTTTAAAATTGAACCTGGTGGAAATCAATCTATTTCAGTTATATGTATTTTTATATCATTAAATTTAATAGACACTCTGTATATTATATGAGCCTAACTCACTTCTTGATCAGTTTTGCATCGAACTTGTACTGTTAAATCTTGACCAGTTTCTTCTTCTCGTCAACGACCGCGTGAACTGGGCACTTCTAAAAACAGGCGTAACATCCAACACATTTTTCCTGTTCAGTGAAAACGGCCCTCTTGTTTTCAATGGAGAGAATTCCACTAGGACAGTTCCTCACGCACGTTCCGCACCCAATACAGGCCGAATCAATTTTGAAAATGATCGGAATCGCCTTCTGTTGCATTCTATCGGTGAAACCTTGAGTGCAGGATTTGGATTGCTTTGTGTAAATGTATGTGTTAGTTTTCAGGGCGTGAACGAATTCGGCGCAATTTTTCTTCAAATCGATCATTTTCTGATTCTTAACCACATTCGCATAAGCCATTTGAATGTGAACGTAATTTCCTGGATAAATAGCTGAAACATAAGTAACAGGCAAGGCTCCGTGCTCAGTGAGAATTTTCTCGAACACATAACGCATATTGCGCATGTTCGATCCACAAGTGCTGAACGTCATCACGTACTTACCAGATAAGTTGGTTGATGGCATCGCCTCCAAGTACTAGCGCACAAAAACTGGAATTGTGTACCAATCTGCGTATGCGCCGAAGAGATACGCATCACAATTTGGATATTGATAGTCAGGCTTCGTATTCTTCTTGTTCATCTCTATGTTGATCATGTACACTTCAAATTAAAGCGTTGAATCAAGCTGCTTTAACTCGTCCATTATAACGTGCGCAAAGTTTTCAGTATTTCCAGTTATCGAACCGATGAACACACCAACTTTCATTTAGAAGTGGGAAATGAATATCAATAATGTACTTAATTATTGGTATACGTTAATAGTGTTTTCAAAACTTTTTTGTTGTATATTTATTTGATATTTTGTGATCGTATATAATCAATCAAAACTGTGTTTAACAACCTAAAATATTATAACATTCATTAGTATATTTATAAGTATTGATTGTAGAAATTCTTAAAAATAAGAGGAATATATATATATATATATAAATTGAATATCGCAGGATATAAGATAGTTAATTTATAATACTATTCCCAGGTTTAAACCTTGAACAAATTAGAAACAACGCAAACACAACAATTCCCAAAAGCTGTTATAAACCAAAATATCTCTCCAAAAAACCTTTATTAATTCGGCAGAGCTAACCGAGATTCTGTAAGGAATGATGTAAGGAATTAGTATGTTTAGCAAACTTAATAAATTGCATCTGTATAGTATATAGTATAGTATATAGTATAGTATAATAAATTAAGTGATATTATGTATGTGATCTTATTGATCTTTGGTTAGAAAGGAAAGATATGATTAGAAATAGGACGACATTATAGACGTTATGGTGTGATGAATAAAATATAGCTATATATACAAAATATATCATACTAAATGTATGATAGATGATACTTATTATTTTCTAACAATCATGTTATAACACTAATACTTGCTAATACATTACTAACTTCATCAGAAATAATTTATAATTAAAAATTAGATTAAAACAGAAGCTTTCTTTTATAACAACTTAACATTAAATTGTAAATATAACATAGCTTCAGAGAATGCAATAAATTCTACACCTTAATGAATATATTTTGATAAGAATAAGTATACGGTAGCTGTAACATATTATAACCACCATATCAACACCCACCATCTCTGAAAATTTAATAACCTAGCATGTAATAATGTTATATAAATATTAATAGCACAGTGATAACACAATATAGTATAAAACAATACTATCATTTCTGAATTGATATAATTGATGACATCTCAAAAAATTAACACTAAAAATATAGAGTCCTTTATGTACATAGTAATAACATGACTCACTCAACAGCAACAATCCAATAATACATCCAAACGCAATAAATAAATATATACTAGTTATTTTACTATGACCAAGTAAAAATAATATATATTTTAATAATATTATATTAGTATTTTTGATAATTTTCCAGTTAATTTAAATGGTTTTCATCTTTGTTTCAATCTAAGTGCTTATGCTTCTTAATTTATGTAACAACATTAGACCTACAACGAATCTCAAAAAGAAACGATTCTTTATTTGAAAACGATATATTTAAAAAATCGTTTAATACATAAACAACGATTTTAACCACTTCATCGTTTTAAGATATTCTACATAACTACCATCTCATAGATAGAGTAACTAAATAAAGGTAATACAAAAGTGAAAAATACTAATAGACATCAGGAAGACTCAATGCCTTACACACTTCAAAATATTTTTATTTAGTTTATAAACTACAATGTATAACTCTGCCACCTATGAATGGAAGTGAGCCTAATGAAATACATTTAACAGTAATTATATTTAAAGTTCAATAGAATTATTTTATTTATTTTTTGAAAATTACACACCACTTGGACAAGTTATTAGATGTATTCAAAAATGGAACTAATTGATAAAAATATTATCTCTGATTTATATAATGATTATAAAGTTAATTAAATATCTCAGTTATATAATATTAGATAATTTAAATTTACGCTAACGTAAAATATCAATATTTTAGGTTTATTAACAACGTGAATTTATTTAACAGAAGTTAAGTTAATTATAAATGTATACAGGACTATTATTTATTAGAATATGTTGGCTTAGTACATGATAACAAAAACTCAAAAATACTTCAAGAAAGTGAAGTGAAACCTGTTAATACCCACTTATTTAATAGATATTTATTTCATGAGCATGTTACAATATATAAAGAAGGCTATATCCTCCTATTATTGAGCTTTAAATGTAGTTTCTGTACTATTTTATGAATTAATACTATAAATAAATCGGTTCAGAAAGAGCGCAATAACAATAATGACGTTATCGTTTCTTTACTTTATAACGAATACTAGATATTAATGGTTTCTTTATATATTGATATTTATAAACTATATCATGACTCACTAGAAATTGAATGTCAACGTTATAACTTAATTTACCTGAAAGAAAGATTATTGATCTTTGTGGACTTTAAATTACACATTAAGCGAACGTGGGTTGGTGATCTGGTACACAGCTCCTCTATTTAGAATAGTTTGGTATATGCTCCACCCAATAGAATTGACTTAATATGACTTCACAAACAACAAGCTTTATGAATAAATAATAAGGTGTTTTCTTGGCTCCATAAAGTGTTTGAACTAGATTTAGATATGCTACTTTAGTACTGTTATCCTATTATTACGGGAAACTGAAGGTTATATAAAAGTTACAATGCATATTCATATATTTTTAGGGTCATTAACGAATATTATATTTTTGCGCTCGAATCCGTCTGTTTTCCTTGCGCCAGTTCTCATATTCTGTTTGGGAGGTGGTCATATAGCAATTTTTCATTTCGTGGTGTGGAATAGATTGCAAGTCGATCAAAATGAATAAAACGATTGGGCCAACCGAATCGTTTTTGTATCAAAAATCGTTTTAATCAATAAATCGTTTTATCTTTTTATATCGTTTATTTTTGAGATTCGTTGTAGGTCTATTAATGTATTTATTTCTATGTGTGATTTAACATCTTTTTAATATCAAGTAACTATTTTACTTTATCTTATGGTATATACTATTTAATCATATTGTATAGAGTGAACGTATATACGTTATATACGTTATATTAATTTTATTATTAATGGATTAATTAGTTTTTTACTATAATTTTTTAAAAGACATTTTAGATCTTTTTTGTAGAAAAGTTTGGTTTTACATTAGTTGTATATTTAAATTAAATTAAACTTTGCTTATCTAGTTTATATATATATTTAATATTTTTTTGAACCGCTGGAAGAGGAATCGCCGGTTCTAGCTTTGCTTCTTAGTAATAACACGATAAAGTATAAAACAATACTATAATTCATGAATTGATAAGATTTGATGGCATCTCAAAAAATTAACACTAAAAATATAGAGTCCTTTATGTACATAGTTACAGAAGTAAAGAACGCATTAAAAAGAAAATTTCATTTTTTAATGTTCCTGTGATTGAAGTAATCGATTATTGAGTGGATGTTTTTGAGATGTACCAAAAGAGTGAGCCGATATACTAACTTATTATCTTAAACAAATTAAGTTACATTTTAATGTTACAATAGTATACATATATTTTTAACATGTTATTTTATACATTTAACAAATCAAACATAAAAAGATACACACTATATATGTAATTTTGTTAATTTGTATTTTAACATTTTATATACATACCGTTAACTAATATTCTGTTGATTTAAATACTTTTAATGTTAAAACGTAACAATCATTAGTACATTTGTAGTGTTATTAAATTTTAATTACATGAAGAATAAATTAACATAATAAATTAACAAACCAATATATACTTCAAAATTAAACATATTTTTCACTCCAACATATGATTCTAGTAAACATCCTTATGGCGGAGCAGAAGTCCTTCAAGCAGTGCTTCTCGCCGGCGTCCACCATCGTGGGCAACAGGCTCACGAAGACGATCTCCCTGCATCTCCTCCCGAACCCCCTCATGGCCTTCATCCCGACCGACAACATGTGCCAGGTGCTGAACGGGAAGCAGTCCACCGCCTTCATCCTCCTGAACTCCCCGACCCTGGGCACCATCCGCCTCCCGGGTCCCGCCGCCGGCATCTCCTTCACCTACGTCTTCAACCAGAACGTCACGGTCTCCCACACCTTCGCCTCCGTGGCCCTCTACGATCAGACTCTGGACGCGACCAACGGCGGCTTCGAGATCCTGATGGACGGCGAGTACCAGGTGCTGGGCTCGGTCGCGGACGTGATGCACACCAGGTCCAACCAGACCTCCTGCTTCTCCCAGACCCGCTTCGTGTTCGACCTGGCCACGAACACCTACGGCTTCGAGGTGGCTCCGGTGTTCTGCTCTCTGACCTCCTTCAACGTCTTCTTCGAGTACTACCTGGACCAGAAGTGGACCAAGATCCCGGTCCAGGCCATCAGCAGCGCGAACCCGGCCTACCACGCCGGCGACTACAGCGATGTAAACACCGACTTCCTCCAGATAACGCGCTACCTTCTTGACCCGACCTCGGCTTCCGAAAGCGCGAAGTACTCCGACGCCGAGAGACTCGCGGTCCAGAAGATGGTCGGCGCGATATTCGCGGACCTGACTCTTCAGGTACGATTAAGCCTGGAATACAACATCAAGTCCACCATAGGCGCCATCACAGCCATCGCTGATTACTGGTTCAGCATGGACCCGCTTTCCTGCGCGGCTCCGATGACGCTGAAGGCCACTCTGAACGAGGGGAACATCATGTTCAAGACCAGCTTCCAGAACGAGCTTCCGTGCCTCGAGGTCCCGAGCTGGAACCCCACGTTCGCCACCGCGCAGTACTTGAAGGCGAAGGTCGCGTTCGTCCAGGTCGAGGTATTGGTGCAGACGATAGAGAAGGAAGTCAAGACCTTCTCGAGGACTATCCCGTTCGCGGAGTTCGTCTCGCTACCGTACGTGAAGTTTTCGCTGGAAGAAAACGAGGTAAGGGCGCTGATGGACTACAACAGCACCGATGAGTCGAAAATCCAGATGTTCGTTGGCCTGTTCGATTCAAATAACAATTACTTGTACGACTTCACGACTGGTAATACTCCTCTCAAGCGGACCTGCGTGCAGAAGCGCGTCATTCACTTCAGAGAAAAGGAAACATTATTTGCGCTTTGGACGAAGCACGATAGCCGATGCACCTCTAGGACCAGCAAGATGACCGTTTTGAACTACTACGGAAAGACATACAACGGGACCTCCTTCGAGAACAGGCAGACCTATCAGGTGAGCGTCTTCGTGAACTACTCCGTTCCTGTGTTCGATGTGGTAACCAGCTGCGACAAAGACGTGACTCAAACGCAGGGCCAGTGCGAGGCCAACCGCGCCTACATGATGGACCGGAGCCACCGCGAAAGCATGTACTACATCGTCGAAAGCGGGCTTGAGTACAACGAGATCCGCTACTACGCGATCGAAACGGCCATGGGAACCTTCAAGTGGAGCTATATTGTCTTCGGGCTCACCGGTGCGGCCATAATCGCATTAGTTGTAACTAGCCTAACGATTTCGCGTGGATGATAAAAGTGTAATTGTGATGTTAAATTGATCGATTCTATAAATAGTCTTTCTATTTTTAGAATGTTATAAATGCTTATGCTGCACGAATCCAACAAATAATAACTTTCCATTTCCATATGATAGTTTCTCAAATCCAAAGTAACACGCCCAAGCCGAAAGTTAAACTCGAAAAACTAGCTATTTCTCCAGGTAAAATAGTCCCTTATACCCCAGACGCCGCGTATAGCAGCACCAGGAAAATAAGCGCCCACCACCTCGAATACGTGGATGAAGAGCTTTCCGGCTCCGTATCTATGGACGACTGCTTCGAGCCGGAGCTGCTGCTATCAAAGACCAGTAACTTCACGTTGTCAATGAGCGTTGAACCGGAAGCGGAGCCGGAAGACGAGTTTATGGTTATATTTAGAAGAGAAGAATGAAAGTATTATATAATTGATATTATTAACATAATTTAAAGTTTAAGACCAATATATATATATATATATATATATATATATATATATGCTATTTAAAGTGCACTGGATAATTTTACTGACACTATAGAAATCTCGATTCTTATCAATCACGTAAAGTATAATCCTAATCACTGTCTGTGGTCGCGCATCAATAATAAGTATTCGTCCAGAGGCAGGTTGTTGTAGCAATCGACTCCGTTCTAACTTGACTCTTAATGTGTGTTTTGCTCACTAGAAAGGCTGAGAGATGCGTCCAAATCGCACACAGCCTATTTTCTGTGAACTCTTTCGTACAGTAGCTGCTTTACAGCCGGGCTCTTCGGGATGCGTTGTTAAGCGACGCTCATCTGAGGTGAGAGATTACTTTTATGAATGTTCCTGCTGCATCACCAGTAGAATATTGCTATTTATAAACAGTAGTTATTAAAGATTAAATTAATTGTACAATTTCTGGATTCGTTGATCATGCTTGCTCTATTACTTATTTTAATTTTACTCTTATCCATGTGGGAAATAAATATATTTTGTTTAATAACACAGACACTTGTCGATCAATGACGTTAATTAATTTTTCTGTATTTCTCAATATTTTATTAAGATATCAAAACTCTATCATTAAAGTTGTTAATAGCCTGATAATTATATCCAGTTTGCTAGAGGCTATCGACGATATTAAAGTGATCCCAAAATATTAAAAATGATTGCGCCAAAGAATATCAATGATTAAGGATACAACAGCTTATTTCTTGTATCGTATGCATAAATTAAAAAGTTTACAAATAAACACCAATTCTATTTTTAGACCAGTTCTATTTTTAGCAATGCCATTCAAAACTTATCATTCAGTATTTTAGTGTTTATTCCCTTCCGTTCCAATTTGCAATGCGCAGTTCCAAGAGCCAGTTCGTTCCTCTGAGTCCAGTTTAGATCACTTCACCTTTTATCTTCGAGCATGTATATCCAGAGTGCGAAGAAATGACGCTGACCGTGCGCAGAAACAGCTCTAGAACCAGTTTCAAGGAAGACTTGACGATTTCTTGGTCTGACGAAGCTCCACTTGAAGAGTTCTCTTAGTGAGATTAGAATTGTTAATATCATTGATATAATAGTTTCTTTAATTCAATATTAATTCATCTAGATATTTGTACAGGAAATGAACACTTTTATATTCATTTGTTTTCATTGACAAATTGCATTATTAGATATTAAACGAAATCACTTTGAATCATCAAGCATAATGTCATTTTCTTCGTTTTATATGTTGTCATAAATCTGATTCTTTTTGTGTTTAACATAGAAGAATACCAAAATTGCTATTACGGCAATAGAAACTAATACAACGGTCACAACAACCCATACTATCCGGCTCTTATTCTTTTTCTCTTTTGGTTCTTCATACTCTGGTAAAGCTATTTTGAATTCAACCTGGCCGAATTCCTGCGTGGTATAAATTACGAAATGTTTAGATGTTAAGTTGTATTTACCAGGTGCGCTGATTTTTGGTTGGCATTCTTCTTCTGTAGTAGCGAATTCTTTTGAGAAACAAATTACTAAACCAGAATCTAAACTTATGATAGTGGTAAACTAATCAAGGCCGAAATAACCGACGTGTACAAAATTGATGTTAATGATTCGAAAATATTGACAATAGAGAAAAACGAACCTGTGCACTATCAGCTTCTTAATAATATATCAGTCGAAGCATATTTTGATGTCATAAGTTTAGATTCTGGTTTAGTAATTTGTTTCTCAAAAGAATTCGCTACTACAGAAGAAGAATGCCAACCAAAAATCAGCGCACCTGGTAAATACAACTTAACATCTAAACATTTCGTAATTTATACCACGCAGGAATTCGGCCAGGTTGAATTCAAAATAGCTTTACCAGAGTATGAAGAACCAAAAGAGAAAAAGAATAAGAGCCGGATAGTATGGGTTGTTGTGACCGTTGTATTAGTTTCTATTGCCGTAATAGCAATTTTGGTATTCTTCTATGTTAAACACAAAAAGAATCAGATTTATGACAACATATAAAACGAAGAAAATGACATTATGCTTGATGATTCAAAGTGATTTCGTTTAATATCTAATAATGCAATTTGTCAATGAAAACAAATGAATATAAAAGTGTTCATTTCCTGTACAAATATCTAGATGAATTAATATTGAATTAAAGAAACTATTACTGTGGTGTCCGAGCCAACTTTGATTTTAACAAATGTTTATGTAATAATTGCGCTTGAAAATTAAATCACTGTATTTATGCTAATTATAACATATTCAATTAATTCTGCGGTTCATTTCTTTTTCACTTCATCCTTCAAATGACGAAGCACACACGAAGCCGACGGATCACAATACAAGAGCGTCGCATAATGATGAGAATGTGAGAAACAGAATCACAAACTGTTGCAACCAAGAAATACATTGCTTGTTGCCTTCAATGTAGTCTCCAAACTGTTTATTCCATTTTTAAGCACTTTGAAGTTACAGGCAAGCTAGAAGCTTCTCATGCCGATAATAGTGTCAGAAAATTTGACTAAGCTGAGATTTTCGCGTTATTAAATATCGCCAGAGCCATAGATTCGAAACTCGACGAATCATAGCTGAAAAATACTAAGCCCTTCGTGGAATTTCCATGTCTCTAACAACGGTATCTCGTCTCCTGGCCAAATTCAGTTTAAGCTTCTATGTTGCTAAGATAAAGCCAAAACTTACCGAAAAGCATAAATTGGAAAGTTTGAACTTTGCTCGAATGAACCTGAAACAACCACTTGAATATTGGAGAACTTTTTAGTATACCGATGAGTATCGCTCAAAATGCTATGCAAATCGAGCGAGTAGAGTGCTCAGAACACCTAAAGACGAGTGGAATCCGAAGTATTTTCTCGAAGTGTAAAATATGGACTGTTTTCGTGCATGATCTATAGTACGATTAGCTATAGATATAAGGGTCCATTATGGTTTATGCCGTGCGGTACGACCATGAATTCAATTGTCAATTCTTAAGTTCTCAGACAAGTTACACTTCCATCACTTAATAGCATAACTTGAAGTTGTAACAAGATAACGCCCCGACACATTTTAGTAAGTATATGAAAAACTTTTATACTGCTAACAACATTGAGCTCTATCGCTTTCCAGTAATGAGTCCAGACTTAAATCCACTTTTTCACTGCTGGAATCCACTGAAGTCAAACATTTTCCCTGAAGAATGTACCACATATGACTTATTAAATGAAGAAGTAAAGAGGGCGTTGGAGTAAATCTCGTTAGATATCATCAATCATTTGATTGACTCTATGCCCAAAAGGTTAGAAGAAGTAATAAAATAGAAAGGAGACGCTACTAAACATTGAGTTAATATATAGTTAAAATTAATACAAAAAATAGTTTTGAAATAGTTAGTATTTTTTGAAATCAAAGTTGGCTTGGCGACCACAGTATATCAATGATATTAACAATTCTAATCTCACTAAGAGAACTCTTCATGTGGAGCTTCGTCAGACCAAGAAATCGTCAAGTCTTCCTTGAAACTGGTTCTAGAGCTGTTTCTGCGCACGGTCAGCGTCATTTCTTCGCACTCTGGATATACATGCTCGAAGATAAAAGGTGAAGTGATCTAAACTGGACTCAGAGGAACGAACTGGCTCTTGGAACTGCGCATTGCAAATTGGAACGGAAGGGAATAAACACTAAAATACTGAATGATAAGTTTTGAATGGCATTGCTAAAAATAGAACTGGTCTAAAAATAGAATTGGTGTTTATTTGTAAACTTTTTAATTTATGCATACGATACAAGAAATAAGCTGTTGTATCCTTAATCATTGATATTCTTTGGCGCAATCATTTTTAATATTTTGGGATCACTTTAATATCGTCGATAGCCTCTAGCAAACTGGATATAATTATCAGGCTATTAACAACTTTAATGATAGAGTTTTGATATCTTAATAAAATATTGAGAAATACAGAAAAATTAATTAACGTCATTGATCGACAAGTGTCTGTGTTATTAAACAAAATATATTTATTTCCCACATGGATAAGAGTAAAATTAAAATAAGTAATAGAGCAAGCATGATCAACGAATCCAGAAATTGTACAATTAATTTAATCTTTAATAACTACTGTTTATAAATAGCAATATTCTACTGGTGATGCAGCAGGAACATTCATAAAAGTAATCTCTCACCTCAGATGAGCGTCGCTTAACAACGCATCCCGAAGAGCCCGGCTGTAAAGCAGCTACTGTACGAAAGAGTTCACAGAAAATAGGCTGTGTGCGATTTGGACGCATCTCTCAGCCTTTCTAGTGAGCAAAACACACATTAAGAGTCAAGTTAGAACGGAGTCGATTGCTACAACAACCTGCCTCTGGACGAATACTTATTATTGATGCGCGACCACAGACAGTGATTAGGATTATACTTTACGTGATTGATAAGAATCGAGATTTCTATAGTGTCAGTAAAATTATCCAGTGCACTTTAAATAGCATATATATATATATATATATATATATATATATATATATTGGTCTTAAACTTTAAATTATGTTAATAATATCAATTATATAATACTTTCATTCTTCTCTTCTAAATATAACCATAAACTCGTCTTCCGGCTCCGCTTCCGGTTCAACGCTCATTGACAACGTGAAGTTACTGGTCTTTGATAGCAGCAGCTCCGGCTCGAAGCAGTCGTCCATAGATACGGAGCCGGAAAGCTCTTCATCCACGTATTCGAGGTGGTGGGCGCTTATTTTCCTGGTGCTGCTATACGCGGCGTCTGGGGTATAAGGGACTATTTTACCTGGAGAAATAGCTAGTTTTTCGAGTTTAATTTTCGGCTTGGGCGTGTTACTTTGGATTTGAGAAACTATCATATGGAAATGGAAAGTTATTATTTGTTGGATTCGTGCAGCATAAGCATTTATAACATTCTAAAAATAGAAAGACTATTTATAGAATCGATCAATTTAACATCACAATTACACTTTTATCATCCACGCGAAATCGTTAGGCTAGTTACAACTAATGCGATTATGGCCGCACCGGTGAGCCCGAAGACAATATAGCTCCACTTGAAGGTTCCCATGGCCGTTTCGATCGCGTAGTAGCGGATCTCGTTGTACTCAAGCCCGCTTTCGACGATGTAGTACATGCTTTCGCGGTGGCTCCGGTCCATCATGTAGGCGCGGTTGGCCTCGCACTGGCCCTGCGTTTGAGTCACGTCTTTGTCGCAGCTGGTTACCACATCGAACACAGGAACGGAGTAGTTCACGAAGACGCTCACCTGATAGGTCTGCCTGTTCTCGAAGGAGGTCCCGTTGTATGTCTTTCCGTAGTAGTTCAAAACGGTCATCTTGCTGGTCCTAGAGGTGCATCGGCTATCGTGCTTCGTCCAAAGCGCAAATAATGTTTCCTTTTCTCTGAAGTGAATGACGCGCTTCTGCACGCAGGTCCGCTTGAGAGGAGTATTACCAGTCGTGAAGTCGTACAAGTAATTGTTATTTGAATCGAACAGGCCAACGAACATCTGGATTTTCGACTCATCGGTGCTGTTGTAGTCCATCAGCGCCCTTACCTCGTTTTCTTCCAGCGAAAACTTCACGTACGGTAGCGAGACGAACTCCGCGAACGGGATAGTCCTCGAGAAGGTCTTGACTTCCTTCTCTATCGTCTGCACCAATACCTCGACCTGGACGAACGCGACCTTCGCCTTCAAGTACTGCGCGGTGGCGAACGTGGGGTTCCAGCTCGGGACCTCGAGGCACGGAAGCTCGTTCTGGAAGCCGGTCTTGAACATGATGTTCCCCTCGTTCAGAGTGGCCTTCAGCGTCATCGGAGCCGCGCAGGAAAGCGGGTCCATGCTGAACCAGTAATCAGCGATGGCTGTGATGGCGCCTATGGTGGACTTGATGTTGTATTCCAGGCTTAATCGTACCTGAAGAGTCAGGTCCGCGAATATCGCGCCGACCATCTTCTGGACCGCGAGTCTCTCGGCGTCGGAGTACTTCGCGCTTTCGGAAGCCGAGGTCGGGTCAAGAAGGTAGCGCGTTATCTGGAGGAAGTCGGTGTTTACATCGCTGTAG
The DNA here is from genome assembly GCA_963988835.1 of Hexamita inflata. Classification (NCBI taxonomy): domain Eukaryota; phylum Fornicata; order Diplomonadida; family Hexamitidae; genus Hexamita; species Hexamita inflata. Next base: position 158,119 of record CAXDID010001240.1, read on the forward strand.
TCGCCGGCGTGGTAGGCCGGGTTCGCGCTGCTGATGGCCCGGACCGGGATCTTGGTCCACTTCTGGTCCAGGTAGTACTCGAAGAAGACGTTGAAGGAGGTCAGAGAGCAGAACACCGGAGCCACCTCGAAGCCGTAGGTGTTAGCCGCCAGGTCGAACACGAAGCGGGTCTGGGAGAAGCAGGAGGTCTGGTTGGACCTGGTGTGCATCACGTCCGCGACCGAGCCCAGCACCTGGTACTCGCCGTCCATCAGGATCTCGAAGCCGCCGTTGGTCGCGTCCAGAGTCTGATCGTAGAGGGCCACGGAGGCGAAGGTGTGGGAGACCGTGACGTTCTGGTTGAAGACGTAGGTGAAGGAGATGCCGGCGGCGGGACCCGGAAGACGAATGGAGTCAATGGTAGGGGAGTTCAGGAGGACGAAGGCGGTGGACTGCTTCCCGTTCAGCACCTGGCACATGTTGTCGGTCGGGATGAAGGCCATGAGGGGGTTCGGGAGGAGATGCAGGGAGATCGTCTTCGTGAGTCTGTTGCCCACGATGGTCGATCATCTTTACAGTTATATTATACCGTATTATAGTTATTAAACTAGTTTAACTGATTGTTGAGTTTATATACTTGGCAGGTACTACATAACCTCGAATTGAGACACCCACCCCCTTTCACTTACAGACACCCGAAGTGCTCAGATACAGACATCTTCGATTTTTTAATAGTAAAGGTGTCTATAACTGAACTACAAAAGGGGTTGTAAGTGAATTGAACATTGTAAATCTCTTTTGTATTTACTAAATTTTTTTGAGCTTTTGAACTTTGCATGACCATGTATATATATATATATATATATATATTATATGCTACTTAATCTTCTATATATTGGTAATTTATGCTAATTACATCAAGAAACTAGAAATTTGATAAAATTTTCAGAATATTTTTGGAAAAGGTGTCTGTAACTAAAATGGAAAACCAAATCTGACATAGAAAATATACCAAACTGGGCCAGATTTGCTCTCACTTATAGACACCCTGGCCATTTTTGAAAACTGCTCGGGTGTCTGTATTCGAACAAGGGTGGGTGGTTCAATTCGAGGTTATGTAGTATAAGAAGTGGTATGATTTACAACTTTTGACCATATATTCTTTCTATTCAATAAATTCTATTGCTAGCCCACAACACTCCAGACAAACGGACGATTATTCGTTGAGTTTCAAACCTGGGACTTAAATATACGTGGAATATGTGTATAATATTATTTAAACTATTAATAGATACTTATTCACTCAAAGAATTAATTGATTATTTATATTTAGTGTTCAACAAAGATATTGAACAATTAAATTATGTCTATTTGCTGCTAAAAATCACGGTATCAATTTTAATGATATATGAATAACTTCTATAAACAAAAACGCAAGAATTGACAACATAAATTTTTGAATATTTTAGATTGGATTTGTTATTTTTAAGAAGTGAAATGTTCTTAAACTTAATATTTTATTTATGTATATAATTAGCAATTAAAATAATAACATTCCAAACTCATGATTTTTGCCTCTAATTTTACTGAGCTAGACTATTCAAACAAGTCAATCCTTTCATCCGCGGTCATTAGGTTCGTGGCCATTAGCACGAATTTCAACTATTCCATGATATCACTTTTCTTCATTATTTATGACAGGTTAAAACTCAACAATCAGTTAAATGAATAAATTCATTCAATTAAAGCTTTAGACTCTTGTAAAAATGGTAAAATTAAATAATATTATACTTGTTTTACAACTATATATAACAATATTACATCTATATATTATCTTTCTGTTTTAATGCGAAAAACGTTAGAAATTTTAACGTACGTTAGAAATGAAACGTTGGGTGGCTCTATTTATAATGTATTAACAAAACATAATAATGTCAGAAGAAAATCAATAACAAATTACTAATTAATATTAATCGTATGTACATTTTTAATTTATATTTATCATTGTAAATAAAATTTATTATTATGCCAATAGGTTTAGGTTACATATCTATTATTTTAAAATAAAAATTATATATATAACAGAATTATATGTGTTTAAACAAATATCCTTGCAATTAATTATTATATATCACAATATAAAATATCCACCTCTATATGCCATTAAACAGTTAAACAGTTAATTAAATATAAGGTGGATTCTTATTAATAGCTGTTGTTGTACAAATTCACGAGAAAATATTGAATAATATATTTTCTGAAAGTGATAATTAAAGATTAACAAAAATAATTAGATCAAGCTATGTTTCTTTTAGCGGCATTGCATTTGTTCAAGGTTTTAAGATGCATCAGCTATTAAATTAATAAGACAATACCCTTTCATAACTATTTAAAATGTTATTATACAAATATATAGAACAACAAATCCCTTTAACTGTAATATTTCTATTATTAAGTTCTATTGATGAATATAGACTATAATATTGCACTAATAAAACTATTTTTAGTTTAGAATTTTTATAATTTCCTGTTCTATATGGGGAAGGAAATTAATGTGGAAATATTGTACATTAAGTTATAAGTAATGATTTCTTATAGCTTATGTGTATAATAGGATATATTCTTATCAAAAGTGTTGAGAAAATATAAAACAGCTCTTTAATAGTATAGAATTTTAAATAACACTATAGTCTAAAAAATATTAAAAAAGTATATTTATATTTAGCATTTCTAAATATGTTAGCACACTACTTTGTTGTTATGAGAACTTCTGTACAGAAGAACACAAAGGATTTAAATATTTTACTGAGAGTAACAGTTGATGTTGGATCTTTTTACAGTGGGTGTTTAACTGCTTACTATTTCTATGATAGATATCCGCTTAAAAATATGAAAGAAACGAAAATAGGAGCATTATTTGTTTAGTATTTACCTAAAAAATTCTGGAGAACCTTATTATTATATTCTGTTATTGCATTAAATGGTATAGCAAGCTCTTTATTGTTTTAAACAAATACAAATCTAATCAACATATACCATATATAAAAATTGATTAATATAGTTACTATGTTTATGATTTTAGGTATATATGCGTGTGGCTGTGATTTAAACATAAAGTTTTTAAATAAAATAAGTCGTTCGGATATAAATTTTCTTCTAGTTTCGGAAGTGGTAACATTTAATATAGCGAATAGTATTGGAGAAATATAAATAGGTCCATATAATAAATCCATAATATTTTTATCATTTATTGGAATAATTGCTCTTGTTCTATGGGTAGTACAGATGGTAGATTACTTATGGATTGATATAATTAAGTAATTTGTTAAAATGACATGATAGTAGTTAATATACATATTACGATAGTGATTGTAATTCATTAATTAAAAATAGATTTAATTTATCAATCAAACCAATCAATTTTAGGCATTTTAAGAATGTTTAGAAGTTTAACCTATTTTCATAGTATAAATTTGTGTTATAATACGAAAATATTAGTTTAGAAATTCCACTTCAGATTAACTATGACCTGTATTCCAAAATAGTCTAAATCTCGTGCAATTTCCGAAAATGATCTGCTTTATATGTTTAAGCTCTCAGTTGAGCTGGATATAACCTTATCTTTGAGCAGGAACAGATTGCGGCTGACAAATTCTCAAAATGAAATATTATCCGAGTACAAAATAGATTTTAACTTTTATTCCGGTTACACTGGTGGTTTCTTCTCTCGTTATTGCAATGGTTATCAGGCTATTTTTGATTCTCATCTTTACGTTCCAGTTTTGTTCAATGGTGTGATTTACATTCAGTATTTCGAGTATTTGTGTTGCATTTAGGGCAATAAATTAACTAAGCTCTGCGAAATACCTGAAATGCATCTTGATGACTTCCGCTCCTTCTTCGGCCGCATTTTTACTTTAAATAATTGCTTATACGTGCACGGCTCTCGTGGTGGTTTGTACTAATACATTAATAATCAACTTTAAAGAGTCAAAACGATTCACAAATGTCAATTCTATCAATTCCAGGATAACATCTTTGTACAGAAATACAACGAAAGCATTTACAAATTGGAAAACGATTTGACCCTTTCTCATTTTATTGACGGCCAAATAATAAATTCTGAGAACGGGACTTTGAAAGTAATTACGAGGAGCGGAACGGTAATCATTGATATGAAAACGGGAGCAGAACTGAGTTAAAATGATCTAATAATTAACAGGGGTGAAATAAAACGAATCCAAAACCAAATTATAAACGAAAATTTGAAATACGGTGAATTTAATCAAATAATGAATCTGTTAACATTCAAAGTCACATTTGAAGAACAGAAGAAACAGCAGTTAAAAAGAATAAGTAATATTAACACTCAGATATGTTAGATAGAAGCGGATATAAACAATAAACAAGTATAAATCAGAAATAAAGTTTACGAATACCAAAACGGACTCGCAAACGCAATCAACGCCCTAAACACGTTCGTAAAAGGGGAATGCAGCCAGTGACATGCAGAAATTTAGTGAAATTAATTCAAATAGTATCATTTCATTCGCTTATTTATTATTAATCTTTGTTTTTATTACGCAAATACAAGTATATATACATTGTATCAATAAATTCTACTCTGACATGATTTAAATATATAAACTTTAAGCTTATTAACTAGTACATATATAACGGTTTAATAGTTATGAAGGTGTAAACTAAACTTACTCTAGGCCTACACACATGCGTAGAAATGGAACTTTTTTCTATAACCATACTATTTTAATACATAATTGAGTTATTTACTATCACTATATGATTTTATCAACATCACTAATTTCATAAAACCTCTTCCATAAAATACCAAAACATGAATCAGGTGCCAAATTAAATATTAATGTCAACTCAAATGATAGCGGGCTTAAACGAGTAATACCAGTAGATTTAAATTAACCTAGCAAAGATTAGTAAATTGTGTTAGAACCCCAAATACTCGTTTTTTGATAGAATATAGATTTAGCAAACAACCAAAAATAATCATCTGAATTATTAAGCAGCGTTGTCTATTTGTGAGAGTAGTAATAAAATATTTATAAAAGTATCAAACGTCGATATGTCCACCCCCGCTACGCATGTGCCTACACCATACAAGGCTTACTACATACAAGGCTTACTGAACGTTAAATCTTTCTAAATTTGAAAGACTATAATAATGCATCTTATATGAAAATGATGCGACTAAATTTTATTCTTCCACTTCTTATTTATATTTATTAATGGAAAAATTACCATTTGAAGACCAGGTAATAATTGAAGCCGCATTCATTAAATTGGTGAATTAATGTTATGGAACTAACTTCACAGAACTAAAAGAAGCCCTCGCTCACTATTAAAACAATCCAGTTATTCCGAAATCTCCATCAACTAATAGCAACAGTAATTAACTGCGAAATCAGGACAACGTGTAGGAAGCGTCAAACAATAAATCTTTCTACTTTATTGATATCAACAGAAAGGACGCGTATGTATGGACAATAGAGATGAACACCATATTTGTTGTTGTCTGCATGTTCTTGGGAATCTAAACCTGCAAGCCAAAGCAGATTCTGGAGCTCATAGGCAACATCAACGGCATAACAAAATCTGTGATCGGCAGCCATTTGTAGAAAGTAAGAAAATAGATTGTGAAGGAGTACAGGATATAGAACTCCAAAGAAATCGAGAACTGGATGGTTCCACAAGACGTTCACGATGAGAGGCTGACGGTAATCGTTCAAAAGTGGAAAGAGACAGGATTCACTGGATTCTCAACCAAAGATATGGAAAAATATCTTAAGTGAGTGCAGTTTTTCTATATGAAAACCATATTTTTGTATACTCATATTTATATTACAACTGTTAAATCATATTTATGGTGTGCGATCATTTTACTTATCATATATAACAACTTTTTTCGTTGTTGAAAAGAGGTGTAAAATAACGCGACGTATATTTTTGCTTAAAGCATGAAAATTCCACTTCAAATGAAGCGAATACATAGAATGTTTCATATTACGCAAACATAGGCCATCGGGCGATCTATATTAAGAGTTCCATCTTAACTGGAAATTCCGGAGATATTCATGCAGTAGGAGCCAACTGAGGATTTAGTAAACTATCTTAAGATCTTGGTTTGCTGTGATATTCCGAAGTGGATGTATTCGGGATTTGCGGCTGTGAAGCAGCTGATTTATTTATCTCAGTTTCCGCAATGTTTTTTGTACATTTTCTCGATTATGAATATTATTTCGTATTCTGAGTCCATGCAGTGCATTTACCTCTCTTCGAGCCCTTAGTTAACCTAAGTGCTGTCTTATTACTTATCTCAGTCTGTATTCATGTAGGATGTTGAAATTCTTGAGTTAATTCTTTAAACTCTGGCAAATTTCTCAACATTTTCTTCCACGTCTCCAAATTTTGAGCAAATAAACTATCTTTTGGTATCTTTCTAAAACAAGAAACTTTAGAACGAGATTCAGCACTGGTTGTTCAATTTGGCGGCAGAACCGGATTACTGCGATTAGATCGCGCGCCTCACTCCACTTATTTGCAAATTTGAGGGCGATTACACCCGTTTTTTAATGTTAAAACTGATAAAGTTCAGTAGAATTCCGGTCACTCAGGAAACATTCGATTTCAGCGTTAAAAACTGTTTTTATTCGGTGATTGAAGGAGCCGATTTCAATTAATTCGTGAACGCAAGAAATATTCAAGTCGTTTTTGGGAAGTATATAAAGGACACATGGGCGCAAAACACTGAAAATGACGTAAATGTTGCGCGAAACCAGGTATTTAACAAACTAGCTGACTTGGACTAAAATATCGTTCAAATAATGACCGAGAATAACATATTCACAATGCTGGTTATAGATTTCATGCACAGCAAAGACCAGCGAATTGCAGCTTTTGTACGAAGCTGGCTCCCAATATTCGGAAAAGACCCAACTGTAACACCGTTCTACAAATACACCAGAGAATGGCCAGAATGGGAAACTATCTTCTAGTGAGATATATAGTAAATCCTGTATAACATTAAAACAAATCTAATATTTTTAAGATATTACCACTAAATACTTAATTATGACATATTATGAAAACATATGATAATATGGTGAAATTTAATAACTATGAAATGAAATTTGAAAAATAAAATTTATGGCCATGAGCTAATTAGTAAATTTAAATGTAATACTAAGGATTAGAAACTCCACCTCATATTTAATATGGATAGCATTGCACTTACTCTTGAGTAACAAAATATTGTGAACGACGGATTTGTAGAAATGGTGAATAAATGTTACAACAGGAAGTTTACAGATTTGGTTGATGCTATAAAGTATTATGAAATTAAGATGCTAGTTTCCAGTCCCATATCAAATAGAAGTGAAAGCAAGGTGGATCAAATTAGCAATGTCACATTTGAGACTGTGGCTAACAACACAGATGATTCTGCGTATAGTGGGCACACCACAGAAGATGAAGAAGTATTAAGAAGTATTTTCGTCATTCACAAAAGAGAACGAAAACCAGAAGCCTTCAGCTGGTCAAGCCAGTTGCACGACAGATTCGTTCTTGTTGTTATGGCATTAGGCGTCAAAGACTGCAAGCCAAAACAGGTTCTTGAGCTCTTTGGAAACTATAACGGAGTCACTAAATCTGTGATAGGTAGTCACCTATAAAAAGTAAGGAAAACGATTCTCAAGGAACAAAAGTTGAAGTAATTGACCCAGGTTGAGAACTGGATGGCACCAAAAACAGTTCGTGATGACAAACTAGCTTCCATTGTTCAAAAGTGGAAAGAACCTAATTTTGGTGGTTTTTCAAATAAATAACTCAATAATCTTGTGATGGAGAAGTGAATTCGTGCTGTATATAAATACTTTTATTCGTGGCTGAATATTTTCTATTTACATGTCTTAATATTTCTTATTTATCATATTAATGCGTATAAAAGTAAAATAAGAAAGATGCTAGTTTTCAAAGTGTTCCACTTCTTTATTTAATGGAAATAACGTTCTAACAACAGCAACTTCTTGAAGCTGGTTATGTTCAAACGATAAATCAGTGTTATAATATCAATTTTACTCCTATTGTCAGTAAATATGGGCTTCAGAAATTGAACTAAAAAGAGAAATTGATAACTCCTAAGTAAATCCACGATAAGAGGTCTGTTATGGTCGAAAAGTCTAAATAATCTAACTTCATCTGCTAGAAAGTTTATAAATATTTAAAGTGAAGTTCTATATAAAGTTATTTCTCCAAACTACATATTAATAAACTCGTTAAGTCTTCTAATTAATATTAATCTAATGTATTGTATGTATCATATATTTTATATTATAACATAATAATAATATCAAAATCACACTATCCAAACCAAGAAAGCAAGCACGAGGCCCTAAACACCGGCGAGAACCAAAACGACCAGATTCTGAGCTGCGATTTGCGCGCTCGAGCTCAAATTTTAATCAGAGTGCTCCTTAACGCGCATAATTCCGAGCTGTAAAGAGTGAACGACTGTACACGCGACGCAGTACCCAAACATAATCCAGAAAAGAACTTAAGTTTACTTAAAAATGGCTAAAAGTCCGGCGTATACGAAATTATATCCGTTCTGCGCGAAATGATCGTAAATAGTGGTGTTTGGGAGAGTTTTACCAACTATATAAGTTGCTGTGGTGTGCATTATGAACAAGATAGCTGAATACCCGAGCATCTTCGAAAATACCTGGGTTGAGAACTCTACCTCGGTCAGAGCCTGAATGTAAGAGGAAACGACCACATAGAGCAAATGACCCATTAGTGGCAAATAAATGTCCAGTTGCACGCTACATCTTTTCTAGAAAGCAACAAAGGGGAAGAACATGAGCTATAACCGCTTCAAAATGGAATCAGTGGTTATGTTGAAATAGGGATACAATTTGTCTAGTACTTTAAGTTACTTGAGTTTATCAGCAGTCTAAGAAATATGCCCCATCTGCTCAGATGAAAAGGGATTTACCATTTTTAACGGATTTAAATCAAATGGGTTCATAAAGGTTTGAATTGGTGTGAATTATAATTTATTATTCAGTTAATATTTTACAATTTCATCTTATATTTTCACGCTTCAATGACTGACTAAAATCCTATAAAACCAAAATTTGGTTCGCAAAACAAATTTCTTGATAATAACGAGGTAACTAACAAATTTCTACAGAAGATGGAACAATAAAACATAAAAAACAATGAAGTCAAAACATTAAATGACAAAGCTAAAAGTCAACCTGTTTAAATGTAGATTTCTCCAGTAACATCCCAAAATAAACCTAAGAAACGAGTTTCATTTACAGATAATTTACAAGCGTCATAGAAACAAGAAAGTCCTGTCAATAAAATGATACGAGAAAATAATATCTTTAAAGTCCCAGTTTAGGAAGACGTCTAAAAATAGATGCAATCATATAGACGACCTAAACGTGTTATGTTGTCACCAGTCAAATAGTAAAAATCTACTTCAATACCTTAGTTTGATGATTTGTACAGTACAGAAGTTGAGTAGAATAAAGATGAATATATAAATTATATAAAAAGTAACATACTTACTACAAAACACATCGATTCACCTCCTTTATACCTTCAAGAAAATAAAGAAATGAACAATAAAAGTAGTGATGCTCCAAATGTGTAACTTCCAGATAGAATCGATTAAGTAGCTCTGTTAAATTCCTTAAAAATTTAAATACCGCTAAATTCTTCGTATAAGCGTCTTCTATTTAATTTTTAAACTCATTTACAAAATCGTCATACAATTTTACACTCAATCTATCTTTTGTAGCTTGATGTCGCTCAAAAATTTTCTGTCTAAATAGAAAAATATTACAGTTAATTTTAATAACCAACTCCATTATAATTATAAAAATATTATTTATTAAAATTGAAATAATTTGTTAAAATTAACAAACTAAAGAAGAAATTAATTAATTCTGTCATTTCTTCAGAAACTTAAATAAAATTAGCTCTAGCTTTCAAATTTATGCGTTTTATTTCCTATATAAATAATATTAAGTACACTTCTGATTAATCCAGCATCAAAAGAACATATTTCAGTAAACTTCATCAAATATTTTAGTTACGTCAGGCTGACTTGAAGATAGCTGATTAAATAGCTATTAGACAAAAGTAAGCATTTTGCTTCACGTTTCTCTAAGTTTAACGTTACTAAAACGATTTGGAAATACTTACTGATAGAATTTATGCAACTAAAACGCAAAATTATATTTTCTAGACGATTAAAGCTTTTGTCCTTCGTTAGCTGATCTAAAAGTAAAAATTATTAGGTAATGATAACATTGATTTCCTTTTTGAAAATAGTGTAAAAGAAATACTTCAAATCGTGAAAGAGGATATAAATGATATCCAGAATCTGGTAGCCCCATTAAAGAAGAAACTAGATGGAAAATATGTGCGTTCTTGGCATGTGCAGCCATAAGTATATGTTCAAATGGGAAATACGTAGTAAGTCTAACTGTATCAAAAATGCACCTGTACTTGCAATTAGCAGCAGGAGGTCATGGGTTTGATGATAAATACTTGTGCTGGTTGTTCGTGTTAAAAATGTAAGTGCAAGTGTGTGAAGTTGACTGTGTCTCAGCTTGCGTTAACGAATGGTCTTGGAAAGTCTTCTGGTTAGTTTTAGTTGAAGTCAATGGTGAAGTCCATGACTATGTCCAAGTTGAACATATTCAAGACGCCCAACGTGCCTTTAGTGGTTATGAACGATCAGCAGCAGTACAAGAAGTAAATCATCTTTTAGCGCGTGGTTTACTACAATTTCAAGGCCACCGAGACAACCAAGCTCATGTACCTCTCCAAAAACAAGGTCTTCAGTGTTTAACAGTTGAATCCTCAGTTACTGTCTTATCTCAAGTAGTAGCCTATTTATTAAGCTGTTGACATTTAGTCCAACCTCTTCCTCATGGCCAAAGCTTTGCACTCGCTCAAGCTCGCTCATAAGAGGCAACTTTTTTACAACATGTGCAAAGAGCGCGGTGTTGACCGGTTCAAAAAACTGTTTCTCATTCAACTTAAAACGAACATTAAAATAATTATTGAAAGTGAGAAAACGATTATTGAACAGTTTTAAAGAAGGCATTTACTGAATAAAACGCTCCAAACGCTCAAAGTGGTATATTTACAAGATTTTAGCGCTGAACAAATAAGAAAAAGTGACCGCATATTCAAAATTATTATAGTAAGGAGGTAAATGCAGGCGTGGAGCAGGCTTATTAAGCAGCTCAAGGTGAAATATTCCAAAATGCAAATACTCGTGAGTAATCTGCAGAGAATCACAGTTTACAAACCGGTGTTTCAAGCGTGGCTATGCCTGACCCAAATCATCACCGAAACACGAGAAAAACGGGTGCGCATACAAAATATAGTTGAAGAGCGGCTGATGAAGCAGGGATTCGACATGTGGATACATAAAACGAACAAAAGACTCGCCCTTAGAAAGGTGGTTAACAAAGCACTGGAACGGTATGAAAACAAGCCGACCACAAAAGACATTGCGTATATGGTGTTCTCGCAGCTGAAAATGTAAGCAACGTCCAAACTTAGCCTGAAAAACATAACCAAAGCGAGTAACTTACGCGTGAAAGCCATCGCGTGGCACTCATGGATAAAACAGCACAACTAAATCTAAATTTGTGACGTTTTCATACAAGAAACAAAAGAAAATCTTCTGTATAAAACGTTTTCTGCAATTGTTCTGAGATACCAATAACTTGAACAACTCAAAACAAGTATTGAAGAGCAGTAGAATAGTGGTAATAATTAATTGTATTTTAATAAACTGCGGTTTTACTTTAAACTGCGTAGGGCTTTTAACCCACTAATTTAATACAAAATAGTATCAAAATGGCGATAATCGTTACAATTTCTCAATCAGATTGATGCTTACTATAACGATAAGTTATTGCAAAAGATAATCTATAGTTTGAATCAGGCCAAACTGCGTTGTGAAATATAGCATATTGTTGATGAAAAATACAGTTTTAGGCTAAAAAAGAAAGCAGCACTTAGCTGGTTCACTTTGTTCCATTAAAAAGCACAAGATCTTAAAAATATTCTAGGATAAATGGATGTGGCTGCCGATCAACACTTTGTATAGAAATTATAGTTTTGGGCTACTGGATAAAGCAAATTACTAACCCCGGAAAGACTATTGAAAGAATCATTTGCTATGGAATTGCAATACAGTGACAAAGAACTAGCTGTTAAATTTTAGAAGCTGTACGAACTTACATTGTAGTAACAAGCTTTTAACATGTTAAAATACATTATATTTTGTAAGAAATAAGAGTGATAATTTTAAATATGTAATAACCCACTCATTTTACTTTCATTTATGCTTGTGTTGTCTAAGTTTTAAACAAATGACTTCACAGAGAACGTGGTCCGGTACTGCTTATTTAGAAGTAACGACATCATATTCGTCTTTGATATAAATATAACTTCATAACCTTCCTTTTCTTCTCGCTTTGACAGTCAAAGTCAAGTTAAAATTTGACTTAATATCATTTCCTACTGAGCGGGTAGGGATGCTCTAAATATCTTCAATGTTTTAGACCACTCGTTAGCTTATATTTTTTGATAGAAATATCTCGTATTAAGTTTGGTTGATGAATTTACGTTTGAAGCGCGCATTTAGGATCAACACCAAATTTAATTTACTTTAATAAGAGCCACCCAACGTTTAATTTCTAACGAACATTAAGTATTTCTAGCGATTTTGCTTTAATATAGGCATTACAAGCATGTTAAACTTTTCTTAATTTTGTGGTAATTGCCGTATTATACTATTATGCATTTAATAATATAATATTTCGACTATTTACTGAATATTTCATAAAATATACAAACATTCCGCTAGTTTAAAAAGATTTTGAGGAGTAACTGATAGTTGAAGATATTTCGCTCTAAGCACTGAAATTTAATGATGATAGATAATATATAGCTATGGACAAGTATTATATAATACTTGACGTTTTAACCAGTGTTTGAAGATTTAACGGAATGAACTTATTCGCTTATATCAATTTGTTTAATATCTTTAATATAACAGCGAAGCTAATTTATAATATATTTTAAAATATATTGTAAGTTAGGAAATTATTTCTAATATTAGTTACATTAGAGACTTTCTAACTTTTTTCTTTTTTAACGTTACTAATTAGTCTTTCTCAGTTTTTGAACGCTTATTTGGTTGCTTTTATGTTAATATTTACTATTTTTATACTATAAGAATTGAATTTATGTTAGAAACCGTCTATTCTTGTACAATTTAAACGATTATAATGTTTCTATAAGTACTATAATATATTTATGCGTACTAGTTTATACCAATATATAATATTTATAGCAGATACGATATAATATTAATTATATTAGTAAATTACGTATACAGTAGTGTTTTTTTGATGTAATGTCAATGAGTAAGATTTTTTCATCATTATGATGTGGAAATATATGATAACTACTTAATCGTGTAATATGAACACAAATTTACAATTATAATTTTACTTTTAAAAATACTGATATAATTATCAACAAGAAAAGAAGGTTCCATCCCACTTAATCCAGAAATTTGTGGAAATGATATTAATACCATCCGTAAATTACAGTATTTTCCTTGATCTAGACTCTACAGCTGAGGAATATAACTAAATAGATGATTAAATCACAGAGTTCTGCATGGACCTTTTCAAATGCCCAAATAAACAGCAAATGAAGACTTTCTTGTCTGCTCCTAAACAAACTTAAGGCCTACAACTAACAATGCCAGGAAAATATTTCTCAGATGCATAAATTGTATAGAAATACCCAGATGATGTAACCAAAGGATATAAAGAATATTATGATTGTAGGAAGGCCATCCAAAAAAAGGAAGTAGAAGACTTCTTTAAATCATTAAACCCCAACAATGATTTTAATATCGCACACCATGCACTCATTCAAAGAGCTCTTCTGGATGATGAAATGTTTGACCAAATTACAAAGATAATCTTTACAAATTAAAATAATTAACATCCCCTCAAACATGATGCATGCTACAAATGCAACCTCTGCAACTAAAATGTTAAAGTGAGTAATCATTACCTTAAGTGCTCACAGATGATTTCCAAACACATGACCAGCCATGATGATATTGTCAACAGAATTGTACACCTTATTTACAAGAAGTACTGACAGAACTAGATTCTCAACATTTTGATGTTACCATTGCCATTGACACTCAGAAAGCATATAACCAAAAAATTAATAAATACAAAAAACTTGGTTATGGAGACATTATCCCAATTGTAGTATCACCACAACTCTAAATGTATCCTAAGACAATTGAGTAAATGAAAAAATATTGCGATATGCAGAAATTGTATAAGGATATTGCCTACAATGTCATAAAAATGGAAGTAGAGAAATCCAGAATGTATGAGGAGGAGGTAAAGAACTACCTTGAGTTGCAACATTTGAACATCCAATCGAAACTCAAAGTGCAACCTGTCTTTAGAAAAGCAAAACCGAAGAAGAAGAAACCTGGAGAAGCACAACACGCCGAAAAAGAAGATATTTCAGCAGTCTCTAGCAAGGATACTTGCTAAGATATCACTGATGAAATTTCTGATGAAGTACGCAATATTGAGGACATCATTAACATCCACATTGATCCCGAACAACTCGATCCACTCAGAAGAGATAATTCTTCTGAGTGTAGCGAGGACTGAAAAAATAACATGACTCACCAACACATAATCCGATGAATACGGATAATGCAAATATAACAAATAAAAAGAAAACACACATTAAATTGTAATCAAAATAAATGAATGACAAAAAGAAAATATATAATACTGAAATATGAATTAAAATGAATTTGCTATTAAAAAGAGCAATATAATCTTATCCAAAAACAAAAGTCTCAAAATATTTTAAAGTAATATCAAAATATTAAAAATACAATAAGATAAAGAAAAATCTGATTTAAATGTACAATTAATGTAAAAACATACATTCTACAAAAAAGATCTTAAATGTCTTTTAAAACCATAGTAAAAAACTAATTAAACCACTACACATACGTAATATTATTAATATTATGTATATATGTGTACATTTCATACCATAAAATAAAGTAAAATAGTTACTTAATATTTAAAAAGATGTTAAATCACATATAGTAAATACATTAAAGCTGTTACAAAAATATAAATGAGGGAATCACTTAGATTGGAAAAAAGATGAAAACCAGAGCGTTGGTAAAGCCTGATTTTTTGAGATAATAAAGTTGTGTGCAGAGGCACCTCTGAATCGAACGTAATTGGTATCAAAGTAGTTTTTTCACTCTAAGCACTAAAATTATTCTGAACATTTATCGAAATATTATTTTGCAGCATTCAGTAATAATCTAGGTATGTCATGTCATTATGTATGGGGGTAGTGGTACAAGATAACATCATCACCACCGGGCTCGGTCTCTTCTGCTTCTAAAATAATTGAGAGAAATTACTATTTTCCAAAATCAAAATTTTATTTATAAACTGTGAAGATGAAACTTCCATCTTCCAAATGTTTAACTTCTCTTAGGGTCTATATAAGAGAATGTACTTATGGGCTTATTTCTATTCAACCTGTGCACTCACGATAATTCTTACAAAAATATTTCTCGATTTATATTACTTAGTTTCTAGATTCCTTAATGTTATTCGTGACAAAAATGGGTGGTGAATGAACGTTACCAGCCACTATTTGGTAGTTTTTGCACCAATAACTCTAGAATTTGTCGAAAATATATAAATTATATATTCCACAGAAATATATTCGTTCTTCATATTTTCACTTGCACATAGTAAAATAATTAATATTAACGAATGTTTATACGTCAATGTGAAGATTAAAATGAACAATTCAGAATTAATCTTAGAATTATTAAATAACTCGGGTTATAGTTAAAATTACAATACAATTGTATGAGTAACTGTTGAGAGAAGAATTTAAACAACGTTTAAGACTCTTTTGTACAACATATCGAAGTTAAAGTCAACACATTAATTACAAATGTAAAATATTTTGTAATTTCTACTATTTTTGTTTTATTCTAGCGCTTCAGAACAAAATACTATTTCTAGCACATTTTCTTGTGGTTTTAACAGAATTGAAGCTGAAATTAATTTAAAAAATAGAAATTTTGAAAATCTTGTTGATTATGGGGAATTATCAAGTAATTTTAGCGTTTTAATTAGCTTAGATGGTTGTAGTTAATGTTAGACTCCAACATTGGTCTAGAAAACATGACGCTCAATAATTTTCTAAAAATAGCAACAAAATGATCTTTCGTAGGAAGACGAAAGCATTCAGTCTAATCATAGATAATTAATTTTATATGTGTAGGGGCAACATATTTAATACAGCAATGGATTTCTGCTGAGCCAACAAAGTTGAAAAATCAAAAGTTGTGGAAATCTAATGTTTCATGGGATAAAATTGTACTTATTCTATCGCATATGATAAATATAACGTTTGAATGTTCTTATTTATACATCAAACCATATTCTTATCATCACCAAATATTTCTTAAAGTACGTGAAGCAAATATAATTTATAATTCTACGAAACAACGAGAGAAATCAAATTTAATGATGGTATGGTCTGTATTGACGAATATTTCGGTTGCTGATAAATAATTTGAGCAGTCTGTGATTGAGTTCAGGCTCCTATTCATATGTGGAGTGTGTGTATAAGTGCGTCTACGATTTATAATATTGAAAATCAACACTCCAAATGGAAAAATGGAATACGTAGGAAATAAATATGCTTAAGAATGCATTTAACTTGTTCCCAAGACCCCTAACGTACGAAAGTAAATCTACAGAAAATTATTAAAATATATAATGGGCAGAGGGCTGGTAAAAAACGCGTTTCCGGCATTTGTGATTTAAACTTACATATGTAAGCCCATTACATATTTTAATAATTTTCTGCAGATTTACTTTCGTACGTTAGGGGTCTTGGGAACTAGTTAAATGTATTCTTAAGTTTGTTTATTTCCTACATATTCCATTTTTCCATTTGGAGTGTTGATTTTCAATATTATAAATCGTAGACGCACTTATACACACACTCCACATATGAATAGGATAGCCTGAACTCAATCACAGACAGCTCCAATTATTTATCAGCAACCAAAATATTCGTCAATACAGACAATGCCATCATTAAATTTGATTACTTGCGCTGTTTTGTTGAATTTTAAATTATATTTGCTTCACACACTTTAAGAAATATTTGGTGATGATAAGAATATGGTTTGATGTATGATTCAGAACATTTAAACCTTATAATTATTACACGCGATATAATAAGTACAATTTGATCCCATGAAACATTAGATATTCACAACTTTTGATTTTTCAACTTTGTTGGCTAAGCAGAAATTCATCTCCGTATTAAATATGTAGCAAATACACATATAAAATTGATTATCTATGATTAGACAGAATGCTTTCGTCTTCATACGAAAGATCATTTTGGTGCTATTTTTAGAAAATTATTGAGCGTTATGTTTTCTAGACTAACAGTGGAGTCTAGTATTCACTACAACCATCTAAGCTAATTAAAATGCTAAAATTACTTGATAATTCCCCATAATCGACAAGATTTTCAAAATTTCTATTTTTCAAATTAATTTCAGCTTTAATTCTGATAAAACAACAAGAAAAAGTGCTAGAAATTGTATTTTGTTCTGAAGCGCTAGAATAAAGCTACGATAGTAGAAATTACAAAATATTTTACATTTGTAATTAATCTGTTGACTTTAACGTCGATATGTTGTACAAAAGAGTCATAAACGTCGTTTAAATTACTTCTCTCAACAGTTTTCATACGACTGTATTGAAATTTTAACTCTATTGCGTCTGAGTTACAAAATAATTCTAAAATTTATGAATTGTTCGTTTAAATCTTCACATTGACGAATAAACATTCGTTAATATTAATTATATTACTATGTGCAAGTGAAAATATGAAGACGAATATATTTCTGTGGAATATATAATTTATATATTTTCGACAAATTCTAGAGTTATTGGTGCAAAAACTACCAAATAGTGGCTGGTAACGTTCATTCACCACACATTTTCACTACAAATAACATTAAGGAATCTAGAAACTTTGTATTATTAATCGAGAAAATATTTTTGTTAGGATTATCGTGAGTGCATCGTTGAAATTGAAATAAGTCCATAAGTGCATTCTCTTATTTAGACTCTAAGAGAAGTTAAACATTTGGAAGATGGAAGTTTTATCTTCACAGTTTATAAATAAAATTTTGATTTTGGAAAATAGTAATTTCTCTCAATAATTTTAGAAGCAGAAGAGACCGAGCCTGGTGGTGATGATGATATCTTGTACCACTGTCCCCATACATAATGACATGACATACCTAGATTATTACTGAATGCTGCAAAATAATATTTCGATAAATGTTCAGAATAATTTTAGTGCTTAGAGTGAAAAAACTACTTTGATACCAATTACGTTCGATTCAGAGGTGCCTCTGCACACAACTTTATTATCTCAAAAAATCAGGCTTTACCAACGCTCTTGAAAACCATTTTAATTAACTGGAGAATCACTAACCACAAGAATTATTAAAATATATATTATTTTTACTTGGATATGGTAAAATAACTAGTATATATTTATATATTGCGTTTAGATGTATTGTTTGATTTTTGCTGTTGAGTGAGTCATGTATATATTATCAACAATACTGAGGTTCAATTTATTCCTTCCATTTTACTCATATATACATTAGAAGTTGTAATTAATGTTATATATTATTTGGATTAAAAAAGATCTCCAAAACAAACTCTATTAGCCCGAAAAAGCTAACGGAGAGTCTGTGAGGAGGTTTGACGTGTGATAATATCACGCGAGATATTTGGTTTAAGAGGAATGCTGTTGTTTTCTTATTGATCGTCGTTTACAAAGGAAAGGAAATGTGATGATGATCATCACTGATGATCAGAGAAAAAGGGTGACCAATATAGACGTAATTTGCAGTGTGATGTTATCTCTATTATTTGGATTGTGTGTTCAGAGAAAACAATAAATACTACACTTTAATCAATATAGTTCAATAGGAATAAATATATAGTAACCGTAATCTTTGATAACTATCCTATTCATATCATTTCTGAAAACTTAATAACTTAACACTGTTAACATGTTAAATTATTGAGAACATGATGACATATAAAATAATACTATCATTTCTGAATGACATAATTTGACGACATCCTAAAAAATAAGAATTAAAAATATGGACTCCTACATGTACATAGTCACAAAAGTAAGGAACACATGAAAATATTAATTTAAAATGTTCATGTGATTGATGTAATTGATTATCGAGTGGATGTTTTTGTGATGTACCAAAAGAGTACATACACACGTTTTCATACACTTAAATAATTGAATACTTAGTCATCATTAAAAAATCTGCAGTTAAAGAGTGTGTTGTAATTTTTGTTCTCTTTTAATTTTAGATTTGGTTTCTTATTATTTATATATCCCACTCACTTAACTTTCGTTTATACTAGTTCGGTCTTCTGTACAGGAACTGTAAGTTCATGCGAATGATCATTAGTTTTAGACACACCTATGTACGTTAGGCGCACCTCCGCAGTCAAGGCAACCAACGACTCGGGTACAAGCATCCAGGGGCGTAACGCGGCTGCTTCGTGCAAGCCGATCTATACGGGAATCCACCTGCGTCGTACCATCTGCGTTTCTAAGGAAGCAATGGAGCGGTTACCGCTTTCCAATCCTGAAGGCTCGTTGATGGCAGCTCAGCACTTTGAACCGGGGGATTTTACCTTCCGCAACCGATTTAGCCGAGCCGCATCTCAGGAAGTGGGATGCGGCGAGGAACGAGAAGCGCAACCGTATGAACCCATCATCGATCACACTAAACAAAGCTGGTATTTCAGCAATGCCTCTTCAGCTCTAACGTTGGCCGCCGAGCTTAATCGTTTGATTTGGTTTCTTATTATTTATATATATATTCACTATTATAAACCTATTTTAAACGTTAATACAAAATTAACACATAAATATAATCTAACGCTTAATATCACCTAATTTATACAGTTTAATAACAAAAAAGTGTCGTAAACAAACAATTAACATTGTTTACAACAACTACTACTACTTTGAGTAAAATATTTTTGCAAATGTAGACTACAGTGCTAAGTTCAATAATGTGATTATTAATGTGATATTGTAAAAATATTACCTTGGGCTAACTTATAATAAACTGAGTCGGATGTCGCGATGTAACTTTGATTAACTTACTATATGTTTCATAAATTTTGTTAACTCTTCAATGGTTTTTCAGGAATTCATTATAATTATTAATGTACTTGCTTTTATAAGCAATTTATTGTTGGTTATATTTAATTTAATCTTTTCATCATGTGTGCCGACAAAACACTAAACTGTTACGAACATTTTATAAATGTTTAATACAAAATAGTATCAAAATGGCGATAATCGTTACAATTTCTCAATCAGATTGATGCTTACTATAACGATAAGTTATTGCAAAAGATAATCTATAGTTTGAATCAGGCCAAACTGCGTTGTGAAATATAGCATATTGTTGATGAAAAATACAGTTTTAGGCTAAAAAAGAAAGCAGCACTTAGCTGGTTCACTTTGTTCCATTAAAAAGCACAAGATCTTAAAAATATTCTAGGATAAATGGATGTGGCTGCCGATCAACACTTTGTATAGAAATTATAGTTTTGGGCTACTGGATAAAGCAAATTACTAACCCCGGAAAGACTATTGAAAGAATCATTTGCTATGGAATTGCAATACAGTGACAAAGAACTAGCTGTTAAATTTTAGAAGCTGTACGAACTTACATTGTAGTAACAAGCTTTTAACATGTTAAAATACATTATATTTTGTAAGAAATAAGAGTGATAATTTTAAATATGTAATAACCCACTCATTTTACTTTCATTTATGCTTGTGTTGTCTAAGTTTTAAACAAATGACTTCACAGAGAACGTGGTCCGGTACTGCTTATTTAGAAGTAACGACATCATATTCGTCTTTGATATAAATATAACTTCATAACCTTCCTTTTCTTCTCGCTTTGACAGTCAAAGTCAAGTTAAAATTTGACTTAATATCATTTCCTACTGAGCGGGTAGGGATGCTCTAAATATCTTCAATGTTTTAGACCACTCGTTAGCTTATATTTTTTGATAGAAATATCTCGTATTAAGTTTGGTTGATGAATTTACGTTTGAAGCGCGCATTTAGGATCAACACCAAATTTAATTTACTTTAATAAGAGCCACCCAACGTTTAATTTCTAACGAACATTAAGTATTTCTAGCGATTTTGCTTTAATATAGGCATTACAAGCATGTTAAACTTTTCTTAATTTTGTGGTAATTGCCGTATTATACTATTATGCATTTAATAATATAATATTTCGACTATTTACTGAATATTTCATAAAATATACAAACATTCCGCTAGTTTAAAAAGATTTTGAGGAGTAACTGATAGTTGAAGATATTTCGCTCTAAGCACTGAAATTTAATGATGATAGATAATATATAGCTATGGACAAGTATTATATAATACTTGACGTTTTAACCAGTGTTTGAAGATTTAACGGAATGAACTTATTCGCTTATATCAATTTGTTTAATATCTTTAATATAACAGCGAAGCTAATTTATAATATATTTTAAAATATATTGTAAGTTAGGAAATTATTTCTAATATTAGTTACATTAGAGACTTTCTAACTTTTTTCTTTTTTAACGTTACTAATTAGTCTTTCTCAGTTTTTGAACGCTTATTTGGTTGCTTTTATGTTAATATTTACTATTTTTATACTATAAGAATTGAATTTATGTTAGAAACCGTCTATTCTTGTACAATTTAAACGATTATAATGTTTCTATAAGTACTATAATATATTTATGCGTACTAGTTTATACCAATATATAATATTTATAGCAGATACGATATAATATTAATTATATTAGTAAATTACGTATACAGTAGTGTTTTTTTGATGTAATGTCAATGAGTAAGATTTTTTCATCATTATGATGTGGAAATATATGATAACTACTTAATCGTGTAATATGAACACAAATTTACAATTATAATTTTACTTTTAAAAATACTGATATAATTATCAACAATACTGAGGTTCAATTTATTCCTTCCATTTTACTCATATATACATTAGAAGTTGTAATTAATGTTATATATTATTTGGATTAAAAAAGATCTCCAAAACAAACTCTATTAGCCCGAAAAAGCTAACGGAGAGTCTGTGAGGAGGTTTGACGTGTGATAATATCACGCGAGATATTTGGTTTAAGAGGAATGCTGTTGTTTTCTTATTGATCGTCGTTTACAAAGGAAAGGAAATGTGATGATGATCATCACTGATGATCAGAGAAAAAGGGTGACCAATATAGACGTAATTTGCAGTGTGATGTTATCTCTATTATTTGGATTGTGTGTTCAGAGAAAACAATAAATACTACACTTTAATCAATATAGTTCAATAGGAATAAATATATAGTAACCGTAATCTTTGATAACTATCCTATTCATATCATTTCTGAAAACTTAATAACTTAACACTGTTAACATGTTAAATTATTGAGAACATGATGACATATAAAATAATACTATCATTTCTGAATGACATAATTTGACGACATCCTAAAAAATAAGAATTAAAAATATGGACTCCTACATGTACATAGTCACAAAAGTAAGGAACACATGAAAATATTAATTTAAAATGTTCATGTGATTGATGTAATTGATTATCGAGTGGATGTTTTTGTGATGTACCAAAAGAGTACATACACACGTTTTCATACACTTAAATAATTGAATACTTAGTCATCATTAAAAAATCTGCAGTTAAAGAGTGTGTTGTAATTTTTGTTCTCTTTTAATTTTAGATTTGGTTTCTTATTATTTATATATATCCCACTCACTTAACTTTCGTTTATACTAGTTCGGTCTTCTGTACAGGAACTGTAAGTTCATGCGAATGATCATTAGTTTTAGACACACCTATGTACGTTAGGCGCACCTCCGCAGTCAAGGCAACCAACGACTCGGGTACAAGCATCCAGGGGCGTAACGCGGCTGCTTCGTGCAAGCCGATCTATACGGGAATCCACCTGCGTCGTACCATCTGCGTTTCTAAGGAAGCAATGGAGCGGTTACCGCTTTCCAATCCTGAAGGCTCGTTGATGGCAGCTCAGCACTTTGAACCGGGGGATTTTACCTTCCGCAACCGATTTAGCCGAGCCGCATCTCAGGAAGTGGGATGCGGCGAGGAACGAGAAGCGCAACCGTATGAACCCATCATCGATCACACTAAACAAAGCTGGTATTTCAGCAATGCCTCTTCAGCTCTAACGTTGGCCGCCGAGCTTAATCGTTTGATTTGGTTTCTTATTATTTATATATATATTCACTATTATAAACCTATTTTAAACGTTAATACAAAATTAACACATAAATATAATCTAACGCTTAATATCACCTAATTTATACAGTTTAATAACAAAAAAGTGTCGTAAACAAACAATTAACATTGTTTACAACAACTACTACTACTTTGAGTAAAATATTTTTGCAAATGTAGACTACAGTGCTAAGTTCAATAATGTGATTATTAATGTGATATTGTAAAAATATTACCTTGGGCTAACTTATAATAAACTGAGTCGGATGTCGCGATGTAACTTTGATTAACTTACTATATGTTTCATAAATTTTGTTAACTCTTCAATGGTTTTTCAGGAATTCATTATAATTATTAATGTACTTGCTTTTATAAGCAATTTATTGTTGGTTATATTTAATTTAATCTTTTCATCATGTGTGCCGACAAAACACTAAACTGTTACGAACATTTTATAAATGTTTAATACAAAATAGTATCAAAATGGCGATAATCGTTACAATTTCTCAATCAGATTGATGCTTACTATAACGATAAGTTATTGCAAAAGATAATCTATAGTTTGAATCAGGCCAAACTGCGTTGTGAAATATAGCATATTGTTGATGAAAAATACAGTTTTAGGCTAAAAAAGAAAGCAGCACTTAGCTGGTTCACTTTGTTCCATTAAAAAGCACAAGATCTTAAAAATATTCTAGGATAAATGGATGTGGCTGCCGATCAACACTTTGTATAGAAATTATAGTTTTGGGCTACTGGATAAAGCAAATTACTAACCCCGGAAAGACTATTGAAAGAATCATTTGCTATGGAATTGCAATACAGTGACAAAGAACTAGCTGTTAAATTTTAGAAGCTGTACGAACTTACATTGTAGTAACAAGCTTTTAACATGTTAAAATACATTATATAGCTAAAATGGCGAATAATGTTCAGGTAAGTTTAACTTTTAATACATACAATGATGTGTGAATAATGGGATTATAATAGAGATTTACCTACAGATACTACGATAATAGAGATTTACAGTATCAGTGACAAAGTGTTACTGACTGTAACCGTTGATCAATTTATGTGAACTAAAATATAAAGATTGAATATTTCACAATGATGACTATACTATCTTCTATATTAATATTTAGATTAGTAGATAATGTTCAAAGTACAATATGTAATAATTAAATTCTTCTTAATAATTAACAATATTAATATTGTTAAAAAGGAAAGTAAATTAACGCTTTCCAAATGTAAAAAAATATTTCTATGCCTCTTTAGCCAACTAAGTAACTTAATATATTTTTAAACACTGAAATAATTTAAAAATCAGATATCATAAGTGTAATAAATAATGATAATAATTTTGCTATATTTGGATTCAATTAAGAAATCCAATAAATATTTAGTTCAACAATAAATATCACAATAAGCTTTAAAACTAACACTGCTGCACTAATTTGTTTCAAATGTGGAATCTCCGTTTAAGATTCTGTAATGATATTTATTGCTTCTGGTTAAATTATTTCATGTTTAATTTTGCAATCTGTATCTACAATAGTGTTATTAAATTCATCAATATAATACAGATTCTGTAGTGTTCATTCATCTGCTTTGATATATAATACAACTTAAAATATAACTAATTTCAGTTTATACAATACATCAATATTAGGGTTCAACAATCTAACCGAGAGTTATTAGTCCCATATCGTTTCATATACAATTGTATCAATATACATCAGTATTTTAAACACAGTAATATGTAGCAATTTCTAATAATTAACTTAGAGTAACATATAACATATATCATTATCTAATCCACTTAAGTATGATTGTTTAGTGTGTTCTTAAAATTTATTTGTAGTTTATGGAATTTGTGCGGATAAATTGAACTTTAGTAACTATAACTCTTAAAATTATTCACTATTTTGTTCTGAATATTTTATTTTTAATGGTAATTAATGTATCTGCATGGAAAACTACATATTAAATGGAACTGAATGTATATATATTATTAATAAATTAACAAAGTTAGAATTTAATAATAATGCCTAAATTGATATAATAATAAAATAAATATAGTAATTAAATACAGATTTTGAAAATAATTTATCCATGTAGTAAACCAAATTTTACGAAAGTATGTAATCTCTTGAAAATAGTATAATAAATAATAGCAGTTTAGCAGATTTAAAATTGACTTTCGCTGTTAAAACATTAGAATAATAAATTATTTCTAATGTTTCAATGTTATTTTCGATAATAAATGAAAATTATACAAATTTATAATTATTAATGAATTAAAACTCGAAATTAATTAATTAAAAGATATTAGAGTAAAGCATATTATATAATAACACATTTGATATTATAAACAATAAATTAATTTCAATTGATAATAGTATTACTAACAATGTTGCTTCTTTGAATAATAGTATGAATAAATTATATAACTTATCACTAGATAATCTTTTATAAAATACAATCATTTTGGATAAGCGTATAGCTGACAATATTACAATTAAAGACAGTTAAATTTAACAGCTCACATAATAATTAACATAATTGACAAATATTATTATGAATACCAACGAATACGATATTTTGTTTTAATGCTAGTAGTAATTATATACATTTAAAACATATGATAATCCAGCAGTCACAAATTCTATAAATACTATTGACTTCTAAAATGGTTTTGTATTTAACAATTACAGAGTGTAAATAATTTTCAACGCTCTTATTGAAGTGGAATCTATAGGTTCTAGCTCATAGTTAACATTATTTAAAAATCAAATTACATTTTCTAATATTAAAATATAAATCAATAATATTGTTATTGATTCTGGATCATTACTTTCGTAAAACAATTAATTACTTATTAATTAAATGAGTTTTCAATCATTAAAATAATCAATTATTACGATTAATTCTGGAGGAGTATTTAATATCATATAAAATTCTGCAACATAAACTAATATAACAAATTTAATGTTGAATTTAACTTTTAATATTGCTTCTCGAGGTAACATATTTTTAATTAATATTGTTACAGGATATTTAAATATTAAAGGATATTAAGTTAATGGATAATACATTAGTTTTAACTCAATATCTCTTGGTGTCAACATTGCTATCAATAGTTCAATAAACATGAAATACATAAACATTAATTTACATTAATTTACATGTGGAAACTAATCTTCTTATTTATTATCTAATCTATTAAATGTTGAAATAACATTGTAACATATTAATATATAAATAGGAAATATTAGTTAATATAACTAAATGAGTAATATTACTACAAATTGTTCAGAATATATGCAATTTGGTGGAATAATTGGAAATCAAAATCATACTATTGCAATAATACAAGATATAACACTAAAAATATATGAAAATTGGATAACATAGTATATTAATAGTTCAGGTTAGATTTTAGGTTATATAAGCGATAGTGAAAATAGTATTCAAAATGTGTGTTCTCTTGATTATTTATCAGCAAGTTCTAAATTATATATGTATGGATTAATTGGACATTGCTCGGGTTAAACTTTAAAAATATAAAGTATATCTTCTGAATTCTACTATATATCTGGTGATCTCGATTAAATTGGAACATTTGGTTACATCGAAGGATAAAAACTTGTTACATCAAATGCAGATATTATTCTATAAACGTAAATGAATAACGCCGGTTATTCGGCTGGAGTTCTATTTGCTGTTATTATATCATATTCTTGGTAAGTAAGTAATATAACAGTAAATAATTCACTTATTTCATCCTAAATATCTAGTGGTTTGATAACTTCATATATGAATTAGGGCAACATTAATCAAATATTTATTTATTCTTCGTCTGCTTTCAGCAATTCAACATCTTCGTACTCATTATCAGGCGCATTATCTGGTGATTCCACTACTGGTTAGTCGGGAGATAATATAATTAATTAGATTTATGTGTTCAATGTTTCTATTACAACTTAAAGTTAAGGTATTTGGGCAATATCTGGTGGATTAATAGGTGATACTCACGACGCCAACACATATATTTAAAATGTTTAAATAGTATTATCTACAATGACAGCGAACGGACCTATATCAAGTAGTGTTTAATCTGCTGGTTTGATTGCAACTTTGTACAATTCTGCATAATATAACGCTACTACAAATATTTAGAATACTGTTATTAATAGCTCTAATATATCCAGTTCAACAACTACAAAACATGCTTTTAGTGGAGGTTTTCTTTCAGCAGTTAGTACATAAGTTATAATTACGAATTCAAAAATATATTCAGTTAAGTTATTTGCGAACGGGGTTACCTTTAATATCGGGACTATATTTAGTAACGCCGTTTCCTTCACTGCAACTTAATTACGTTCAGAAGGAATTAATATGGTAAATGGTGCAATAGTTGCTAATTGCGGAAATATTCAAAATTTAGGTGCTCAAAACGGATGCTGAGTGAAATATTATCTATTTTAGGATTCAAGGAGGAATGTGAACTATGTTGTATAAATAGTTCTATAGTATTCTCAAAATTTATTTGATCATATATAAAATTACTTATCTAAATAATGCATTAAAATGAACTAATACAATAATTTATTGATTTTTCCCTCATTCAAATGTAT
Source organism: Hexamita inflata (assembly GCA_963988835.1). Classification (NCBI taxonomy): domain Eukaryota; phylum Fornicata; order Diplomonadida; family Hexamitidae; genus Hexamita; species Hexamita inflata. The sequence goes on from CAXDID010001240.1 coordinate 186,331, forward strand.
GAGTTAACTGGTTGCCCAACGGTAACCTTCATTTTCTCGGCAGCTTTTGCCTTGACCTCAACCGGTTTTCTGAACCTGAACAGAACGAAAACGACAACGACGGCGATTACAATCGGAACGACAATAACCGGAATAATAACCCCAATATTGGCCCCGTTTTTGTTCTGTGGAATATTCTGAACGCACATTTAATTTCTGACCGCACTCGGGCAAGTTAAGGTGCAGGTTCTCTTCAACTGTTGGTCAACGTAGAAATAGGGGCAGGAACGAGAACCTAAATCATCGCAGGAAGTTCCTCTGAAATAAGAGCACTCTATCTTGGAGTGACAGGAGTTTGTTGAAGGGTCAACAATGGTTCCACTCACGCAAACGCAAGCTGAATAATCATCGTTCAAAGTCTGGTTAGAGCTACAATAATCTACGCATTGTTGTTAAACGGATAAAATTTGTCCAGGTGCACATTTAGTTTGTTTATAGCAAATTATTAAATCTGCTGAAGCCGAATAACCAGAAATACAGACGCAACGCTGCTAATATTCTTATTAATATGTTCCACACGCATCAACACACTTGTTTCCAGATAAATCAATTAAATTTTTGGCACATGGAGATTCCATGCACTGTTTGCTACTATTCAACGTAAAGCCAGCCATACAGACACAACTTGACTAATCATTACTCACCATTTCGTTTTCTTAACACGTGAAAACACACGCAGTTTAATTGATATTCATAAGCAAAGGAGAAGCACATTTTCCAGTGCTATTAAAAGAATAACATGTATCTCCTGTAATGTTCTAGCATTCAGATTTATTCATGCATTTACTTCCCAATATATTATTTATCTTGTTATAGATCCATCCAGAAGAAGAATTACAAACGCATTACTTATCATTAACTTATCCTTTATTCGATTTACATTGGAATTCTGTTATACACTGCTTTTAGTGAATTGAAATTATTTGTGTGCAGTCTTTTGTTAATATGCATTTGTATGAAAATGTATCGTACACAAAACCTTAACACGAGCATTATTCATAATTAATCTATGTTTCACATTCTGATTAAACTATACATTCTGTTTTTGATACAATATAACCTGGACAAGTACATTTCCCATCAACTTATACAGCACACGAAGAACACCTTCCATTAACTGTTGGTTAATTCTTTTCACAAGAACAATTTGTTGTTATGCATTTATTAACGCAAACCTTAACTTATTATTCAGTTTTATAAAATGGTTTGTCTCCACAATCAACAACACATGTTTACTAACCATCAGCCAATGTAGAATCCCAGGCAAAGTTATCGTGACATTAACACTATCCTCCAAACATCCCAATTTAATCTTCTTATTTTTTACTACATGCAGTGCAACCTGCAAATATAGGATCAGTGAAGTCACCGAATTTACACGAACACTCATTACCTGACATCTAAGCATTATATCCACAAATCTCTGGACTGATAATGTTTCCATAATAATAACAATATCCATCAAGCCCTAAATATTGTGATTGCAGACATGACGTGAGAATGTAAGTGGCAAACATCATAATTAATGAGTAGAGTGGAAAACCTCTAAGAAAAATAATGTCAAACTCTAAAATTGTTGATGAAATTAACTAATATTTTACTTACCCTAATCTTAGAACCTAATCACTCTAAACTTAGAAATATATCTTTTGAAAATTTCAAAATTTTGCTTTATGCAGTAATTTAATCAAAAATTTAAGGTAAAATTTTACTTTCCATTATAAGTTCCCAGCATTTCATGTATTTTTATATATATTTAATGTTAGGAGTTGTTAATTAAGAGTTTGCTTTGCATAAACTTTCTACGCTGAGATTGGATACAAAATTTTGAGAATTCACAAATATGTAACAATTCGACTTTCCGAATATTTATATACATTTGCAAGAATAATTTGTTCTATAAGGATTTTAATAACTAATAATTCAATAATTCAAGATTTAAACTAGTTGTGTTAATAGTCCTCACTCAGCATCCGAAATCCCCATTTCCACACGCGTATCTGAGAGATATCATTCATGAGATATCGATCGTTTTATTATCAATAGTTTGATGGCTATACACATTATTTTCTAAATATTATATTCTAAATATATACACTCAAATAATTCACTCACTTAACCCCAAAATCCAGCAGCTTCTACTTCCATTGTCTCGCCACGAACCCCAGATCAACCGTCGCCACCGTTTCCACTTTCTTAAAGCCCAAATATTTTACAATCGTTTGATATTAACTCTCAGAGGGAACGAAGTCAATTTGTGCAGCTTAAACGAGCCAAGGAACGGCCGTTTCTGTGAACTCGTTCAGTATTTTGAGCGCTGCGATGACCGTTCTGTTCCTTAAATCGTCGTTCATGTGGTACAAAACGGGAGTTGTGTTTAACAGTTAGGAAAGATTTTGCTTTTAATTCTTGGTTAGCCTGAACTGGTTCTTGATTTTAATAAGGTGGGCGTCAATTAGCTGTATTTGGTGCATTTACTGAATATTTAGTTTAGATTTGAGCAGGGTATTCGAGCTCCTCCGGTTTATGGTGTGGTGCTCCTCAATGAAGCGCTTCTCTGAAAAGTACAGACTGGGCTACCTTTGTAATGATTTGCACTTAGTAGTTTATTAAATGGTATGCTGAGGATTTGACTATAAACTGCTCTTGCTGATGCTGAAGCTATTTTTGCGCTCGGTTGTTATGCGCTCGTCGTCACTCAGCACAGAGTCGTTGAGCGTATATAATGTGGGCTCACTGGGCTGGAATTTGAACGTTTTCATGTACTGCACGTACCTAGGCTTCGTTTTGAACTCCTGCTTGGCTTTATCTGTTACAAACGCCTTCGTGGTGAACATTTTGTCGTCTTCAGTTTAAATTCCAAGCGAGAGTCTAATCTGCACCATCAACTCTGGGTTATTAATTAGGAGCTCGTTAAGCTCGAGTTTTGTGCTTTGCGTTAGTAATGAGCATTGAATGAGGTTTTCGAGGGCAAATTTTACGTACAGATCTGTGTTGAGTAGTTTAACAAGATTAACTGCAATTCTGTTCGTTGCTGTTTTGCACAGTGGTTAATTAATGAAATTTAATGCATTTTTGGAGAGTGTGTTTTTAAAGCATTCTGTGAAGCGGACTAGGCAGTGCAGTATGAGCTGTATGGTCTCCTTTTGCATTGACTGCGAGTACAATTGTATTTACTAGTCTATGAACTTAACAATACGCGGTGCGTCCTCTATAATTTATTCATTCTGTAATGCCAAAAAGCAATTCTTATAAAGTGTTGCGATTTTAACGTCGTAATTTGTAGTCAAGTGTATTTGAAGTGGTTTCATTATAAAGTAAGCGCTCTGCTTTGCACTTTTAACGAGCGCAACGAGAACGCTCTGAATGCACTGGAACCCCTCGTCCGTGTTCATGAGCACCAAATCGTTCACACATTTTCTCGCAAAAAGTGCGATTTGTAGTGCGAACTCTTAAGATTGTGATTAGATTATGAACTGCTCAAGTTAAATTAGAGCTTGTATTTTCTAGGGGTAGGTGCTTATGTTCTGAATACAGTTGGTTACCAGATACTGATTCTGCGTGAACCGTATGAAATTCTACGAAGTCGCACTGGGCAGAGAAACAGAGCGCATTGTATTTGGAGCGGAAAATGAAAATATAATCCATACCATGTTGAAAAATGCAAAAGCAATGACATTAATATTTCCACACCACAGATGGTCAGAACCAAGCACAGATACGCCACACTGAACCTAAACGAACCAGTGGAGTACGATCAAATCAAATAATTGTTTTAAAGCGTGCTGTAAACGTACGGAGGCCTGTACCTAGCCGGAATAAACTCAAATTTTCATCTCATAAAAATAACTGAGAAAAGATACCTAATATGCGTACTGCACAAAGAATTCGAACAAATCAGAGCAAAAATCCTACCAATCATGTGCGAACAACTCAAAGCACAAGGTGCTGTTATACAACATATATCTGGAAGTATATTTTAGTCGCAAAAGCATATTGTTAAAAGTTAATAATGACTAGAATGACATCATGTATTAAAAATATTGTGTACATTAACTTTAAAAAATAAAATCAATTAGTATAATGCACTATTCAACTAATATATTATTATGAAAAGCATATACTAAATGAATTGGGTACTTCACTCAGAATCATTAATTCACTACAACTATTACTCATCAAATACAGATGTTAACTGATCTGGAGAAGCTGAATGAATTTATATTTCTTCTGATAAAAGGTTTCCGATGAAATCAACTGAAATTTCGTTAAAAACGAATTGATCACCGGCTTCACAAACAGGATACAATACATCTATGGAAGTAGGCGTAATATATTTCTGTTTTGAAGTTTCTGTTTTTTCGTCCATATACAAACCCAATATGTATACTAATTCGTTAGTATACTCTTGGTAGTTTTCATATACAAGTGAGTGTTAAGTCATATAACAATTAACATAGCGAATTGTTTTGTTAAGTAGCTTTACTTCTTGAACATTTTGTTAGTTTTAGTTAGCATTGCGTAACAGGTACATGTGATTTCTAAAGTATTATTTAGCTTTATGTACTATATTTCTCCAGTGGTCACTTGTAGAAGTTACACATTACATAATTACAGAGGGGTGGATAGTAAAAACAGTAACACTAAAAACTATTAATATAGTTATATTTTGCATTTAAAACATCCTATAACTTCTGTTTCATAAATTTAAAAAAAATAATGAAAAAATATTGCTGAATGGGGCTAAATATTTCTAAAACAGTTTTTGTTTATATTTTACAGATAATATTATTATCAGTTATAATTAACAATAACAATGATTTTAGTTTGTTGTTTCGTTTTGTCCTCGTTTTATTCTCAGTAGTTAATTTTTAAGATTCACTTTTCATAGTATATTTGCCTGAACTTGAGCTCTAACAAAAATATTATAATAATAGTTCACTAATTATTAAAATTGTATAAACATTGAAGTTATTAGTTCACTTCATTCACATTTTGTAGTTTTACAATTTTCATTGGAGTGAAAATAGAATAATAATTCAATGATACTATTATCTCACTAATATTGATCTAATTTTTTGTGTCTCAAAATACAAAATATACTCTTAACTAGTATACTCTTACATCAATATACAAAAATTTGATATATTTAATGCGTTAATTAATACAAAATACTAACAATATTACACTTATAATTTTTCTTTTTTACAGATTCACAAAATGGTAGAAACCAACATAAAATAATAATATATTCACTTAACTTTCATTTATACTGTTTTAGTATAATATCATAGTATAAACTGTGAAGATGATTTATGGTATGAAGATGGAATGGTTAAATTGAGCCTTAGTACTGATGATAAGGTTACACTTAAGTTAGTCATTTATTATAAACAGTGAATTCATAGAAATGATAAATTAAAATTTGGCTACATTTTTACATTTATTCATACACTCTATTTTACTCAGAAAATAGAACGTATATTTATATACTCCACTTCAAATGAAAGTGGGTTAAGTAACTAAAACACTATAACAGATATTAAAAGTTCCAAATAACTTATAAGTATACACTAATCTATTAATGTTACCAAACAATGAGTACATAGAAGTTCTAAATAAATTACAATGTACATTAAAAATAGATTAGAAATCTCTTCAAAATATAATAATGTAAATTACCTTTGAACAGTGTATTTATAGTTACTAAATTAATGAGTGATGTATTATAACAAAATTATCAATAATTAAAATATTTTAAGATGATTAATAATTTCATAAAACAGTTTCATTATCCTTATTCACTATTAATAAATTAACAAAAACTTTAGCTAATTGTGTTCAGTTTACTGATCATAACATCATATTTGAGGGGAGGTAGTTTCTATAAATTTGGTCTGGATAACAATAATGTATTATAACATTTTAACTATTTTAAACCAACATAAACTAACATTCATCATCAACTTCTTATACAACTTCTATTATATGTTAAGATTGAACCAATATGTATAATGAGCACAGGTTGACAATTATTACTGCTCATTAAACACATAGATTCGATATGAATGGCAAACTTACCGGGAAATATACCATATTGTAAATAGAACTCACTTAATTATCGAATTGATGAGGACCAATGATTTACAATTAATTCATCGATATATGCGTGTGTTGTTATAACTTCCTGTGCTCAACATGCGATATAACAGGTCATAGCTTGCACAACACCCACGTAATCCCGTAGTAGAAGCTAAGTATTTAGAACGTGATTGCTGATGTTTCAATTACTACTTATCTAGCTATCAGAATGCCCTACTTATGTTGATATTTAATAAAAAGTGGAATGCTAATCATTTTTTGCCATTTCTTCAAGTTCATGATTGAGTTCCATTCGGTCCTTCAATAAATGAAGTGAAGTGAATTACTATAATTGTTATAAAACTGGTTTAAAATTAATAATATATGTTTGAAACATGATGAATGAAGATGAATGCCTTGATAAAATGAGTTAACATATTAGAGTATAATGATGATTTAAAATACAGAAATGTGTGAAGATATATGAATAATAAGTATCAATCGGAACCCTAATTTTTAGAAACAGTCTCTTTTGTCATATTTACTTCATCATATTTACGAGGTTTGTATTATAATATGTAATTTTAGGTATGTGTATTTTCAAGCGTGTATTTTCATGTATTTTCAAGCAACTAATAAGTTTTCTTCATTGTGAGATCTAATATTTACTTTTTTACTCATATCTAGCTTGTTTCAAAAATATAAGATCAACACGTTATAATGCACAGTGTTCAATTTAATTCTTCATTGTTTCCTTTCATTAGTTAAACAATTTTACTTTAAATTTTATCATTTCTATTATTCTTTAAAGTTGAAGTGAAACATTGAAATTTATTATAATTTCTATATTAGCCATACAACTTTTAATTCAACTTGTTAAATCAAACAAAATAACATCAATATACAATAAATTATAAATTAATTTAACTCAAAAAAGTATTATATAAAATTACTACTATCACAAACTACAATTAAAATTTTAACTTATATTACATTTTATAAACTTTTTATAAGACGTCTAATATTTTCTCGAACCGTGTTTCACGTATTTTGAATTTTCATTCTACGATTGTCATTTAGTTGCATTTTACACAACAAATTTTGTATATTTTATAATTCAAATCAAATAGGTTAATAAAAATGTATAAAAATGGCTACATTTAACTTTAATATTCATACACTTCCTTTGACTCAGTGAATAGAACGTATATATTTTAAAGCCCACTTCAAATGAAAGTGGGTTAAGTAACTAAAACACTATAACAGATATTAAAAGTGCCAAATAACTTATAAGTATACACTAATCTATTAATGCTGCCAAATAATGAGTACAAATAAGTATTAAATAAATTACAATGTACATTAAAAATAGATTAGAAATCTCTTCAAAATATCATAATGTAAATAACATTTGAACAGTGTATTTATTGCTATTTACATTAATGAGTGAACTGTATTATATTATAAACAATATAATCTATCATAATATAATCTATATTATAATTTATTTTATATATCATTAATCTTTAAAAGCCCACTTACTATTACAATGCACATCATGTACCCTTTGGCTTCCAGAGCAGTGATTACGTCTGTTAGCGCTCCATCGAATACCAGAGAACTGGTGCTGTTTCCTGCGGAGCCAGAAGTTATTTTATTGCGTATTTGCAGCTCCGCGTGTCTAAGTAGGTGCGGTAGTACTCAACAAAGAGTGAATTAATCCCGTTCAATTTTAAGGAGTAAATTAACGCGTTTTAATCTATGACCTAGTACGCGTTCGTACAATCGGCCAGAGTTAGCGTTTTTCCTTGAGGGATTTTGAAGGATTCAACCACCTTTTGAAACAGAATTGGAAATCGTGCACAAGTTTCAAGTGACCTTTTTTAAACCTCTCCATCATATGTAAACTAAATGAACTCAAATCTACTTTTAATTCACTCCAGAACGCTCGAAACCGTTTCATCGTTTTCCGGCTCCTTTTCCGGTTCATTTTCAAGTTCTTCCGGTTGATTCTTCGGGTCATTTACGTTTTTGTACTGTTTCTTTTTGAACGTGAACACAAAAACGCCCCCAATTGTACCCACTCCAAATATTGGGATCATAATTTCAATCGCGAGAATCCACGCGTCGTTATCGGAATCGATCAAATCGCCATCATCCCGGTCGAGGTCGTAATAGTTTCCGCGGGTATGACTCCCAATGTTAAAGTAAGGGTCTGTGGAGGATAAATCATACGTTAAAGGAATAATCGCAATCGCGTACATCTCAGAGCACATTGAATTCTTGCCAATCGGAACAAAAATGTGCCCACTCCCACCCCAGTACTGACCGTACGAATTCTTGATTATCCACACCTCCTAGCCATTTTTACGACCATACCCGATAATAGTGACTTAATGATTCTTAATCGGATTCTGTGACATGTCACATGCTATATTCTAAACAATACTGCCATCCAAAGTTAAAATGTGATTCATATTTTTATTGCTCATCTACATTGCCCCACCAATAACGATTCCCCTGGACAAGTAGCTCTTTATCGTCCATATCGTACTACTTGTAAATATATCTTCCTCGTCTGTGTGAATGCCAATTACAGGAGTAGTTTGAGTATCGTCCTGAATAACTTAAAAGGTTTGAAATGGTTTCAAGTAAAGTGACTTGTCAATTTTCGGCTTTAATGATATATTTTTAGCAAATGAGTCATTATAAAATTTATATGATGGGTTATATACAAAATTCGCCCTAATTTCAACTGTTTCAATATTCTTATTAAAGTAATCAAATCCAACCATGAGATCTGACTCACCACAATACTCAGGCCCAAACGTATTTGAAAGGATAAATTGTTCGGAAAGGTCTCGTGACATAGCCCAAAATTATTATGAGCTGTCAAACTATTACAGCTTTATCGAGTTTTCCATCAAAGAGGTCATTGTGAACACCCAGCACGACGAGCAGTTTCCCTGGTCTTGCGCTGGATTCGAGAGCCCGGCTTCCCGCAGATCCACAGACTCGTAGATGTGAGTCAAGTCCTTCAAAACATTGGATGCGTAGCAATAATACTCCTGGCAGTCCACTTCGGTGCTCGCTTTGGTGATCACTTTCAGTTTCTTGAGCTGGCTTGGGATTTCAGTATCCATCATGGGCTGGATTAAGCCGCCGTGTTTCACGTAGTACTGGAATCTCCTGCAAAATACTAGCTCGCTCTCTTCGGATTTGCTTTTGTTGAAGCATGCAACAAATTTGTTGTAGGCTTCTGAACATGTTTCTGTTTTATTTATTGAGCAGGTAAGTGCCAATGAAATAATTAACATTCTGACTAGGAGTGGAATAAAAATTATATTCGTATATTGTTATATCATATTATGATAAAAGCGGAACTTATATCATCTTAACTTCTGTCCCTTTACATATTTCTGCTTTTGATAATATGTTTCAAATGTATGCCACTTATTAACCAAAAATAGGTTTGGTAATTTTAGCTTACGCTTAACTTGTGTTACTTCTACAACAGAAGAGTATTCCAAGTGCAACTCCAATAATTACTACAATTGGAACAACGATAGCAACAGCCAACAACCAGGATTGCATTCCCTTTTTATCTCCTTTATCCGGATCAAGGTCAAATTCACCTCCTCGTTGCTACTTTGTCATATAATATTTATCATTGCTCAGCAAATCATACATAAGTCTTGTTAGCCTGTAGTTCCAAAACTTATGTTACACATTGTGTTATAAATATAATTATTAAACACTCCACAAATAGCGGAACAAAATTTAATTAATTAACTCAAGAATCAGATAAAATTTAACTCGTTGACAATTGAATACAACGACTAACTGTAAAATATTGAGTTCATAAACGAATTCGAAATTGAAGAACTCACAATAGACAACTGTGTAAGCATTATTCCAAAACTAAACAACCACTTAATAAAGAAAATAACCCTTGATTGGAGTGATATCAAAAGCCTAAATGAGCTTTACCTACCAAATCTCGAGTCTCTTTCAATTTGCGACGACCTAGACTACGAAGAGGGAAATAGCGTTCTCTAACATATAAACATGTACATATAAGATAATTTGAAAAACTCAAATAATTATAGCTATATAGATACAGCGGCATTGATTTAAATCTAATTAAAGAGCTTAAACTCACTAAATTATTACTAGCCACATGCCAACTAAAGAATATTGAACTAATAACGCAATTCACCTTATTAAGAGAGTTGAGTCTAGTACGAAATGAATACGTAGATATTACACCACTTTCGCAAATGGTTCATCTTACAAAATTAAACTTATCAGAATGTTGCATAAATAGCGTTGAATCTTTGAAGTCGTTGACCTAGCTGGTAGATCTGAACCTGTCAAACAATGATATCATAGACATCAGCCCATTATAATATATGAACAAACTTAAAAAGTTAGATATTTCGAGTAATGCTCATAAAAATATTCATTATTTACAGTTTTTAAAATAACTTACAGTATTAAATTTGAAAGAATGCTCACTGATTGACGTCACTTATTTAAAACCACTTAGTAACTTGAAAAAACTAACTATCGCTCATAATAACATTGTGTACTTGGATCCTCTTAAAGAACTAAACAAAATTAGATATCTGGATTTCAATTTAAACAAAATTTTAGATAAATCTGTTCTAGACAGTCACCATAACGTTCATTTGTATTTTATAACTTTGTTATAACCAGATGCAATAGAAATTGCATTTGCCAACAAATTGAGAGATATTAATGTTTAAAATATTTCTATTAGAAATATGAGTAAACTATATTCTAGCTTGAAAATCAAAATGGCTTATTAACATTATTACATTGATAAGTGTTAATAACAACTGTATCATATGAATAATTAGTTCATAAAATATGTTGAATTTTTATTCTAACATTTAGGTATATAATAAGGTTCACAATGAGTGATTGAATATTTAATTTATAACCACAGGTAATTATTATAAAATTAATTTGTCTCAATTAATAAATATAAAATATAGTATTAAAAGTCTTCACTTCACTTCATCTTCTGTTACTCCATTCTCCGAATTTTATTCCGCCTTCACCACTTAATATTATTTGTATATTAGTATAAATCTCATATACCAAATATTGAAATTAAAAATATAAAATATAAATGAAATAAGTCCATTTCATCCTATTTCACATAATTATTATTAATTATTTACGTACCAAAAACGAAATACATGCGCAAAATGGTTCTTGCGCACCAAAACCACCCCAAGGTATTAGTAGTAAAGTTAGTACTCTATATTTCAAAATTTAATTTTTTATAATTTTTCAAAAATACAACTGAAATAACTATTAAAGCCATGAATCCAATATAGAAAAATATCATTTGCTTATAAAAAATCGTAATATTACTTACTTTCAATTTGAAAGTTTCAAATTGTCATTTCATCTTCTGTTACCATTTCATCTTCTGTTAATAACATGACTCACTCAACAGCAACAATCCAACAATACATCTAAACGCAATATATAAATATATACTAGTTATTTTACCATATTCAAGTAAAAATAATATATATTTTAATAATTCTTGTGGTTAGTGATTCTCCAGTTAGTTAAAATGGTTTTCATCTTTTTTCCAATCTAAGTGATTCTGCTCCTTCATTTATGTAACAGCTTTAATGTATTTACTATGTGTGATTTAACATCTTTTTAAATATTAAGTAACAATTTTACTTTATTTTATGGTATGAAATGTAAACATATATACATAATATTAATAATATTACGTATGTGTAGTGGTTTAATTAGTTTTTTACTATGGTTTTAAAAGACATTTAAGATCTTTTTTGTAAGATCTTCTGTTTACTCCAATCCCAATGTCCAAATTTAATTCCGCCTTCACCTTACATAATTATATTAATTATACATACTTTAGTATATGATTTTAACTATAACTCAAATCCGAAACAATGTTAGTGAAATTTTCTATTGTTAAAATAATAATATTGTGGTGTGGTATTTGTTCCTCATATTTATATAAAGTATTCTTTAAAATATTTAAAATACATTTAAATACAAATGAAATAATAATAAATAATACATATACGTATATGAAATAAATAAATAAATAGTAAAGTCACTTCATCTTCTATTACCGTTTACTCCAGTCCCAATCACCGAATTAAATTCCCCCTTCTCCCGTTTGAAAGTCATTTTTCGCGTTCGCGTTCCAGTTATCGTATTTTCGCGGCTCAAGTTTCTCCAGCGGCGACAAATCCCGTTTTTTGCCGTTCGGAACCGGAATTATCGCCGGCCCGTTTAATTGAGATATAGAGCGCGGCTTTTAACACACTATTTCAGGCTGAGTTGGAGAGTTTAACTGAATTTGGCTTATGTAGGTCTGGGATTGAACCTGAGGAAGGCGCTAGGGAACGTTGTAGAGCGTGTCCAGGCTCGGAGGAGCGACCGCACGCTTGGGAGATAGGTAGCCCATGTTGAAAGTGGGAATGCGCGAAGGACTATACGACATTGGAGCGGAAAATAGAAAATACAGAATAATTGGTTTAAAAGCCGAATATAATGAGAATTTGAAATAAGATTGGAATTATCTAAAAATAGACATGAAGAGACTGATATATACTAATTATATGATCAACCATATGATTATATTATGTAAGCAGCAAACAAATGTACTGTTTTTTGAGAAGTAGGAGGGCGGCTTTGTTACAATGGTAAATGAGCACTGCAACGCACACTTTTTCGATTTCGCAAACGCTTTAAACCATTTCAAACGCCTTCCGTATGCGTCAACTTGCAAGTTCAACTGGAAACGTCTAGACCAGATGGTTTGGTTCGGCGACAACGAAACCAAGTCGAAATCGTTGCAATACATCAAGAAATGCGTGCTGCAAATGGTTGAAGCAAAGCTAGAACCGGCGATTCCTCTTCCAGCGGTTCATGTTCCGTTGAGTCAACTTCCTATGCTGCATTTCATCGCATTTGATGAAGTCGATTCAAAAATTTCTGTTTGTGATAGCTCTATGCTGTGTTCACAGCAAGAGGAGTTATATGAGTGAAGTTTATATGAATAGTTTTGTCACTGTGTTCTATGCACAGCATCTGGTTATTACATCGGTTTATTAAAGTTGGTTTAGTATCTATTTAAAGCTTTTATGTTTTCAAAATCAACGTTTCTTATATAATATTAGCGATTAACAAAAATTAACATTGAACCGTATTACAACGATGCTCAATTATAATGATAATGTACGTAAAGACTGATGTTTAGCCCCACGTGTGCAGGAATTTGACAAACTACGAATGTTAAATTATTTTAAATATGTCTAAAACAGCGCAGCACACGTATTTAATGAGACAGCGCTATATATAACTAATTTGTGGGATTCGCTTGTTCCACCTTACCACTCCACTTCAACGAAACAACTTTAGAAACGCAGCGGAGTTCCAACTAGATCGAAGGCAGGCTTGTGAGTCTCAAAAGGCTGCAGAACAATGTGAATGAGTCTAAGGGGACAGAACGCGTATGCTATGGCTGATTCGAGAATGCGATAGTCTACAAGGCTGAATCTACATGTCTAAAAAACCTATTAAGTGATTATAAACAGAAAACTGCGAATTAACACGTGAAACTGAGTTTCCATCGAGGCCCTTCCACCTCATCACTTTCATAATGGAAAGAGGATTAATCACTTTTGAACAACAACTTGTGCTTGAGGGCGGCTTTGTTACAATGGTAAATGAGCACTGCAACGCACACTTCTCCGAATTCGCAGACGCTTTAAACCATTTCAAACGCCTTCCGTATGCGTCAACTTGCAAGTTCAACTGGAAACGTCTAGACCAGATGGTTTGGTTCGGCGACAACGAAACCAAGTCGAAATCGTTGCAATACATCAAGAAATGCGTGCTGCAAATGGTTGAAGCAAAGCTAGAACCGGCGATTCCTCTTCCAGCGGTTCATGTTCCGTTGAGTCAACTTCCTATGCTGCATTTCATCGCATTTGATGAAGTCGATTCAAAAATTTCTGTTTGTGATAGCTCTATGCTGTGTTCACAGCAAGAGGAGTTATATGAGTGAAGTTTATATGAATAGTTTTGTCACTGTGTTCTATGCACAGCATCTGGTTGTTACATCGGTTTATTAAAGTTGGTTTAGTATCTATTTAAAGCTTTTATGTTTTCAAAATCAACGTTTCTTATATAATATTAGCGATTAACAAAAATTAACATTGAACCGTATTACAACGATGCTCAATTATAATGATAATGTACGTAAAGACTGATGTTTAGCCCCACGTGTGCAGGAATTTGACAAACTACGAATGTTAAATTATTTTAAATATGTCTAAAACAGCGCAGCACACGTATTTAATGAGACAGCGCTATATATAACTAATTTGTGGGATTCGCTTGTTCCACCTTACCACTCCACTTCAACGAAACAACTTTAGAAACGCAGCGGAGTTCCAACTAGATCGAAGGCAGGCTTGTGAGTCTCAAAAGGCTGCAGAACAATGCGAATGAGTCTAAGGGGACAGAACGCGTATGCTATGGCTGATTCGAGAATGCGATAGTCTACAAGGCTGAATCTACATGTCTAAAAAACCTATTAAGTGATTATAAACAGAAAACTGCGAATTAACACGTGAAACTGAGTTTCCATCGAGGCCCTTCCACCTCACCACTTTCATAATGGAAAGAGGATTAATCACTTTTGAACAACAACTTGTGCTTGAGGGCGGCTTTGTTACAATGGTAAATGAGCACTGCAACGCACACTTTTTCGATTTCGCAGACGCTTTAAACCATTTCAAAGGCCTTCCGTATGCGTCAACTTGCAAGTTCAACTGGAAACGTCTTGACCAGATGGTTTGGTTCGGCGACAACGAAACCAAGTCGAAATCGTTGCAATACATCAAGAAATGCGTGCTGCAAATGGTTGCAGTTAAGCAAGTAGCGCCGATAAAGGTTGAAGCAAAGCTAGAACCGGCGATTCCTCTTCCAGCGGTTCATATTCCGTTGAGTCAACTTCCTATGCTGCATTTCATCGTATTTGATGAAGTTTATTCAGAAATTTCTGTTTGTGATAGCTCTATGCTGTGTTCACAGCAAGAGGAGTTATATGAGTGAAGTTTATATGAATAGTTTTGTTACTGTGTTCTATGCACAGCATCTGGTTATTACATCGGTTTATTAAAGTTGGTTTAGTATCTATTTAAAGCTTTTATGTTTTCAAAATCAACGTTTCTTATATAATATTAGCGATTAACAAAAATTAACATTGAATTTTATTGCAGCGATGCTCAATTATAATGATAATGTACGTAAAGACTGATGTTTAGCCCCACGTGTGCAGGAATTTGACAAACTACGAATGTTAAATTATTTTAAATATGTATTAATAGCGCAGCACATGTATTTAATGAGACAGCGCTATATATAACTAATTTGTGGGATTCGCTTGTTCCATCTTACCACTCCACTTCAACGAAACAACTTTAGAAACGCAGCGGAGTTCCAACTAGATCGAAGGCAGGCTTGTGAGTCTCAAAAGGCTGCAGAACAATGCGAATGAGTCTAAGGGGACAGAACGCGTATGCTATGGCTGATTCGAGAATGCGATAGTCTACAAGGCTGAATCTACATGTCTAAAAAACCTATTAAGTGATTATAAACAGAAAACTGCGAATTAACACGTGAAACTGAGTTTCCATCGAGGCCCTTCCACCTCATCACTTTCATAATGGAAAGAGGATTAATCACTTTTGAACAACAACTTGTGCTTGAGGGCGGCTTTGTTACAATGGTAAATGAGCACTGCAACGCACACTTTTTCGATTTCGCAAACGCTTTAAACCATTTCAAACGCCTTCCGTATGCGTCAACTTGCAAGTTCAACTGGAAACGTCTAGACCAGATGGTTTGGTTCGGCGACAACGAAACCAAGTCGAAATCGTTGCAATACATCAAGAAATGCGTGCTGCAAATGGTTGCAGTTAAGCAAGTAGCGCCGATAAAGGTTGAAGCAAAGCTAGAACCGGCGATTCCTCTTCCAGCGGTTCATATTCCGTTGAGTCAACTTCCTATGCTGCATTTCATCGCATTTGATGAAGTCGATTCAAAAATTTCTGTTTGTGATAGCTCTATGCTGTGTTCACAGCAAGAGGAGTTATATGAGTGAAGTTTATATGAATAGTTTTGTCACTGTGTTCTATGCACAGCATCTGGTTGTTACATCGGTTTATTAAAGTTGGTTTAGTATCTATTTAAAGCTTTTATGTTTTCAAAATCAACGTTTCTTATATAATATTAGCGATTAACAAAAATTAACATTGAACCGTATTACAACGATGCTCAATTATAATGATAATGTACGTAAAGACTGATGTTTAGCCCCACGTGTGCAGGAATTTGACAAACTACGAATGTTAAATTATTTTAAATATGTCTAAAACAGCGCAGCACACGTATTTAATGAGACAGCGCTATATATAACTAATTTGTGGGATTCACTTGTTCCACATTACCACTCCACTTCAACGAAACAACTTTAGAAACGCAGCGGAGTTCCAACTAGATCGAAGGCAGGCTTGTGAGTCTCAAAAGGCTGCAGAACAATGCGAATGAGTCTAAGGGGACAGAACGCGTATGCTATGGCTGATTCGAGAATGCGATAGTCTACAAGGCTGAATCTACATGTCTAAAAAACCTATTAAGTGATTATAAACAGAAAACTGCGAATTAACACGTGAAACTGAGTTTCCATCGAGGCCCTTCCACCTCATCACTTTCATAATGGAAAGAGGATTAATCACTTTTGAACAACAACTTGTGCTTGAGGGCGGCTTTGTTACAATGGTAAATGAGCACTGCAACGCACACTTCTCCGAATTCGCAGACGCTTTAAACCATTTCAAACGCCTTCCGTATGCGTCAACTTGCAAGTTCAACTGGAAACGTCTAGACCAGATGGTTTGGTTCGGCGACAACGAAACCAAGTCGAAATCGTTGCAATACATCAAGAAATGCGTGCTGCAAATGGTTGCAGTTAAGCAAGTAGCGCCGATAAAGGTTGAAGCAAAGCTAGAACCGGCGATTCCTCTTCCAGCGGTTCATATTCCGTTGGTGCGTCGTGAACCAGTCAAAATAAATCTTCCTGTGACCCGTTCTGTTGCATTCGAAAAACTCGCCCTTCCTGTTAACATTCCAGTGATTAATATTCCAGTGGTGCAACAGTAAACGGTTCCGGCTTATACGGCGAAAACTGAAAGTGAAGAAAGACACTTATTCAGCGAATATGTCAGAGAGCTGTCTTTTTGTGATAGTCCAATGTTGTGTCCGTTGTAGGAGTATTTTGAGTGAAATTTGATGATTATACTTGATATTACATTCAAATAATAGACTTAAGTACAGACTTAGAGTTAGAAATTTGGGTCAAATATAGTTAAACTAAATTATCAATAATTCAATGATATTGTATTAAACAATAAATTATAATTAAAGAATATAGTCACCTCATCTCATATTATGGCATAACGCAAGCGGATTTCACATGAAATAGAACGTCAACTTGAGGAGAATTTCGTGCTTTAACTGAACGCAACGTACAACGTAAATTATTAAAGTGTAAAATAGGCAATAGATTATTACCAGTAGCAGCCGGTCGGGAGCAAGCGCCTCTTTGACTGGAAACAACTGGACGTCTCCATAGGTCACAAAAGTTATCCTAGAAAGTCTTACTCCTACAAGTACATAAACATAGTTATAGCCAAGAGATTTTTGGAAAAGCTCTCGCCAGAAATAAAATAGCTTGCGAGAGGATATGCATGTCATCTATTAAGCAAATATAACAAAATATGTAAAGCTGATAAACAAAGTATTTTAGAGCTGCGATATGCTGTGATTAAAGAAACGTGTGTATTCGTAGACTAACGGGTAACAATAAATTTCTGCAAAAAGTCGCTTGTGGACATGCTCAGACACACGCTAGATGAACAAATATAAGCTATATATTTTAATTTAAATACCTCACTCGGTCCTCCTTTAATTCGTTCCGGCTGTATTTAATTCCTCATGCTTGGTTAGAGCTTCCCTTTTGTGCTTATTTGTGCAATTGTGTGACATAGTTAAAGTCAATCATCTCTGTGACAGTGCTATTGGAGTTGATAAGGTTGGGCGACCTAGTCTTGTGGTGATTTGTGGCTTTCGTGGCCGATTGGTTTTTGGTTTGTGTTTGTGTCTTAGATTGTGAAAGGTTGGTGTTTGTTAAAATTAAAATAAAATTGTGAAAGGTGGTTTTGTG
Source organism: Hexamita inflata (assembly GCA_963988835.1). Classification (NCBI taxonomy): domain Eukaryota; phylum Fornicata; order Diplomonadida; family Hexamitidae; genus Hexamita; species Hexamita inflata. The sequence continues at coordinate 204,770 of CAXDID010001240.1, forward strand.
CATTTGGTGTATCTTAGGCGATCAGCAAGTGATCATTTGTAGGAAGTTAGGCATTATTTTATTTACTTACTTCATTCATTAATAACCTCATTGTTGTCTTTTTGGTTGTTCTTTTTTAGTTTTTTATCTTTTGATTGTTTTTAATTTTTTATGTCTATTTGGTTAGTTAATTTTCTATTCATTTTTTATTTTGTTTTATGGCTGGGAGCTGGGATCCTCATAGGTCGTGGGAGATTACGACGTTGTCGCCATCTCTGTTCTGGAATTCTTCATAGAAGATATCATGGTTATCTGCGTAGGTGAACTATAACTGGAGTTCTTCTGCATGCTGTTTGACAGCTTCATTGTAGTTTCGGGTTCTGTTTCCGTGAGATTTGATAATAGATCGAGCTGTTGAGCGTAAGAATTTGTCTACGAAAAAATTGGTTAATTTTCTTGAGGGATTCTGGGTGGATTGTGCATTGGTCGCTAAGGATTATTGGGTGTATTTGGCTTGTGTGGACTTCATAGTTTGTTGAGTGGGTTTCGAGTTTTTGGGTGTATTCTCTGTTCATGGTTGGGCCGCGTTGGGTTATGCTCATATCAAAGAAGTGTGGTTTGTCATTGTGGATAATCATCACATCGGCATTTCCCATCTGATGTAAGACTTTCCCAGGATCTTTGTTCGTTTTAGGGTCATCTGGCGCTTTGTTTTTACTTGATTTAATATACTTGATTTAAATTGGCCATACGTTGGGCTCAACTTCGGCTGATGTTTGACAGGTAGTGCTGCAATAAGATCGTACTGAGTTCTGTTATGTCTCTAAATACTCATGCCCGAGAAGTTTTGGCAGTATATTGAGTGATTGGAATCTTCATGAACTGTATGGCAGATGCTACATTCTCTAGACGGGATGTTAACTGAGACCGTGTCGAAGAGGATATCTATTGCTCTTCTAAATTCGATGTTGTCATAATCGAAGTCGTATGCGAGCGTGTGCGTGACGAAGCAGTCTTAGTTAGTTGATAGCGCGGCGTGCTCCATTTTTTCGTTTTCAGACTTGATTGAGTGCTGGAGTTTCTTGAATCTTGGATCGATTTTATTTGAGGCGAGCAGCTTTTGGGCGGTTTGGAATGATAGTCCAGGGAGTATTAGTCCAAAACCATTATGGTTTTTAATGGATGCTGCCATTAGGGCGAGGATGGATTGTATCATTTCCTTAGATCTGGGGCCGTCGAGATCCTCTTAAGATATCGCTTTTGGCTAGGCAATGTTGTGGAAGGTGCGAGCAAGAATTTCATCCACTTTTTTGTAGTCATTGATTGTGTAGTCGTTATAGTCATCAATTCTGACTGCCCATGAGCATTTTGTGCATACACATTTGAGGAAAAGGCCCATGACATTCGAGCGAGGTAAGCCCCGCTCCAGCATTTAGTTAATAATTTGTTGATACTTGGTCGCCACGATCAGGATGTCAGAAGAAATATGAGTTCTTGTGTCGTGACGATTTTACGAGTATTTAGTGCCCATGAAGGTTACGATGGCTCCATTAGCTGTTGATTTACATTTCCGTGTGTTAACATGCATCCCATATTTACCAAAGAGTTTATCGAGGAATTCGAGTACCATTTTTTCCATGCCAAATGGTTTAAGTTCGACAATCGTGTCGTCTGCAAAGTTGACACATGCAAATCGTTATTTAAGCTCCAGGATTACAGGATTCATACAGTATGAAAAAATTAAGGTTGAACAGACCGCACCTTAAAGTATACTGTGTGAGTGTGTTTCAATGCAGTTTTACGCTTATATCATGCCTATAACGAACAATTAAATTTGTTGTGGAACTCCTTGTAGTTCCATACCATTATAATGATAATGTTTGTACAGACTGATGTTTAACCCCACGTATGCAGAAATTTGACAAACTACGAATGTTAAATTATTTTAAATATGTCTAAAACAGCGCAGCACACGTATTTAATGAGACAGCGCTATATATAACTAATTTGTGGGATTCACTTGTTCCACATTACCACTCCACTTCAACGAAACAACTTTAGAAACGCAGCGGAGTTCCAACTAGATCGAAGGCAGGCTTGTGAGTCTCAAAAGGCTGCAGAACAATGCGAATGAGTCTAAGGGGAAAGAACTGGTATGCTATGGCTGATTCAAGAATGCGAGAGTCTACAAGGCTGAATCTACATGTCTAAAAAACCTATTAAGTGATTATAAACAGAAAACTGCGAATTAACACGTGAAACTGAGTTTCCATCGAGGCCCTTCCACCTCACCACTTTCATAATGGAAAGAGGATTAATCACTTTTGAACAACAACTTGTGCTTGAGGGCGGCTTTGTTACAATGGTAAATGAGCACTGCAACGCACACTTCTCCGAATTCGCAGACGCTTTAAACCATTTCAAACGCCTTCCGTATGCGTCAACTTGCAAGTTCAACTGGAAACGTCTAGACCAGATGGTTTGGTTCGGCGACAACGAAACCAAGTCGAAATCGTTGCAATACATCAAGAAATGCGTGCTGCAAATGGTTGCAGTTAAGCAAGTAGCGCCGATAAAGGTTGAAGCAAAGCTAGAACCGGCGATTCCTCTTCCAGCGGTTCATATTCCGTTGGTGCGTCGTGAACCAGTCAAAATAAATCTTCCTGTGACCCGTTCTGTTGCATTCGAAAAACTCGCCCTTCCTGTTAACATTCCAGTGATTAATATTCCAGTGGTGCAACAGTAAACGGTTCCGGCTTTTACGGCGAAAACTGAAAGCGAAGAAAAATACTTATTCAGCGAATATGTCAGAGAGCTGTCTTTTTGCGATAGTCCAATGTTGTGTCCGTTGTAGGAGTATTTTGAGTGAAATTTTACGTTAATACTTGATATTACATTCAAATAATAGACTTAAGTACAGACTTAAGCAACAGACTTAGATTTGGGTCAAATATAGTTGATTTAAATTATCAATAATTCAATGATATTGTATTAAACAATATATTATACTTAAAGAATATAGTCACCTCATCTCATATTATGGCATAACGCAAGCGGATTTCACATGAAATAGAACGTCAACTTGAGGAGAATTTCGTGCTTTAACTGAACGCAACGTACAACGTAAATTATGTAAGTGTAAAATAGGCAATAGAGTATTACCAGCAGCAGCCGGTCGGGATCAAGCGCCTCTTTGACTGGAAACAACTGGACGTCTCCATAGGCCACAAAAGTTATCCTAGAAAGTCTTACTCCTACAAGTACATAAACATAGTTATAGCCAAGAGATTTTTGGAAAAGCTCTCGCCAGAAATAAAATAGCTTGCGAGAGGATATGCATGTCATCTATTAAGCAAATATAACAAAATATGTAAAGCTGATAAACAAAGTATTTTAGAGCTGCGATATGCTGTGATTAAAGAAACGTGTGTATTCGTAGACTAACGGGTAACAATAAATTTCTGCAAAAAGTCGCTTGTGGACATGCTCAGACACACGCTAGATGAACAAATACAATATATATAAATTAAAGAGATTTATATAAATAATTGCGAGTATGTAAATGCAGATGGTAATGCAAAATGATCAGACAAAGTGACAATATATTTATAAAGTTCACGCGTAACTGTGATTATATTCAAACTAAAGCAGAACAAGTTGTATTTCTATATTTTCAAAATAGTTAAAATAAATGATTAACATATAATATAATACATGTTACATTACTATCATAACAGTAATATAATTACTACTATTATAACAGTAATGTAACGTAACATAATAAACATTATTAATTACGTAATATAATGACTCATTTTTAATAACCTATCAACGAATACAAATTTAGTTGCCCCAAAACGCCTACCACAAATTAATGATTAATTTTTTGTGAGATTAATTATTAATCTCACCATCATACCTCATCTTCAAGTTTTATCATTATATATAGCCTCCTCATTACCTAAGTAGCACTTGAAATAACATAAATCTATACCTCAAGACCCGAACCAATGAACGAATAACTGGAACAAACTAAATACAAATATTAATTAAAACGGCGAATAAATTGAAGAAGCGGAAGTAAAAAGTTTTTACAAATTTTGGAACAATAAGTTCGTTTGGAAATGTGACTAGTAATTCACAAATGATATTTTCACTTATAATTATTTTATCAGATTATATAAGATTATAATTTGATTTTAAGTTTTTTAATTGGGTATTGAATACATTTAAATGAATGAAATGTAATCATAAGCTCAGCATATTCACAAGAATAACTAAAATTAAATGTATTTATAATAACTAAAATTAAATATAATATTAAATATAATATTTTAATGTATATACAGTACTTTGCAAGTTCTGGAGTTTTTAATTTAAACTAAAAAGCTAAGTTTCTGAAAGTCTAAAAAGCTATCAGTAACAATACGTGTAACAATCATAATTAAACACGAGTTTGATTTATTTTGATGTGATTTAGTAGAAAACACATAAGTGTGTATATATGATGAATTTCTAATGAATTTCACGAAATTTGTTTAAATTAAATTTGTCTAAACATAATATTTGTCTAAACATAAATATCACTTTCAGCTCAAATAAATAAATTTTTATAATTTCACACCTAAATTAAATGCTATTATTTATACTTTCTTAAGAATAATAATTGAGATGTAATATTGATTCCAGAGATTCTTGTGATATAGCATATTTAAAATTTATTGAATGTTTTAATAAAACAAATAAAATTAGTAACTCTCTAATATTTTGTAAATCATTCTAATAACTGACGATATTGCTTCCTAACTGTGCAACTTGTGATATTTAACCTATTATGGATATTTAACATCAAAATGTTAGTAAAAACTAAACTAAAAATAAAAGCAGGAAGTAAAATATGGTAACAGATTGTTTGTCTTCATTATCATGCTCAATAGAAAATCCTATATCAACGTTAGCTTAAATTTATGAATCTGTAGACTTAATAGAGATGTAATTGATGACTAAACCAAAAGATTAAGGTGAGTGTAGTAGTGGTTGGGCATTTTCAACAATAGCTATTTTTGAAAATTTAATATTATATGACAAAGTTAACTATGAAAAATCTATATGGTTTGGAGACAATATTGATTTATCTGAAATATATTTAATGACTAACTCTATAAATAATAATTTTTGTGAAGGAGGCGATTTTGTAACTACTATAAATGAATTTGACCATCTTTAGAATATAAATACAGTAGAAATGGAAATAAATTTCCCATATTCGAATATAATCTAAGCAAATATAAGTTATTAAGATTAAGTTTTGATTTCTCCTTCAATATAGTAAAATGAATACCTTATTCCTTATAAACAGTTTGATATTGAAGACTCTAATATAATAAGTTAAACTGGACCAGTAGTAATATTTTAATCTTATTAAAGTACCAATCGTTTTACAATTTAAACTCGAATGGATATTAAATCATATCTTAGTTAAGGAATTTCTGTTGTTGCGTAGATGTGCGCTGATTCGCCGCTTTTGGATTATTACAATGGTTTGACTTATTTAGATGTACCTTGTAAATGTGATAAATATACTGGATCAAATAGTTATTATGATTGTATGTATAATATTATCAACCACTAAGTAGTTATTGCAGGATATGGTAAAAAGGATGGTGTTGATGTATGGGTCATTCGAAATTCGTGGGGTTCTTCTTGGGGAGCTGATGGAAATTTTTATGTACCAATAGGAACAAATTCTTTTTGTATTGAAACCTTCGCGATGGCATTAATACCTAAATATTATAATTTAACATTAAACTGGTAAAATAAAGGATCGTGTCAAAGAGGAAAATTAACATAACTAGATTTTGATGAAGGAAAATTAGTAGATAATGATGGAAGTATCACTGCAGAACCAAACATAATAATTAAAAGCTTAAGTTTAAAACAAATAATAATTATAACACTTTTAAGTTTAATCGCAATTGCTATTATAGTATTAGTAACAATTTGTTTATTTTGTAAGAAAATAAGAGCATCCCATGAGTGACTTGAATTTAGAGTGTTAACATATTCATATTATTGTTAAAAATAAATTAACTCAAATCGTTTAAAGCCGACTTACATTATAAATCAATTTCAACTTAGGGTTTTTGGTTAAGAGCAATTTTAATTTTATTTTAATCATTATTTTTCAGTTTAGTATTTTTAATATAAAAGATATTACCACTCCAAATAATCTATGAAATATTCTGTGAAAAAAGAACCTATGCGGATAAAAACAACAATAGATTAGAGAAATTAGATAAAGCTCAATTTTATGGAGCAGTTTAACGAGTGTTACTCAGAAAACGCGCAATCTGTGGAAGAAGCTGTTATGCTCTTCAAGAATCTGTCTCGGTCTGAAAAGCGAAAATTCAACTGGCTCGCTTTGGACGAATCAATTGGCAAAAGTAGCTATAAATCCAAGAGCTTCTCGTACAAGTACATAAACGAGGTGGTCGCGTTAGAATTCGCCCAAGAAACTGTAAATATTACTGATTTGTAACCTCTTGCTTACAACCTCATTCAATAATAGCTTGCTGAAATATAATCACTCAAATCAAATGAATAATTTACATTTATCTAAAAACAAATCGTTCAGGACACTTTGTTTTATACTTTTAATATTTAAACGAGGGAAGAAAACTACTACCAAAGAAAACGGATCGTGGACGCCCTGAACTATTACGTTCAAAAACAAATGTAAACAATAAATTCAAGTTTTATAAATAATAAAACGAATATTGTAATGAAGAAAGATACTAAAAGATAATACATTAAATAAGAAAGTGTGAAGGATATTGTTGTTAAAAATGAAAGCATCACTGATAAAACACAAACTTAACCAGAATAAGAAGATTTGTACTTTTATAACCTGGAGGAAGATGTAAGCTGCATGTTTGAACAATGAATTTTTATATAAATAACTTAAGGTAAGTTGAGCAATATATCACATTATTAATTAAATATAATAATATTACTTCAAATCATCCACTTCAAATGTGGTAGTGTGTTGATGCTTAAAGTTAATATTGGCCTATACTTATTGACATCGCGAAATTCGACATAAAATAACGATATCAGTCTCCAAAATATATTCAGAATGAACGTAAATTAGTACTTAAAGCGATGATTCATATAAGATAATATATGATCAGGCATAGATTAGTCTTTAAAAATAAAGGTGTATATTTTAGGGAGGTGCACTATATATTGAAGATTTATATTAAGGATTTACGCCAATACGGTAACAATTCAACAATACTTGAGTAATATGATGATATATTTATTTGTGAATGAAGTTAGTTTTATAGATTTTTAATGTTTCTGGTACCTATTTATATAGAAAGTAATAACAAAGACAATTCAATTTGAACCGTTGTTAAGAGTAATTATATTATTAGAATCCGAACTGAGTTAGTAATTTGCTCCAGTTATTTATAGTTTTTCAGTTATTCATTTATTCATTTATTTTGCTCTCCTTACCGAACAAAATTACAGGAACATTATTTTTAATGAACGAAATTAATGAACGAAAACGTTGAATGAATTGAAACGAGCTCAAAAGTGTTTATTGACATATATAATAACGAAAATATTAATTATAATGAAAATCTGCAAATTATTTGTCGAATATTATCAGCAAAAAGATTATCCAGAAGTAGTTAGAAGGTAAAACAGTTGAACATTTGCAGAAACACGGCCGACTTATCCATTTGCGTAAATATAAGGATATACAGGCAATCCGAACGCGTCGCGGACGCATTAGAGGACCGACAGCTGCGGACGAGCGCCGCGGCCCACTGCTAAGCAAAGAATATTACATAACTAATCTACATCACTCGGATAATTCGTCGAACATGCAAAACGAGATGTCTGGCGTGTTATAAACGTACTCGTACACCTGGCTGTTTTCGGCGGTGCACGCTGGCTTGCTGATCTGGGGCTTGTTCTGGTTTCTGTGCAATTCGTTGAAATAGTGGCTTTTCACTTGGTTGTACGACCTGGACGGAAAAGCGCTTGCTACCAGCTTGAAGTTGTTGCAGTACTGCTCCACCAGCTTGTTCAGTAAGGCGGTTTCTTCTTCGGTCCAACGGGTTACTGTTCTTACCATTTGCTATTGAAGTGGTAAGCCTATTTTTAGAGGCTGTCGGATATCGAAAACTAACGCTAAATGTTTGCACTGAACATGGAGTTTGAATTTACTCAACGTGTAATGTGGTTTATGTGGCTTGTTTAATAATATATTTGCAGCTAAGTTATGAAACTGAGCTTATCCGCAAATATCATACAGCGATTAAATTACTTTAGATTCAAGAAGAATTATGTGTTTTCATTGTATTATCAGCGGAAACAGCCGCGGCGAGCCCGATCTCAAATTATCCCGAAATAGTTAGAAGGTAAAACAGTTGAACATTTGCAGAAACACGGCCGACTTATCCATTTGCGTAAATATAAGGATATACAGGCAATCCGAACGCGTCGCGGACGCATTAGAGGACCGACAGCTGCGGACGAGCGCCGCGGCCCACTGCTAAGCAAAGAATATTACATAACTAATCTACATCACTCGGATAATTCGTCGAACATGCAAAACGAGATGTCTGGCGTGTTATAAACGTACTCGTACACCTGGCTGTTTTCGGCGGTGCACGCGGACTTGCTGGGCTGGGGCTTGTTCTGGTTTCTGTGCAATTCGTTGAAATAGTGGCTTTTCACTTGGTTGTACGACCTGGACGGAAAAGCGCTTGCTACCAGCTTGAAGTTGTTGCAGTACTGCTCCACCAGCTTGTTCAGCAAGGCGGTTTCTTCTTCGGTCCAACGTGTTACTGTTCTTACCATTTGCTATTGAAGTGGTAAGCCCATTTTTAGAGACTGCCGGATATCGAAAACTAACGCAATGTGTTTGCACTGAACATGGAGTTTGAATTTGCCCAACGTGTAATGTGGTTTATGTGGCTTGTTTAATAATATATTTGCAGCTAAGTTATGAAACTGGGTTTACCCGCAAATATCATACAGCGATTAAATTACTTTAGATTCAAAGAAGAATTATGTGTTTTCATTGTATTATCAGCGGAAACAGCCGCGGCGAGCCGATCTCAAATTATCCAGAAGTAGTTAGAAGGTAAAACAATTGTATATTTGCAGAAACACGGCCGATGTATCCATTTGCGTAAATATAAGGATATACAGGTAATCCGAACGCGTCGCGGACGCCTTAGAGGACTAACAGCTGCAGATGAGCGCCGCGGCCCACTGCTTAGCAAAGAATAATTACGTAACTAATCTACATCACTCGGATAATTCATCGAACATACAAAACGAGATGTCTGGCGTGTTATAAACGTACTTGTACACCTGGCTGTTTTCGGCGGTGCACGCGGACTTGCTGGGCTGGGGCTTGTTCTGGTTTCTGTGCAATTCGTTGAAATAGTGGCTTTTCACTTGGTTGTACGACCTGGACGGAAAAGCGCTTGCTACCAGCTTGAAGTTGTTGCAGTACTGCTCCACCAGCTTGTTCAGCAAGGCGGTTTCTTCTTCGGTCCAACGTGTTACTGTTCTTACCATTTGCTATTGAAGTGGTAAGCCCATTTTTAGAGACTGCCGGATATCGAAAACTAACGCAATGTGTTTGCACTGAACATGGAGTTTGAATTTGCCCAACGTGTAATGTGGTTTATGTGGCTTGTTTAATAATATATTTGCAGCTAAGTTATGAAACTGGGTTTACCCGCAAATATCATACAGCGATTAAATTACTTTAGATTCAAAGAAGAATTATGTGTTTTCATTGTATTATCAGCGGAAACAGACGCGGCGAGCCGATCTCAAATTATCCAGAAGTAGTTAGAAGGTAAAACAATTGTATATTTGCAGAAACACGGCCGATGTATCCATTTGCGTAAATATAAGGATATACAGGTAATCCGAACGCGTCGCGGACGCCTTAGAGGACTAACAGCTGCGGATGAGCGCCGCGGCCCACTGCTTAGCAAAGAATAATTACGTAACTAATCTACATCACTCGGATAATTCATCGAACATACAAAACGAGATGTCTGGCGTGTTATAAACGTACTTGTACACCTGGCTGTTTTCGGCGGTGCACGCGGACTTGCTGGGCTGGGGCTTGTTCTGGTTTCTGTGCAATTCGTTGAAATAGTGGCTTTTCACTTGGTTGTACGACCTGGACGGAAAAGCGCTTGCTACCAGCTTGAAGTTGTTGCAGTACTGCTCCACCAGCTTGTTCAGTAAGGCGGTTTCTTCTTCGGTCCAACGGGTTACTGTTCTTACCATTTGCTATTGAAGTGGTAAGCCTATTTTTAGAGGCTGTCGGATATCGAAAACTAACGCTAAATGTTTGCACTGAACATGGAGTTTGAATTTACTCAACGTGTAATGTGGTTTATGTGGCTTGTTTAATAATATATTTGCAGCTAAGTTATGAAACTGAGCTTATCCGCAAATATCATACAGCGATTAAATTACTTTAGATTCAAGAAGAATTATGTGTTTTCATTGTATTATCAGCGGAAACAGCCGCGGCGAGCCCGATCTCAAATTATCCCGAAATAGTTAGAAGGTAAAACAGTTGAACATTTGCAGAAACACGGCCGACTTATCCATTTGCGTAAATATAAGGATATACAGGCAATCCGAACGCGTCGCGGACGCATTAGAGGACCGACAGCTGCGGACGAGCGCCGCGGCCCACTGCTAAGCAAAGAATATTACATAACTAATCTACATCACTCGGATAATTCGTCGAACATGCAAAACGAGATGTCTGGCGTGTTATAAACGTACTCGTACACCTGGCTGTTTTCGGCGGTGCACGCTGGCTTGCTGATCTGGGGCTTGTTCTGGTTTCTGTGCAATTCGTTGAAATAGTGGCTTTTCACTTGGTTGTACGACCTGGACGGAAAAGCGCTTGCTACCAGCTTGAAGTTGTTGCAGTACTGCTCCACCAGCTTGTTCAGTAAGGCGGTTTCTTCTTCGGTCCAACGGGTTACTGTTCTTACCATTTGCTATTGAAGTGGTAAGCCTATTTTTAGAGGCTGTCGGATATCGAAAACTAACGCTAAATGTTTGCACTGAACATGGAGTTTGAATTTACGACGATGTAAACGAAATACGCATATATTTATTACTCTAAAATATAGAATTTAAAGAGTTAACCAAGTATTTTTAGCATTAGATATTATATCTTATTATATCTTATTAAATAAACAAATTATTGGTTAACTTTTATCTTTCTAAGATCTATGAGTCGAAAGATTATCACCAATGTTATGTTTTATATATAAATTCAGCAATGTGACAACGTTTTACTTGTTTCTGCAACTAATGCATTTATTTTAGAATGTGAAAAATGTATAAAAGTTGTTTAAATTCATATATAATGAATAAAAAAAGGAAATGTGATCATCAGAGAAAAATGGTGACCAGTATAGACGTAATTTACGGAGTGATGTCTTCATATAATGAATAAAAATTGTGTCAATTATTAAATGAAATATTACACGAAGACAATAAAACAAATAAGCGAGAGTTATATCTATGTGTCTGTGCGAGTCATTCCGTTTCACCCGATTTATTTTGACATTATTGTTGAATTACACTACTAAAAAGATATGTATCAAAAGCTTAATATTATCTTAATATACCAGAAAATTAATTATATCATTTTCTTTCTGACTCCTGGTAAATGAAATCTACAAGGTCTTCGAATGAGTCCTTGTCTAGGTATCTGTGTACGATTTTTTCTTTCTTTATCACGAAGATTGCATTCTTTTCAGTGTCTTTAATAAGTTGATTTGTTATGAACCATTTGGTATCGGAATTTGACGGCAAAAATCCAAGTTATGCTTAATATTTGAACGTTTTGGCCATTTCTTGAAGCTTTTACAGCTCTGGTTGAACTTAGTTCTCCTTTCCGAACAAAATAATTACTGGAACTTCAGCAATCGTATATTTCCAAAAACTTGGTGTTTTAAAAGTTATAAAAATAGGATTGGAATGTATTTAAACGAATTTCTTTAGCTCAAATGTATTCAATGAACCAGTGAAAGTGATTTCAACACTCTCTCGAACAGCTACGAAACGCTCTGTTATCGAATCTTCGTAACCGATAACTATTTTACCCTTAAACTCTGAAAGGATGTTCTCAAATTATTCTGGATGAGAAGTAGACGCGAAGAAGAAGGTGCTGGTGTTACAAGACGCAGCAAGCTGCTTTAAATCGGAAATACTAGCGTGTTGCATTAAAGGAAAAATGGTGGTCTCAACCCAGAGCTTCATCGCACCAACCTCACGATCACCTTCATAGTCTATGAACTAATTGTTGAAAAATAACTTAAGAGTCGGATACCCACGCACATTTAACTCACTACAAGTATGATTTACGGACTCATCCGTACAATCAACCTAAGCTACTTTGACATTCGTAACTGTTGAAAGCTCCTCAAATTTTGGTGCTAGATGCTTGCAATGGCCACCCCATGGTGCGTAGAGCTTTATAAATGTCGGCTCTGTTAAATTATGGAACTCGTGAATTGTCAAATTATGCACTTCCGCTAAAGTAATTATGAACAACATGTTTTGAAGTGGGTAGAGAGGATTTAATATATCGTAAATTGTCAAATAAAACATTTTAATTTTAAAAATAAACAAAAGTCATTAATTATGTTTCTTTCTTTTAACATTTTTTTAAGAATGCATCACACCGTAAATTACGTCTAGCGAAGAAAACGTTAACATACATCTATAATCAATATCTCGTACATTTTCACTCACCCGAGGTGATAACTGAACTACAAAAGGGGTTATAAGATGTTATAAGTGAATTTAACATTATAAATCTTTTTTGTATTTATTAGATTTTTTGAGCTTATATAAATTATATGTTACGTATTCTACTATTTAGTTGTTATATACAGAATACATCAATAAACTAGAAATTTACCTACCTACCTGATTAAATTTTCAGAATATTTTTGGAAAAGTTGTCTGTAACTGAAATGAAAAACCAAATCTAACACAAGAAATATACCTAACTGAGCCATATTTGCTCTCACTTATAGACACCCTGGCCATTTTTGAAAACTGCTCGGGTGTTTGTATTCGAACAGGGGTGGGTGTCTCAATTCGAGGTTATGTAGTATTATTATATACCATGCCATTTATTTTTAATGGTTGTTATTATAATTAATAGCTGGAACACATATATAAACATATAATACAAGTGCAGTATTTATGGTGTTATATTAATATTCAAATATTAATCATTCAAATATTTAGAAATATATAGTATGATTCAAATCAATTATATTAACAAGAATAAGAATACCACTTACTTAACTTGCATTTCAAAGCTGAAATGATAAGCATGTCTAAATACATGTCTAAATAGAGTTGTTAAATTAAATTCACTCTTAAAATATTGTATCTAATGGGTACGATATCGAATCGCCCTATGTATTTTTGTTATCAGTTATAAATAAATCAAACCCTGTTTGATCAATGTTATTAATGATAATTTTATTCTGTTTGTAACGCCAACGTTTGTCAGCGTTATAATAAACTATCTCAGCGACAGTTCTGTATAAAGTATCATAAGTTTATCTATCTGAGAACGAAATCTAATTGTTCCTCATGTACAGAATCAACTTATCTTATACTTTACAAATTATTTTGTGATTCTACTCAAATTCAGGCGATGTTATACATCTGCAATGAAGTTATTCCTTTATAAGCTCTCTAGCTAATGCAATAATTTCATTCCATTAATTTGAGTTTGCAGTCAACAACTGCATTCGAAGTGGAAACGTTATTTATATTATTAATATAAGTATTACGTATAAGTTCAATTATTGATCTTATAAAACCCTAACTTAACAATGAAACGTATTTCTCATAAATCGCGATACTGTTACAGATATATCTGCTGAATTATTGATAAACAGGATTAAATCAAGATTAAATCAAAAATATAAATGTCAACGTTAAGTATTCTTCCACCTTCATACTACAATAATAATTGAGTGCATAAATAAATATAGCAATGTCACAAACATGTATATGGCAATGACACAAACAAATTTCAATAATAACTCTAAAACTTAAAACGATATGAAATAGAACATATAACAATATGAATTTAATCATTTTTCCCTTTTAAAACCATTGGTTTAATTATTAAATTAATAGATATTATAATAGTATTAAAACTATAAAGTATTAAACTATAAAAATAATATAATTGACTCCAACTTTAAAGACAGTTTATAAGTTCGCGTTCAGTTCCGTAAAACAAGAAAAATAACCGTTTTGACTTTTATAATTCAGTTGTTAAACTGTAATTAAATAAATTCACTCTTAAAATTGGTTTTGCTCCGAACAGAGCTCGTTAACGCAGGTAGACAGTTCCTTGGGCCCGCTTAGATTAATTTGCACTTCTTCTTCGTTGTCAACAATAGATAACCAGTGGTAATCGCATATATTCAAAGCATAAATATCAGATTCATCTTTATGTTATATTCTTCTTTATAGAGTGTGATTATGTCTGACAATATAATTTTCAGCTATAACTTACACAATGAGGTACAGACCATCATACGTGTAACTGAGCAATAACTGTCGAAAATGACTTCTCATGTACTTTATAGTCTTCTAAAATACTTTAGAAACGAGTTTGTGTGAATTATTCTAATCGTGCTATGTATTATGTGATTTTAATAGACAATGTCTAGTAATGTTAATTATTACTAACTATATACATATATATATATATATATGTATCTGGATTTACTGTTTACATCTGAAGTGGTTATATAAATATGTGTTTAAAATAATAGAGTTTTAACTGTAATTGATCAGAATTGCATGACGAATCATTATCAATCAATTGAAATAATTTAATCATATAAACAAAAATATAACATATTAATTTATATTAGCAATATAATGACATATATCTGTTTTTATTTTATATGATATTCTGATTTTAATTTTTTCTTTTAGATTCACTTAAGAAGAATGGGTCTGTGCAATGCGATAATAGGATTTAATGAATATGAATATGAATTTGGTTTAGTAACATGATACTAAAAGATAACAACTTTATAATATCGAATGTGATTAAATAAGATATAGAACTAATAAAAAGGATTAGATGAAGCGCGATTCATATTGAAAATATACTAATGATTTAAGATATGAAGATGGAATGTTAGAATGATAGAATTCCTTATTAGTCTTAGCACTGATAAAGTTACAGTTAAGTCATTTTATTCACTTCATTTCACTCTTATAATTAATTTTATTTTTTTGGTACACGTTGACAGTTCCTAAGTAGGTCCACTGAAAACTTGCGTTTCATCTTCACTGCACTCGTTGACTACTAACTGTTAATTAATATATTTGTCACATTGGATTGAGTGGGATATATAAATATAAAGGGAATAAACATGAATAAACCATATATAATATAAGATATATGCTTTAGAGCTTTACTTACAATGATTGAAGTGCAAAAATGTAAACATATGTATTTAGATATTTAGTATGATAAGTTAAACATTCCACTTCCAATTTGATGCAATCAAGTTTAAACCTACCCAGCTATGAGTAGAAAAACACAAGTGATAATAATAAGAATAAAGTTACAATGTAATCTGAATACGATATGTAAATGATAAAAAAATATCTGAGCGAAATCAAAAATGGAACACTTATAATCGATTGGAATCCAGATCTGAAAAGCTTGGACTTTATAAAATTATTGAATTTAAATGCACTTGTGCTTAAATACTGTGAATAATAAATTCCGTAATTAGAAAGTTTAACCATTAAAGAGTTAGAAATTACAGAATGCTACATTTATAGCATATAAGGCTTCCAACTCAATAATCTCGAAGTTTTGAAGCTTTGTAATACGTAATATAAACTAGAATCGAATACGCTTGTTTAGGAAATACTAAATTTTAAAAAACTGAAAGAATTATCACTATAGAAATGTATAACTGACTTTAGTCCACTTTCACTGATGATAACACTCACTAAGCTTAGCTTGATAAAGTGTGAACTTCGAAGCACTGAAGCCTTAAGACCACTTATTAAGTTAGAAGAATTGTATCTCAGTTATTATATGTATATTGACATAAACGCTCTTCAGTACTTAACTGATCTAACTATTTTAAAGATGGAATCTTGTAATTTAGTTAACATAGATGCTTTAAGACCATTGAAGAAGCTGAAAGAATTAAGTATATTTTATAATCAAATAGTTTATCTTCAACCACTGATAGAACTGAAATAATTATAAAAATTAAATGCTAGAAGTAACAAAATTATAGATTTTCAAGCTATTCAACTACATCCAAACTTCAATAACTTCATTTTGTATGGCCAAAAACAGCCAACGTAAAAAGAACTTTAAACAGCTAATATTATGAAAGATATTAACAATTAAATATCTTCTCTAAAGTAGTTATACTAGTAATCAAGTCGCATTAAAAATTAAAACATTCTTTTCAGATAGAAAATAAGCCAATAGTTATAAGATTCGTACAACAATCATGAACGATTTCTTACTCGAGTTGACTTACTCTTTCAAAAGATGAATGTGTTTGAGGATTGTCAGTGAAATACTTAATTTATATTTTCTAGAAATTACTTAAGTCATGATATTATTTAACTTGCTGGAAAAGTATATTTCGTTCTGTTTATAATATGAATTCTATATTTTAACATACGCTGGGGCTTATACTTAAAATTTAGTCAATCTTGTGATTAATTTTGCAGGAGCTAAGGTAAGCCAATTCACCTGGAAACTACCTGCAGTAAAATATTCTATTGCAGAAACATGTCAACTTACTCTGCAGAAACTGCAGAAATAGTTCGATTTACTGCTGATATGAGAGTCTTAATTTAATATGATATTAATTTTTCTTTTAGATTCACTTAAGAAGAATGAATCTTGGTTGCGATAATAGGATTTAATGAACTTCATTAAATGAATTTGATTTATAACAGGACACTAAAAGATAACTACGTTATTATCTAATACCGAATGTGAGTTTGAACTTATAAAGAGGATTAGCTGAAGGTATGTAATTCAAATTGAAAAAATACTAATGATTTATGAGATGATTAAGTAGAACCTTAGTACAATTGATAAGGTTACAATTATGTCATTTTATTCACTAAATTTCACTCTTAAAATTCGTTTATATCATTGCTACACGTTGACAGTTCCTAAGTAGGTCCACTGAAAACTTGCGTTTCATCTTCACTGCACTCGTTGACTACGAACTGTTAATTATAATCGCAGAACAAATCAAAACCGGTTTCATCAACTTGAATCGTGTTCTTTCTGTTCTTACTATTACGATGATCAGCGTAATTTTACACCATCACAATTACCGCCCTTTACATAGAATTGTAAGTTTCCACGTTAGAAAATTCAATAAAACGACTCCTCGAATATTATAACACTTTACGCATTATTATTACAGCCAATTCCTATATTTATTCTTGAGACTACAGAGAACGTCTGCGATAACGTTATTCGGAGAGATATTCTCTTGCCTTTTCAATTAATGTTCTCCATTAATCTGTGTTGATATGTAACCATTACATTTGAAGTGAATTTGTGAAATATATTAACGATTTAATCAATTTTAATAACATATCTAAAAAAGTTTATAAACATGAAAATAAAAATTCTTCTATATTTATAATTACGGTATATATCTGTACCATTCTTTCAACATAATTTAATCTAATCCATAAACAATTTAATCTAAAGAACTTATCAAACATTAATTATATATTGGAAATAGGCTAATTGAGCCTTAGTACTGATGATAAGATTACAGTTAAGTGAGTCATTTTATATTGGAAATAATAACTTTATTTGCTATCTTATATTTCAATGTACACAACTATGTCCATTACGTAATTAATTAAAAAGTCCAAACTAAATCTAAAAGCTTTGTAATCATTGTCAAAGAGCGTGGTGCTTCAATGGTTCTCTATTTAACAGTAAGTAGGATTTGTTGCATCGATCGTTTAATCGTGTTATAAAGAGCTTAAAATAACTTTTTTAAAAATAATTTACATATAGCGTGTCAAACGCAAAAAGTTTTCATGTTCAGCTTTTATACTTATTTTACGACTGTCTCTTGCTCCATCCAATATTGAATTAGGTTTTATCATACTTTTTGCTTGCTTATCTTGTTAATTATTAATTGATTACTGTTAATTTTATTAATTTCTTATATCATATAATACTATGGACAACCAATTAATCTTTATACACTCATTTTTAAAGTGAATTCATTGTATTTTAACAGTTTTGAGCTAAATCAAAACAATTGTCGTTAGGAACCATTATGAACGATCATAACATTCATTATATACGAAAAGTAACGTAACACTAAACGGAATCATTCACAATCAAAATTACAAGTCGTCAGATTACTCAAACATAGGAATCTGCTCGTTACTGTATTATCGTAAATCTTTAATGTAAATTTTCAGGATGTAATGCAATTCATTGACGTACTCACGCTCTTTCTCAAAGAATAACATGTGTCCAGTCATATACTTTCTTGTTTACGTCATCGCTTTCCCCAAAAGTTTTTAGTCATTCAAATGATACGTGGGCAGCTTATAAAGTTAGTGTATAACTTTTTTAGCTGACGTTATAAGATCTGTCCAATACTAACTACCGGATCTAACACTCTACATCTTTATAATGATGGAGTGGAATATCAATAAACACAATATACATGTGATTAGATTAAATATTAATTTCGTTGAAAATAATAATTACAAAAATACAAAAGTTTTTTAGATTTTTTTAGTTTCTTATTTCATAATGGTAGTAAAAATGATAGTATCAACCAACTAAAACAACAAGAAGATATTATCATCAACAACATCTCACTATTATTTCCAGAGGCTCCATTTTAATCCCAAAACGGTTTGAATAATCTTATATTGAATAGTTTTAGCGCTTGGTGCTCCGAGTGCTTCAAAATCTTTGAGTACTTGCTCAGCACTGACGTCTGTCCATTCTTCGTTAGTGAAGTCTTTGGTGCAGTAAACAACTTATTCTCCTCTTTGAACGAATTTTCCGTCTGGGCATCCTTGCTTTGCTCTTTCTTTGAGTGCGGACAGGTATTGGTGTTGCGTTACAGTTGGTTTGATGATGAACTCTGAGATGTGGTCAATGATGAACCAAACTGTTGGGAACATGAGGAGTGCGTTGCACAGTGCGTAAACGATGGCTTACAGGTTATTGTAGTTTATATTCAGGATGCTAAATATTTTCTGCAGGATTCCGCTGAAGTAAAAATCAAGGTGTTCTTCAATGTTGAATTTCATTGAGAAGTAAACTTGTCCGCCCACTCCTCCGTAAATAAGTTATGCAATAGTGAATAGGTAAAATAGCGATACGTTTTCGCTTCCAATCTCAGTTTGCAAGTATTTTACTCGTGCGATGTGATTTGGAACGCACCCAGATTTGGTTTTTGTCTTGGAGTGGTGCATTTGTCCGCATTGTTCACATTAAACCGTTAAATACTTTTACAGTTGTTTTGGAACGTTTGAAGTTTCCTTTTCGTTATTTGGTGACGAGAAATAAACAACAATGAACAGTGACAAGCAAACGTAGTATAGGAGCGGAAGGAATATTTGGTATCCGTTTAATTCGTTTGTCTGGTCGGGAACGAATCCAGATATGGATCCGTTTAAGTTCTCGGCCGCGAATTGGAGGAATTTACGACCGTTTTCTGTTAATTCGTATTTTGGCTAATCAAGATTAACAATGAGGAGTGGAATGCGTAGAACTGTTAAATAGACAATTGAGAGGAAATGCTCAACAATAGAACCTTAGTTGATCTTATTCAATAGTCTAGTGAATATAAGATGATTTATTTTTGCATTTTATTATGCTAATTGCTTGTTACCAAAGACTTTGGAAATAATAATCAGCGGAAGAACAGTTACTAACACACTTATCATGGAGCGGACAAAAGCAAGAGCTAGCGGGAGGAGGTAGGCTGGAGGAGTCAAAATACCCGGAAGGGCCGAGGAAACTAGCGCACGCACGAACTAAAACAAGTCCAGCACACACTCCTTAGTCGCAAGCCAGCTAAAACGCAACTCATCGCCAAAATTCATTTGAAGTGGGAGATTACAAAAAATGATGCACAAAAACAAAAAAGAGAGAACAAATTCCAAAGTTGCCTTTCTTTTAACGGACTAAAACCAAAAATTCGCAGCCAAAAAGTAGCAATATCAAAATTTCGGCACAAATACACACGACCCAGTGTACCAAAAGCCCAATTTATTTTTTACTACCGCATTTTCATTTCCACTCTCAAATCTTTATGAATACGGCATAGTTCACTGACACATTCAAAGAGCATATAAGATAGCTTTTTGGCGAATAATTTTAAAGAACATTCACGTCTGACCGAGACGTAGTAGAATTTTACAAAAAGAGGGATAAAAATACAAAGATCCCGTGGGAAGAACTAGCAGCAAGGCTTAATAAAACTACAGCTGCTTGTTACAAGTATTTTATCAATACCTTTTGCAAAAACGTACTTGAAGCCTGGCCACAAGAAATATTATTGTAAACTTAACAAATGGTAGATTAGTTATGCAAAGAAGCTTTTCCAACGACGAATTTTAAATAAACCAAACGAAAAATCATTGATTAAGTATCGGATTTTTACAAACTACGTGGTTATACCAATTATCATTTTGATACTCTATATTTTAGAATGTATAACAGAGTTGAAAAGAACTACAAAGACTTTGAAGAAACTCATGTTAACTGCAAAATTCCATAAGAGCTTGTTCATGTTTACATGAGTGGAAGCAATGATTTTTCTAAGCTCTAAACTTTAGCTGGAAGGGTAATGGACGATACAAAATTATTATAAGTAATGACAGAGACACTAGAAGAAAATTCTGGAAACTTTGGATAATGATTTTACATCAGTTTCATTATTAGAATAACTTTTCTTTTAATAAATCTTGTAAGTTGTGAAATGAATTTAATATCAAATTAATATGGAATATATATTTGCCCTTTTATACCCATTTTATATATCATTTTATGTTTGAACATACAATGTAACGTAAATATAACAAAATATATTAATATTAGTATACTCGTAGTTGTGTGGGCATTTATGTTTTGTTACTGTTTGTTTCATAATAATGATAAATTTTTATAAATTATTACTATTATTACTAGAACTTAAGTAAATTAAGGTATTCTTATTTGTGCTCTAAAATATATCGTAGAATTAATGTTTTAGTTGTATACTATGTTATTCTACCTTAACCACTTCATTCCATAAAATGAACAAATAATAACGGTTGAAAATATCTATTGAATAGTGTACACAACTTAAATAACTGTTTTATAAATATATTAACACTGTATATTCAAAGAACTTCACTAATTTCGATGATGCGTATGTTTATTATAATAAGCTAACCATAGGAGAAAAACGTTAATTTAGAAAGTGGCATGAGATTGATGAAAATATAAACCATAAAAATAACTGTAAAAAATCATTTTCTTACAAGTACGTAACAGAAGTATTAGCAGCTAAACGTCAATCAAAATGGACTAAACTTGATTTAGAACGTGCTAAATAATTAGCAAACGCAGAATTTTAATTAATTCAAGATAAAATATTAACTGATCTTTCGAACAAAGAAATTCTTATTATTCGTAGTAAGTTAATAGACACAGTATACAATTAAGTTAAAAATAGTGAATGTACTGCAAAAAGTATGAAAGATATGTTACGAAATTAATTTAACAAGTTAATAATGAAAGCCTTACAACATAATTAGTAAATAAATAATAGTGTATCAACCTTATTTGATATAGAGTGAATAGATTTATAATTTTGAATTGTACAAAAAGTTCACTTTCTGTCTTCTCTTCTTTTGTCTCTAGATAGCTGTCTCTTGGCTTTAGCTTTAGTATGTTTGCCTCCAAACTTAGCATTCTTTTAACTTCTGTTTGTTTTCTTTTCTTTGGCATATTTAGCTTCGATATCTTCTAACGATGGTAACTTAGATTCATCAACACCGTTCTTTTATAGTTGAGCACGCTCTGCTTTCCATTTTTCAATAATTTCTTTTTACATTCTAATTTAAGTATGTTTTCCCATACGTTTTCCATGTTACAAAGCGATCTGTTGTTATCTTTCAAGTCTACGTTTGCGTATTTGTTATTGCATTTGCAACTCCTAGGACTTTTTTTCTTAAATTCTTTCAACTCTTTATTCAATATTGTTAGAACGGAACATTTATGGAGTAAAATCTGTTGGTTTTCTGAATGGAATATCTTCAGCAATTAAATTTATCTTAGCTTAAGTTACACAAGATTTGGCAAGCTCAATGTTATATTAATCTATATCTGCATCGTCTGCATCATCACTTGGTCGTTTGCGTTTAGTGACCATAGACAAATAATCGATGTAGTGTTCATCCGGATTAATCAAAGATGCTAAAGCTAATTATAATTATTCCTTCATTTACATGAAGGGTGTGAAAATATTATTTATGAGCGTATTTCTAGTATATTTTGCATTAATTAATTAATTTTATAAATTTCAAATCAAAGCAAAATGCATAAACAAACGCTATATATTATCATTGGGTCATAATTCCGTCATTTCTGTAACTTGGCGTGATTGTAAATTGTCTGTATCTGTTATTTTTGTGATCTTCTTGTAAATCTGATTTGTGCGGTTGATATTTCATATATTTCTTTTATGCGTGTATTCTGTTACATTTACTCAAATTTCACTTCAATTTTTCCTTTCAATGCAAAATTCGTTCCCACGCCTATTCTGCCGTTATTGTGGGCGACCGCAGACGAGCTAGACCATGTTGAAGCATGAATGTGTGATGTAGCAGCTGGAGCTGATTAACTGCCCACACTGCGAGCAGCGATTTTAGCACCTGGACGCGCTGAAAACGCACATCCAGCTGATTCACAACAACGTGTTCCAGTGCCACATCTGCTTCAAGCAGTTCAAGCAGCGCTGCCACCTCCTGACGCACCTGGCCCAGCACACGGGCGACAAGCGGTTCATCTGCGCCGTGTGCGAGAAGGCGTTCGCGAGAAAGGACACACTGGACGTGCACATGAAAATTCACAACAACGAACGGGCGTACGAGTGCCAGAGCTGCGGGCAAAAGTTCAAGCAGAGAGGGCACCTGCTGAGGCACGAACTCATCCACAAACGAACAGACTACAAGTGCATTCAGTGCGGCGCCGTGTTCCAAATGGACTTCGAGCTGAGGAAGCACCTGGAGTCCGCGCACGGGGTCGTCTTCAAGTGATATTATATTTTCGAGGTTTTAAATTGGAGATGTTGAGGTGTTGTTATGGATATTAATATGAAGACATTATATTTATTGATTAATACTATTGTAAATGAAACCATTTAATTATTATGAGTTCAGTTTCACTGGAAATACTCTAACTAGGTTGTCTTTTACATTAAATAGGAAACTCGAGTTAGAAATAGTTCATGGCTTTTACATAAAGCTTATTTCTATTTAGTAACTTTCTATCTGAAAATAATGTTTTGTTGCTGGAGATGACTTGATTTCTTGCGCATATATTTTAATAAAGTTATAGGAGAGTTGACCGATTTCAAAATATTGGCTTCTGTAAGTTGTAATTTCGTTGGCTGTTTTTGAAAGCTCAAGTCAAACATTTTAAAGTTTGGATGTTGTGATATAAATTCTAAATTTACGCTGTAGTTATTGCTTGCATCTAATTCGGATAACTATTTCAATTCCATTAGAGGCTAAAGATATATAACTTTATTGCCTTGCATACAGTTATGGGAGGTGGAATTGCTTTTTCTTGTTTACTATGTGAGTAATTATATATTAAAATATTTTGCCACTTCTAATGCGGATGACAAATTCCAATAAATAATCTCAAGTTGGAGATTATTCATGAACTACTCATTAACACAAGAGGGCCAAAAATATGATTTCGATCGTATTAGACCATAATCGACTATTCAAAGTCGGTATTTAATATTCCAAAAAGGAAAAATAGAAATTACCACATGCAATAAAAGGACGGCAATGACAAAAATAAACGCGGTAGAAGATGTTTAGGGAAGGTCAACTAATTCACTTAACAAACTTAGGCAGTTCTGAAGCGTTTGTATTCTCTTCATTTCTGGGTCCAACGGATGAATTCATAAAATATTGTACCAATCTGAACTAGTTATATCACTTGTTTAAGATGTCCCTGTGTAATTTCTACGTTTTAGTCAACAAAACTAATTTATGAAAGATTTTATCTCGAAAATATATGGTAGTTAAGCCTGATTGGAGAAAAGAATAAGAGGATCCAATGATTGGTATACGGACGCAATATGTAATTTATAACTAGTAGCGCAAGCACTGGACCTGCAGAGGACCTCGGTGTTCATCTTCAACTGGGTCAATCTGAACGATTTTAGGTATTTCTTAATCACGAAAAACAATGGAGGACTTTTTCTTTCAATCTCAACCGGGAGCTCAAGATGAAGTATTGGTACTTCGCTTAATTAGAATTATAATTCAGGTAGTTACAGTCGCTTTCATTCTCAATATTCAAATAATGAATGCATTTTTGTTTCTTGAAGAATGGAATCAAGTGGGTTAGTCGGGCCCAGCATTAAATAATATATTGATGCTACTCTAAAACAACAGTTATTTTACTTATGATCTTCCACTTCCATTTCATAATGAGAAATCAATTTTCTTGATTGTTAAATTATACAACGTTAGGTAAAGTTGAAACTTATTATTGAAGTATATACAGAGTTATATACGTTAATTATTGTAGCACAGCTATCCAAGGCTCAACCAGGCCTTGATGTGATTGAAGCACTTTACAAATCAATAGTAAATAGAGTTAATGAGTGTATTGATGAGGAGGGAGAACACACTCATTATTGAGCCGGGCAGTGATATAAGTAAGATTCAAATAATAAACTTCATTCTTCTTCCTAATTCAAAAAAGCATTTCGAGGGCCCACCACTGTAGTTAAATATTTTAACGTTATAAGTGGTCTTAAAGCATCTATGTTCACTAAATTACAATATCCCAATGATAATTTGGTGAGAATAATCTAGTGCTGAAGTGTAGTGATGTCAATTTCTTCATTACCATTGAGATTTAGTTCTTGTAAGCTTAACTTAGTAATTTAATAAACCTTAAAATACATATAAATAGAATATATTTGGAATTTGATCAGTATTACATAAAGCTGTCGAAGTTGTATAATGACACCTCTTACTGAGTGGGAAATTCTTTTTAGCTACCGTTTGGCGTCGCCTGCTGTTGGGTTTGGTTTCCGGCGCGAATGGCTTTTACCTAACTGTCTATGACGTGGCCGAGCATGTCCATCATGGTCTTTCTGGTGCCTTGAACTCTCTCGTTTTGGAAATCGTTGAACTAGGTGAAAGTTAGGGCTTTGACTTCCTTGCACGCTTGTCTCGCTTCTTTATCGGTTTGAGCTTTCAAAATATCGTCCCTTTTTTGTAAGATGAGTGTCAGTATATATTTTTTTGCTTCGATTAAGGTGCCTTCGTCCCATTTCTTTCCTTTTTCTTTCATAGATCTCTCGATTACGGTTTCAGTGATGTGCTTGTAAGAGTATGACTTTAACAGATCACCTTTTCCAACAGCACGATCTATCATAGCCCAAACATCGGTAAACCGTCGTTTCTTGACTCCGGAAAGCTATTTGAAGAATGTTGCAGCGTCTTCTATATTGATGAAGGCTTTCTAATATCTCTCGTTTATTTATTCCAAAGCTGTGGTTTCAATGGCTGTTATCTATTCTTATTCGAGTTTCTACCTTTTAGCCATTTGAGTGAACTGATGTGTGGAGTGAAACGGTGGTGTGGTTATATAGATCCTATTAATTTGCTTTTTAGTTATTTTTAGTTATTTTTATATTTGTCATGTAAACTTAGGTGGAAACTCTTATCGTCTATTTTTGCGCCAAAAATTTTGTGTCATAGTATGTTGGGTATATACTAGTAAGTTGTTCTGCGGTAGATCGATTCGTCATCTAGGCGGTTCTTCATTTTTTGTCGTTTATGACAAAGTCGCATTCGTCACTGTTCTGTTCTACATTCACGGGCAGACGTTGGAAGTAACTTTTGGAGGCGCTTAGGCGCAGTCCTCTGCTTTGGAGGGAATTATTGAACTAGTTATTATTGCATCTCTGTGCATGCTCTAACCTGTCGGAAGTTCAGATACGGTACATTGGTGGCTTCTAAAGCATTCTGGTGGTCACTCAGCAATATACCAGTTACTGTCTAGGTGTTAGCTATGAAATTAGCATTAATGAAACGGAAGGTGTGGAATACATTTAATTGTGTGTAATTACGTATTAAAGTTAATATTTTAAAAGTTTAAAATTTACATTTTACTGTAAATGAATTCAGCGATATTGTGGAATACGGTAAAGTCTCACATACATATTTACACTATTTTGTTTATCATTAATAAATCAATATTTATTAATTATATTGTATTTGCTTATTATTCCAATTCAAAATCAAACGTAAGTTAAATAAATGTGATGATCAGAGAAAAAGGATGACCAACAGACGTAATTTAGAAGACATCACTCCGTAAATTACGTCTATACAGGTAACCCTTTTTATCTGATGATCACATTTCCTTTTAATTTATTTTAACGTAGTGTGTTTATTATAATCTTTTGGTTAATAGCAGAATACGATCACACAATTAAACCACAAATAAAATTACACTATTTCACTCCAAAGGTAAGTTAACTTGTTCCAAATGTTTACTAGTACTTTTCAATAATAGTAATAGTTTTGTACAGTGTCATTAGTACTCATCGCGCAATATACTTTTTTAGCTTTGATCTGTGTTTCAAAAGTATAGACAATAGTTATATTAACTATACTTTAACTATACTTTAGTATATTGTATAAATTCACGAAAGTGTCTTTATTACTATCTTTCAAATATGAAATTATAAACTTATATATTTAGATATTCACTGCGGATCTTCAATATATGAGAAGGAGTAGAATTACAAGACTGAAATTATACATTTATATAACTCAAGTAGCTATGAGTAATAAATATTTATACTTTTATCATTTTCACTCCGACTACTTTTATGTTACTATTTGCCTTTCTCATTTAGTTAAGTCTTTGATTGGTTCTATTTTTATTGTTCTCACAGTATATGAGTATTTCCTCATTTGAACTCGAAAAATATTTGGCTGTGTTTTTGGTTACATTTTTAACGTATGTAATAATACTATTAACCTTTACTAATAGCGTACGTAATATTTTCTCATACTAGTCTTTGTATCAGAGTGATTGAAAATCGTACTTATCAGAATTTAACTCACTCAATCTATTTACCACAGCTCTTCATCATAAACAATTCTTACATTTCTTGTTTCTAAATTATTTATTAAATTTTATTTAATATCATTAATTTATTATGTACATTCAATGTAACGGTATTTTAGAGTTTTAATGTTTATCGTCATCGAATGTGTTTCATAAATGTTGTTTTTATTTAATGTCAATATTATAAATACAAAATCTGAGTTGTAATACATATAACTTATTGGTATTATATAAATACTATGATTGTAGTTTACAAGCTTTTCTGGATATTTGAGCCTTTGATACCATTGTTTTCACATATTATTTTATTTTAAATTAATGAAGTGGAATATATTTTCTTACAGTTTTCTCTTAACATCATTAAACTGTCTGGTAAATCTTTTAGTTCTTAAATTTATATTGTTAAGGTCGTTAAAGGAAGTAAACTTACTCAAATAAGTTTTATCTCATTCGCTGAAAAACTGCAGTAACTTTCTCAAATAGAATGGCCAAAGTATATATCCATGCATTGAACTTATTTGTTTTAAATATCTCAAGGATTGATTCAGAAGAATTTTTTTACTTTTTATTTTTTAGCAATACAATTTTAAACTGTAAAAGAATAGATGAACTTTAAATTAATTACTATATTGTTTCTCTATTTCTAGGTACATCAGATTTTATTTCTTTTACATAAATATTAATTAGATTTGAAATTACAATTATTGAGTTAAATAAGCATTTTAATGCATTTTATTAAATCCACTAAGAACAAAACTAACCTTTTTAGATCAGGGTGCATTACTACAACATAATATATGATACATTTTGTAAGTAAAAATACTAATTCAATTTTTATAATTAAAGGTAAAATAATAATTTGATTAATAACAAGAGCGATACTTATAATTTAATTTTTTAATGTATTTATTGTCTATCCTGACTACAATTGAAGCTATTCCAGCTCTATTCTACTTTTTCATGCATGTTCCACTGTAAATCACAACAAAAATAGTAAAAATTAATCTGACTTTTTGGAGAAGAAATATATTTAATGTTTAGTAATCTGTTAAACTATGGTTTTAGATCTAAATTTTGAGCAATTATGCTGAATGAGTTGTTATTAAAGTGATTCTAAGAACATTTTGTTGATTAAGTTTTTAAATTTTACATTTTTCTAGCAAATATAGAAAAATAAGAGGGAATTAAATTTTAGTTTTCATCATTTCACCGGAAATCGAGTTTCTTAGTCCCTATGAGAAAATATTACGTACGCTACGAATAAAGTTATCTCCAATTAATTTCATTGAATCGGTGAACAAACAGTATTATTTAAGCATGAAATAGCGCATTCTCAGCGTTTGTTATATATCCAGCGCATGATGTTTAAAAACGTATCTCAAGCAAATTTTTCTCAAGTTCATTTGAAAAGTTTTGCGCTTAGATTCGAAAACATATTAAGTTATAGCTAGCGTTAATGTTTGGCTAGACCTCGTTAAAATAATTCTGAGAATTTGCAACATCTCAATGGACTGATTAAGCCACTTAATATTTGCATTTTAAAATAAAAAATCGTCAGTATTTAATTTAATAAATATTTTTTGAAGAAATAATGAATTGTAAGACCTGTGCCCCTGGTTGAGCTATTATCAACAACTTTTGGATAAGTTAAATACTACTTTACTGTGGTCGCCAAGCCAACTTTGATTTCAAAAAATACTAACTATTTCAAAACTATTTTTTGTATTAATTTTAACTATATATTAACTCAATGTTTAGTAGCGTCTCCTTTCTATTTTATTACTTCTTCTAACCTTTTGGGCATAGAGTCAATCAAATGATTGATGATATCTAACGAGATTTACTCCAACGCCCTCTTTACTTCTTCATTTAATAAGTCATATGTGGTACATTCTTCAGGGGAAATGTTTGACTTCAGTGGATTCCAGCAGTGAAAAAGTGGATTTAAGTCTGGACTCATTACTGGAAAGCGATAGAGCTCAATGTTGTTAGCAGTATAAAAGTTTTTCATATACTTACTAAAATGTGTCGGGGCGTTATCTTGTTGCAACTTCAAGTTATGCTATTAAGTGATGGAAGTGTAACTTGTCTGAGAACTTAAGAATTGACAATTGAATTCATGGTCGTACCGCACGGCATAAACCATAATGGACCCTTATATCTATAGCTAATCGTACTATAGATCATGCACGAAAACAGTCCATATTTTACACTTCGAGAAAATACTTCGGATTCCACTCGTCTTTAGGTGTTCTGAGCACTCTACTCGCTCGATTTGCATAGCATTTTGAGCGATACTCATCGGTATACTAAAAAGTTCTCCAATATTCAATTGGTTGTTTCAGGTTCATTCGAGCAAAGTTCAAACTTTCCAATTTATGCTTTTCGGTAAGTTTTGGCTTTATCTTAGCAACATAGAAGCTTAAACTGAATTTGGCCAGGAGACGAGATACCGTTGTTAGAGACATGGAAATTCCACGAAGGGCTTAGTATTTTTCAGCTATGATTCGTCGAGTTTCGAATCTATGGCTCTGGCGATATTTAACAACGCGAAAATCTCAGCTTAGTCAAATTTTCTGACACTATTATCGGCATGAGAAGCTTCTAGCTTGCCTGTAACTTCAAAGTGCTTAAAAATGGAATAAACAGTTTGGAGACTACATTGAAGGCAACAAGCAATGTATTTCTTGGTTGCAACAGTTTGTGATTCTGTTTCTCACATTCTCATCATTATGCGACGCTCTTGTATTGTGATCCGTCGGCTTCGTGTGTGCTTCGTCATTTGAAGGATGAAGTGAAAAAGAAATGAACCGCAGAATTAATTGAATATGTTATAATTAGCATAAATACAGTGATTTAATTTTCAAGCGCAATTATTACATAAACATTTGTTAAAATCAAAGTTGGCTCGGACACCACAGTATAACATTTCTATAATTTAGTGGCTTTGGTGTGGTGATTAATTTAAATAATTCAAAATGTCATGAAAATGAAAATAGAATATAAGATGAATATTTTCCCGTCAATTATTTCCGCAGTGCATATATATTTAGTTCACAATTCTCCAATAGTTGGATTTATTTGGGTTCATGAGGTTATCTAATAAGGTAGTGTCAGTTATTTATTTACTATGGTTGTATTCTGCACCTGGACGCGCTGAAAACGCACATCCAGCTGATTCACAACAACGTGTTCCAGTGCCACATCTGCTTCAAGCAGTTCAAGCAGCGCTGCCACCTCCTGACGCACCTGGCCCAGCACACGGGCGACAAGCGGTTCATCTGCGCCGTGTGCGAGAAGGCGTTCGCGAGAAAGGACACACTGGACGTGCACATGAAAATTCACAACAACGAACGGGCGTACGAGTGCCAGAGCTGCGGGCAAAAGTTCAAGCAGAGAGGGCACCTGCTGAGGCACGAACTCATCCACAAACGAACAGACTACAAGTGCATTCAGTGCGGCGCCGTGTTCCAAATGGACTTCGAGCTGAGGAAGCACCTGGAGTCCGCGCACGGGGTCGTCTTCAAGTGATATTATATTTTCGAGGTTTAAATTGGATTTGTTGGAGGTGTTGTTTTGGATATTAATATGATTAATAAAAGAGTGAATGCAAGAATGTTTAGAAACCATATTAATATACTGGAATATTGTCAACCACAAGGATTACGGTAAAATCTCACGAAAAGACTCTTGGATACACTCGCGTATATACTCAGGAAAACTAGAAAGTCAATACATGATTACTGTACCCGTATAGATGTTTTGAGATTTCTCACGTAAAGACCTAACCTATTCTCATATAAGCATAAATTACATATTTTTACCTGATAAATTGTATTGGGGTAGAAAATAAGTGCGAGAATAAACTATTTGCTTGCAATCATCATGATAGCGCTTTAACATGAAGAATTAACACGATAACATTTTAAAAATATAAGATTTTACACTTATTTTATAGACCCAAGTTGATCACGTATAGACTCTTAAGACAGGATATCTCGCATATAAACTTTAGAAATTGAAAGCTTAAACGCGATTTTGCTTGGCTCTATACGCGAGTGTATCCAAGAGTCTTTTCGTGAGATTTTACCGTATTAAATTATATATTATTTTTACGTGGCTATAGTAAAGTAACTAGTATATATTCATTGCGTTTAGATGCACTGCTGGATTGTTGCTGAGTTGTTATTATTATTAGAAATAGTATGACGGAAAGCTTGTTTAGTGATAACACTTGCAAATACGTATAAACAGTGAATATCCGCGCCTATATTTGTATTCCGCTCCTTTATTGGTTGTTCGACTATAACGGCCACGACTTCAATATTTGAAATAGTTACATAATAAATATCAATATTTATGCTATGGATATGCTGCGTATCAGAATTGGAGTTATGGCGTGGCTTTCCTTCTCTGTAACAGACTCCTGAACTTGTTAAACGGGTTCGCTGTCTTTTTAGCTACCGTTTGTTACCATATTCGTATATATCTAAACTTAGTAATTTAATAAACCTTAAAATTCATATAAATAGAATATATTCCAAATTTGATCAGTATTACATAAAGCTGTCGAAGTTGTATAATGACACCTCTTACTGAGTGGGAACTTCTTTTTAGCTACCGCTTGGCGTCGCCTGGTGTTGGGTTTGGTTTTCGGCGCGAATGGCTTTTATTTAACTGTCTATGACGTGGCCGAGCATGTCCATCATGGTCTTTCTGGTGCCTTGAACTCTCTCGTTTTGGAAATCGGTGAACTGGGTAAAAGGCTTTTAGTTAACTTCAAGTTTATTTGTCTTAAGTGATATTATATTTTCGAGGTTATAAATACTATATAACCATTTAATAGTCTTACTTTCTAGGAATAACATTTCTACGGCTAGTGAGTTCTAATTTATATATTATCAAGAATTTCATGAAGTCCAAACTGTACAGATCTGAATTCCTTTAGATGGTAAGGGTCCATCTTTGATACTCATGTATCATTGACTTGTCGTATTCTGATAAATTATCTAGACTCTCTGGAGTTTTTCTTTAATCACTTGTGTTTTTCTACTCATAGCTGAGAAGCTCTGGATTTCATTAGTATTGGAAGTAATATATAACTTATCATATTAAATATGACATATTTAGTATTGATCTTATCACTTCGATGTCCTGATATGGTTTTCGGTCTTTAGTTTTTATTCTAACATCAATTCTTCTATCTGTTTCATAAATATCATTTCTTCGTTTGATATTTAGTTTTCATTTTCTATCATATTGTTATGTATTTTTGGCTCGTTTGCGTCTTCCAATTACAGTAATTTCATAACTTCATCTTAATTAGAATATACTTCTATTTTATATTCACAACCATTTTATTATATTTCTGTAATTTATTCTCTGTTTTATTTAATTTGTATTTATTCATCCAGCACGTTTCTGAGCATGTCAGTGAGCGACTTCTTGCAGAAACTTGTTTTTGCCTGTATTTCTACGAACGAAACTGTTTCTTTGATCACAATCGCCCGCAGCTCCAGGAAGTGCAGCCTGTCCGTTTTCTTCATTAAATTGAACTTGCTTCTGAATAGAGCGCAGGCGTGCTCTCTTGCTTTATATTTGAGTTCGGGCGAGAGCTTTTCCAAAAACCTTCCGGCCACCACTTCGTTTACGTACTTGTAAGAGTAAGACTTGGTCGGGTAGCCGCTGTGTCCAATCGAGTTATCTAGGGATTTCCAGTTGAAAAGGCGCTTGCTTCCCATCGTTAGCTGCTGGTAGTACTCCAGGGCTTCTTAAATGCTGGTGGTATTTACGCTGTATATTTTGTTTACTTGTAATACGAAGTTATCTTCCAGCTATAGTTCCATTTCACGCGAGATCCGCTTCCGATGTGTCATATTTCGAGAAGTGGAAGATTGTTGTAAAAATTACACGCAATTATGCTTTATACGAAGTACTTTTAAGCTAAGGTCTAATGATTATATTCACATTTCTTGTAATGTTAAAATAACATAAAATATTCTCAAATCTTTAACTATTATGAAAACATGAGCCAGTAAAACACACGAGTTTCCAATTTTTCCAACTTTCAAACTAAATTTATATTAGAAATCATTATATTATAATATATTATAGTTATTTCAAATTTTTGATACTTTTAAAACTCATATAACTGTAATTGGGAGTATTTGTATATATTATCATTGATCTATTTCTGGAGTTAAAATTGTACCTAAATTATTACTCGATATTATAATTAAAACTATTTAAAACTTTATTAATTAAATTATTCTCCTTAATTTTTATAACAAATAACATCATACAGCACAGTCGCAGTCGTTTTCAAACAGCGAATTCCAACTGTCAAAAAGTTTCTCTTCAAAATCGAATTCAGAACTATTTGAAGTTGTTCCTTTTTCGGATTCTCTTTGTTCTTTTCCCAACTAAATGTTTTCAATTCGTTTTAGAACGAAGTAGTTCAGCGAGTCAACGATTTATTTTCTTTGGTAGTAGTTTTTGTCCCTTGACTGGACTCCGAACGCAACGTACAAAGTGTCCTGAACTATCTACTTCCTCAAATCCACCAGTTCTTATTTGCTTTTAGATAGATCTATTTTGTATTTGTATATTTGGTGCAAAGCTATGTCCTGAATATCTACAAGTTATATTTCTGGAGTGAATTCAGCTGCAACTACCTCGTTGATGAACTTGTACGAAAAACTCTTGGAAGAATAACTCGGATGGTTAATCGACCTGTCCAGCGCGACCCAGTCGAAGAGGCGCTTAGAAGTTCTTGAAAGACGCTTGAACTGGAGCACAGCCGCCTCGAGCGAATCCAAATCGCATTCATAACACTTGTTAAACTGGGCCAAAAAGTTGGCTTTCAACTGATTTCGCTACTCAACTGTCGTGCGAGTCCTCTGGCTCATATTATGGAGTGGATTATATAAATAAATGGAGTGGTGAGAAACAGCGTCATCATGCGCTGTAATGATGGTGTGATATTATTACGATAATATTAATAATATTATATTTATTAATTTACAAAGTCTTAAGTTGCTTTAAGTCTATAAGATGTGTTAAGTCTATATCTGACTGATAAAAATGCAAAAAATTCACATATAATAAACAGTATGAACGGCAATTACACTACTGCAATTACTATAATGTAAAATGAATATTAATAAGAATTTACTTAAATACGGATGTAGAACTTGCTATTTAGACATAACTATATTAATAACTTTATCAATATAAATCACTAAACTCTTTAACAGAACACAATATGGAACTGTCACAGGAAGCCAATTCCTTGACATGTTCACTGAATATTTAAAGCGACTCACCTTCATTTATCTCAGTGAAAGCACGAACTACCGATTCATCGAACGCGATGTAGTCCAACTAATTTAGTTGAACTGTAGTAATTTACTTCACTTAGCATTTTCCTTCTAAAAATGAATTGATGTATTTGAACGATCTTGACTTTGCCTCGTCGCTATCAAACCCAGCAAGTTAACCTAGCTGTTACCAGCTGAATTTACAAGTAGAAACATACGGAAGTCCTTTGAAATGGCTCACGGCACTTGCAAAGTTAGTGAAGTGTGTATTGTAGTGCTAATTAACCATATTAACAAAATAAGTTTTGAGCAAGTATTCTTCTTCCAAGGTGATATATTTTCTTTCCATTGATGGTGTGGAAATACCTTGAAATAAGCAATATTTTTTAATGATGTTTACATTATTTATTTCCTCATTCTTTTATTCTGACTGAATTTTTTATATTTTGATACAATATTAGTGTTTTATTTTAGGTTAAATAAAGACGCTTTGGTTTCTTTTGTAAAGTTTCATTCGAATGGAGTGGAAAATACATATTAACGTTGATAAATCTCAATAAATTCAAATAACCATTTAAAATAATTGCCTTTTTGCATATGCTATTTCGCTTAAGGGTGTAGGCAACTCACTTATAAGGGAGTTTCATCATATAAAACTCCTTAATAAGTCATATAAATACCATGCATTTTATTTTTTAGTATATGTGTCTATCTAAATTTCACTCCTAAAACATCTCTGGACACAATATCGAACTGTAACAAAAAGAAAATTCAACAATTTCATCAAATAAAATGACGTGCAACTAAGGAAGTTTAGCTGGAATAACTGGTTCTTGTTGCATCACTACTAATAATGCAAATAATAAATCTCAATAAATTCAAATGGCCATTGAGAACAGACACTATTAACACCTCTTGAAATATATGTTAATAATGCTCATTAGTATTTGTATATTTAAAACTAATACCAAAAATATTGTATTTATTTATCATATTTACATACACATAATGGAAATACAAGACGATGGCTCATATATAGTGCTAAAATCTAAAATCATTCTGAAACATAACTTTTGTCCAAATCGTCACCAAACGACCAATATTAAAACGACTCTTGTATCGGACACAACATTGGGCTATCGCAAAAAGACAATTCTCTGACATATGCGCTGAATATGACTCTTTCTTCACTTTCAGTTTTCGCCGCAATAGCTGGAATAACTGGTTCTTGTTGTATCACTGGCAGATTAATCTTTGGAACGCTTCTCACTGAAGGGTAAGCTAATGTCTCTTACTTAGCTGCAACCTTATTCGGAACTTCTTTGTTAACTGCAACATTTGCAGTTACAAATTTGCTGATGTAAGACTTCGACTTTTTGCCGTTGTTATCGAAACCAACCATCTAGTCAAGACGCTTCCAGTTGAACTTGCTGGTGCAAGTATCTGGAAGGGCTTTAAAATGGTTAAGAGCACAAGCGAAATTAGTAAAACGTTCATTGCAGTACTCATTTACCATTTGGACAAAGCATTCGTCAAGCATGCTCAGTTATTCCAGAGTGGATAATTTTCTTTACATAATTAAAATGGTGGGGTGGAAAGACCCTATTCGTAAGCAATATTGTAAGCAAAATTGTTATTGCGTATCTGTATTCCTTCTACATTCAATCTTTTGTTAGAATTGAATGTCGTATATATTTCCTACAATGACCAAGCTATAAATCAGGTAATATAAAAGATATTCCGGTTTCTTTTGGTTAGTTTCATTCGAATGGAGTGGAAAATATATATTAGCGTTAATAAATCTCAATAAATTCAAATGGCCATTGAGAACAGACACTATTAACACCTCTTGAAATATATGTTAATAATGCTCATTAGTATTTGTATATTTAAAACTAATACCAAAAATATTGTATTTATTTATCATATTTACATACACATAATGGAAATACAAGACGATGGCTCATATATAGTGCTAAAATCTAAAATCATTCTGAAACATAACTTTTGTCCAAATCGTCACCAAACGACCAATATTAAAACGACTCTTGTATCGGACACAACATTGGGCTATCGCAAAAAGACAATTCTCTGACATATGCGCTGAATATGACTCTTTCTTCACTTTCAGTTTTCGCCGCAATAGCTGGAATAACTGGTTCTTGTTGTATCACTGGCAGATTAATCTTTGGAACGCTTCTCACTGAAGGGTAAGCTAATGTCTCTTACTTAGCTGCAACCTTATTCGGAACTTCTTTGTTAACTGCAACATTTGCAGTTACAAATTTGCTGATGTAAGACTTCGACTTTTTGCCGTTGTTATCGAAACCAACCATCTAGTCTAGACGCTTCCAGTTGAACTTGCTGGTGCAAGTATCTGGAAGGGCTTTAAAATGGTTAAGAGCACAAGCGAAATTAGTAAAACGTTCATTGCAGTACTCATTTACCATTTGGACAAAGCATTCGTCAAGCATGCTCAGTTATTCCAGAGTGGATAATTTTCTTTACATAATTAAAATGGTGGGGTGGAAAGACCCTATTCGTAAGCAATATTGTAAGCAAAATTGTTATTGCGTATCTGTATTCCTTCTACATTCAATCTTTTGTTAGAATTGAATGTCGTATATATTTCCTACAATGACCAAGCTATAAATCAGGTAATATAAAAGATATTCCGGTTTCTTTTGGTTAGTTTCATTCGAATGGAGTGGAAAATATATATTAGCGTTAATAAATCTCAATAAATTCAAATGGCCATTGAGAACAGACACTATTAACACCTCTTGAAATATATGTTAATAATGCTCATTAGTATTTGTATATTTAAAACTAATACCAAAAATATTGTATTTATTTATCATATTTACATACACATAATGGAAATACAAGACGATGGCTCATATATAGTGCTAAAATCTAAAATCATTCTGAAACATAACTTTTGTCCAAATCGTCACCAAACGACCAATATTAAAACGACTCTTGTATCGGACACAACATTGGGCTATCGCAAAAAGACAATTCTCTGACATATGCGCTGAATATGACTCTTTCTTCACTTTCAGTTTTCGCCGCAATAGCTGGAATAACTGGTTCTTGTTGTATCACTGGCAGATTAATCTTTGGAACGCTTCTCACTGAAGGGTAAGCTAATGTCTCTTACTTAGCTGCAACCTTATTCGGAACTTCTTTGTTAACTGCAACATTTGCAGTTACAAATTTGCTGATGTAAGACTTCGACTTTTTGCCGTTGTTATCGAAACCAACCATCTAGTCAAGACGCTTCCAGTTGAACTTGCTGGTGCAAGTATCTGGAAGGGCTTTAAAATGGTTAAGAGCACAAGCGAAATTAGTAAAACGTTCATTGCAGTACTCATTTACCATTTGGACAAAGCATTCGTCAAGCATGCTCAGTTATTCCAGAGTGGATAATTTTCTTTACATAATTAAAATGGTGGGGTGGAAAGACCCTATTCGTAAGCAATATTGTAAGCAAAATTGTTATTGCGTATCTGTATTCCTTCTACATTCAATCTTTTGTTAGAATTGAATGTCGTATATATTTCCTACAATGACCAAGCTATAAATCAGGTAATATAAAAGATATTCCGGTTTCTTTTGGTTAGTTTCATTCGAATGGAGTGGAAAATATATATTAGCGTTAATAAATCTCAATAAATTCAAATGGCCATTGAGAACAGACACTATTAACACCTCTTGAAATATATGTTAATAATGCTCATTAGTATTTGTATATTTAAAACTAATACCAAAAATATTGTATTTATTTATCATATTTACATACACATAATGGAAATACAAGACGATGGCTCATATATAGTGCTAAAATCTAAAATCATTCTGAAACATAACTTTTGTCCAAATCGTCACCAAACGACCAATATTAAAACGACTCTTGTATCGGACATAACATTGGGCTATCGCAAAAAGACAATAACTTTAAAAATCTTCAAACCATAGCCTGAGAAAAATGGTCAAAATGAAATGAAAACGATAACTGATGCAAAATAGGAAACCAAGCTAATCTTAACGAAAGCCTAGAAGAAGCTCCAAATGGAATATCAGAAATAGTTTATCTAACAATAGAGAGCTAAGGAAGATATCAAAGCAGCTAAACCCTAGGAAATAGTTAATCTACCACCAGAAATATACCCCGAAATTAGGAATTTGCAAAAACAAATAAACTAAGAAGGACCCCAGGTACCTAATTAAGTTAATTAACCAATGCATCTAAGGTAATGCGAATCAGGTAAAACTGGTCCGCTGACGACTCAGTGAGGGCCCTGCTGAGTCTTTACTGAGTGGGCATAAATGACGGGTTGAGCCCGTTTTGAAAGTGGAAACACTGGCGTGCGAGAGCCTATGTTTTGCTTTCGAAAGTTTTATAGTCGTCTGTTTAGAAGTGAAATATATATTGATTGATAAAAATAATTCATTTCTATCATTGTATTATGAGATCAGCCATAAGTAAGAATATGTAAAATACTACATAACCTCACTCAGAAGGGGGTCGCGTTTTCGCTTATAAGGGGGTAGGTCAACTCGCTTACAAGGGGGTTGGACATGAAGTTACCCCTTGTAAGCGAGTGCCAAATAGCATGCGTTTTAGCCCTGTTTTTTGGCCACAAACCCTTCAAATACAACATTATTTTTGGATACATTTTGGATACATTTCACTTATAAGGGGGTTACCATTTTCAACCCCCTTATAAGTGAAAAGGCTACCCCCTTGAGAGCGAGGTTATGTAGTAAACTTTTGTTCCAACTAATTGTAAGTATTTAATGTGGAATGAAATGAGTAGTGTCACTGTTTGGCTCTTTTCATCATTGCTTTGAATAAAGGATTGCCACTGTTATCTTCATCTTTTCCTTTGGCTTCTTCCTCCATCTTTTTCAATTTAGCATCTCTCATTTTGAAGTACTCGTCGGCACTCATCATTGTTGGTAATCTCTGCTTAACTTCTTTTTCAGGCTTTTGCTCTTCGACCTCAAATTCTTCTTCGTCTTCTTCACCAAATTCTTCGCCATACTCTTCTCCTTGTTCTTAAAGAAGCTCTACGCCATCCATTGCTCTGATTTGTTCATCAGTAAGCTTTTCTCTATTAGCCTCTGTTTCTGCAATCATTTTTTGATATTCTGGATCATCCTTAAGCAATTTGCTCATTTCGTTGAACTTGGCGTCTTTCTTGACGATTCCCTTCTTAAGTAAATCTTTCATGATAATGTCATCGATATCATTGTTGAATTCTTCTCTTACTTTAGTTTGTGAATCCTTGTTTTCAACGAACAATTCGTGTAATTTTTCTAAATGAACCTAGTTATACATGTGCTTGCCTTTATCTGTGAGATATCTAACGTCGCCCATCATCATAGAACTGGAGTAATAGAATCCGAATGGTTGCTCTACTTCAACTTTGGCATCAGTTTCCTTTTATTACTTTATTTTCTTTTCTTTGATGAGTTGTTGCATTTGTTTCTCAACATCAACAAACTCAACGTGTTTCTTTTTAAGGAAGTTATCAGCGAAGAGTTAAATGGATGGGTGATAGCTGTTTTTAAGTAAAAGCATTTCATATGCTTGGTCATCAACGGCTTTTGTTTGAACTGGGTTTTCTTGGGTGAAATTGAAGTCATGGCCAAGAGATTTGAACGGGGAGTTGAATGGGACGGTGTTGACGAAGCTTTGCTGTATTTATTGCAGGCGGAGTCTTTCTTTGAGGTTAAGTTGTGCGCCGAGTTATAAAACGAGCAGGGTGTTGCATACGCACTCTGGGTTGGTGGCCATGAGTGTTTATTGTATCAGGCGCTTCCAGAGTGAGGCGAATAGTTATTTGTTGAGCATAATTCCGTCAGTGAGTGTTTTGTTCAGCTGCAGAATGAGTCTCAGGAACAAGGTGAATTTGGATCTGTTGTTAACGGTGAGCAGGTCGAATCTTTGTGACAGATCGTACATGAGTTACAGTAAGTGTTAGCAGATCTGGTGAACAAGTTTTTGGTCAATCACTTAGCTCTTCTCTTGGTAAACTGCTTGGATGAGTTTAACGAGCAACTGAGCGATGAGAACGCAGATGTTGAACTGAGCGACGGCCGTTATCTTGATCAGGTCCTTCACGTGGTTCTCGAGGAACTGAATGGAGGTGAAGTCCATGAAGCTGAACAGCTTAGAGAGAACCTGTAGAACCTGCTTGACGAGGCCGAATTCGGATACCTGGTACTTCTTAATGTTGATTCCGTCCTCTAGTCTGAGCTGTTTTTTGAGGATGAGGAACATGAGGTCGGCAACGTCCGTGTTGAGCTTCTTGTTGTTGAACTTGCCTATTTGCTTGTTCACGAAGATGATTCCCTGGTGCAGGCAGCGCATGGCGGATTACTTTACTTTCGGCTCCTTGTCGTTGAGCTTCTCCTGGTTGTCCCTCAGGAACTGAATCACTTCAATTACGGCTTGCGTTTGAGAGAAGGTGGACTCGAGCTTCATCAGCTCATCAAGTGCTTGCTTGGCGGTTTTGTCCTCAACGTCACCTAATTTCTGAATCAAAAACTTCACAGCGGGCTTGTAGAAGGAGAGGTACTTGGAAAAGGCGCCCATAAACTCGACAGCGAGAGTTCTAAGCTGTGGAAGCTGATCCTGAGCGCACTCCAAGACCACGAACTAGAAGCACTTGTTCAAGAACTCAATGAGCTTGTTCTCGAAATACATCATGGCTAAAGTGTCCTCTGATTTGTAAATCTAACCGGCTGGTAAGGAGTTCAAACGAGTGTCGAGAGTGATCAGCAAACGATCCTTTGGAGTCAAAGTATCAGCAGCGTCCATGATACTACCCATGTAGTCGGTAACCGCGCGCTTAGACTTGGAAAACTCTTCATACAACGCTGCTAAGTCGTCAACGTAGACAAACGGAGACTCCTTCAAACGAAGAACGTACAAAGCCATCTTATCGGAACGGGTACCAGACTTCACTATCTTCTCCTGATAGTTCAATTTAACACGACCCTCCTGATTAGACTTCAAAGCCTTTGAATGCATGTGAGCAGCTCTGTTCTGCAAATTTTGCATGTACTCAACTATCTCTTAACGAGACTGTTGGCAAATAGTAAGATCTGTGGAATATTAATGACCATACCAGCATGATGTTTCATGTAACGTTAATGGAACCAAATCAAGGTGTTTCATGTAAATGAAGTGGATAATATTCATAATATATTTATGTAACAACAATATAATTTACTAACACTTCGCAAAATAATTTAATATTTCTTCATCTAATTATTATAAATAAAGCAACACAAAGCATCAAGAAATTACGAATTTGCTAACAAAATATGACACTTTATCATTTTTTTACATTTTAATATTTAACAATATTAATTGTTTAACACTCTGTGCTTAGTATATCACTGAAAAACTATAACGCAACTCAATAGGATCACAAAAGTTTAATTCAGAGCAATTTACATGTATGTCATCTTAACATTTAAGTTATGGGTAAAGCATTTTATTCTTAACTGTAAGTATATATATTATTTTTACTTGGATATGGTAAAATAATTAGTATATATTTATATATTGCGTTTAGATGTATTGTTGGATTGTTGCTGTTGAGTGAGTCATGTTATTAGCTAAAAACTCAAGCTAAAAAACAGATTATAAGTACTCAATTCAATTGAGTCAATTGCAATAAACAGGTAAAATAAGCAAATGCTATTTAAATATTCACTCCAATTCAACTATGCTTTTGATTTCTATAACACTTGCGTGTTCAATAAATCCAACAGAATCTTGTTCAGAAGCATATGAGAAATTTGTTAAATGCTTCAACAAAGAATAATCCGAAGAAAGTTAAACTATTTTCTGCAGGAGATTCTAGCTTTACCAAGAATAAGGTGGATTAATTCAGCCTATGATGGATATAGAACGCGAATACAGACCGCTCCGCAAAGAAAGGAATGTACGCGAAAAGAAAGATGTAAATTTAAACTGCTAGAACACTTATTGCTATGCATCCAATGTTTTGAAGGATTTATCAAAGATATATCAGTCAGTCGATTTAAGGGAAGCTGGATTATCTAACCCAGCGCAAGATCAAGGAAAATGTTCGTCGTGTTGGATTTTTGCGATGACTTCATTAATGGAAACTTCAATAAGAATGTAAGAATTTACTACTTCATAATAATTTTGGACAACAAATCAAGATATTTCAGAATAATTCATTCTTTCTAATACATATGGGTTTGTTACGGAATACTGTGATAGTTCTGATCTAATGATTGGTTTTGACTATTTTAACAAGAACTTTTAGACAATTGAAATCAGATAAAATTATGAATACAATCCAGAAGAATACAGAAAAGATTATAACAATAAAAAATTTCTCCAACCTAAAATTAGTTAATAATTGTTTATAAAACCGTTTTAAACGTTCCCAGTTTACGGAGACAAAAGCGACTAAACTCCCATTATCGGTATTCACGTTGATGACGATGAAATATTTTCAAGAGACATAATTTGGACAATCAAAAGTTATTTGTCTAGAGGAATCGCGATTGGTGCTGCTATGCACGCCGAATTCAACAAGGACAGACTTAATGTGTACGATGGCAGCACCGTTTTGAACATAAAATGCGACATGCAGCGTTAATATCTTGACCACCAAGTTACAATTGTAGGTTACGGCCGTAAAAACGGGTAGGATGTTTGGATAATTAAGAACTCTTGGGGACCAACTTGGGCTGGTAACGGCCACATGTTCGTTCCAATTGGGGAGAACTCGTTGTGCACGGAGAGGTATGCGGTCGCTATTATTCCGCTAACGTATGATTTATCAAGCGCTGAGTACTTTAACATTGGAAATCACAATCGTGGTGGGATTTACGAGCTGGACGCTGATTCAGGTGACATGATTGACAAGGAAACGGACGCCTGGGTGTATGTAGCTTCCATAGGGGTTCCGGTCGGGGGTCTGTTCTCAATCGTAGGTTATCTTTTTACAAAGAAGCCTAAAACGGCTGACACGGGAAAAGAAACTGAAGAACAGAAACTGGTTGATAACTAATCACTGGATGAAGAAGAAACGGTGCAAAATGAGTTAGAATGAACTTGGCGTTAATATTTTGTTTATATATAATAATATACAATAATACTGTTAATTTTTAGGTAATTTTGCTGTTGATTTGACTCAATTAGATAAATTGTCGGAGTGAAAATTATTAAACGGTTAATAGCCACGTGGATATTTTAGTTTGATAATGTTACATTTATTAGTTAAGACATGATGTGACAATTTAATGTATGATTTAATAACTTGACTTGATTTAATAAGTATGAGAACACATATTAAAAATTCAACAAATTAGAACTAACCACTCCAATTCAGTTCATGCTTCTAATAACACTTTCGTGTTCAATAAACCCAACAGAAACTTGTTCGTAAGCATATGAGAAATTTGTTAAATGCTTCAATAAAGAATAATCCGAGGAAAGTTAACTAATTTTCTGTAGGAGATTTGAGCAATAAGATGGATTAATCGTAGCTGAAATGGATCTTGAGCCACATATTGAAGCTTGGGTATATGCTGTTAGTATTATTGTTCCTCTCATTGGTTTAAGTTTAATTATTGCTGCTTTACTTTATTTAGAAATTCTTAAATTAATAGTAAAGCAAGATGGAAGAAATGATTGAAGAAGAAATTGAGGAAATGGAATTGGCCAATAATCGAATAGAATCTATGTTTCAAAAATATTATGACTTAGTGAGTAGAACGGAAAAGACGAATAATGAATATTAATATTAAACAGTGCCTCACGAAGAAGATTGAACTATTAAAGTATCATTTTATTGCTCCTTTATTATAGTAATTCTTATTCTATTGTCTATTCTATTACTTTCATAAATGCATAATTTTGCCATTTCATATGCGATTGCATAGTTATTTAGTGTTATTATATTTAGTGTTAAGTTAACACTTGTTAACTTTAGTAACTGAAGGATTATGATTATTATTCATGTAAAATTTTGTTATAATCTAAGTAATGTAAATCATTGCATTTAACTAACCTTAGTTACTATTATTGATACATTATCATGATTGCACATTACGACAAATAATTTGTAACAATCTCCACTTCTCGAAATATGACACAACGGAAGCGGATCTCGC
Source organism: Hexamita inflata (assembly GCA_963988835.1). Taxonomy (NCBI): domain Eukaryota; phylum Fornicata; order Diplomonadida; family Hexamitidae; genus Hexamita; species Hexamita inflata. The sequence continues at coordinate 249,749 of CAXDID010001240.1, forward strand.
GTGAAATGGAACTATAGCTGGAAGACAACTTCGTACTGCAAGTAAACAAAATATACAGCGTAAATACCACCAGCATTTAAGAAGCCCTGGAGTACTACCAGCAGCTAACGATGGGAAGCAAGCGCCTTTTCAACTGGAAATCCCTAGATAACTCGATTGGACACAGCGGCTACCCGACCAAGTCCTACTCTTACAAGTACGTAAACGAAGTGGTGGCCGGAAGGTTTTCGGAAAAACTCTCGCCCGAACTCAAATACAAAGCAAGAGAGCACGCCTGCGGTCTATTCAGAAGCAGGTTGAATTTAATGAAGAAAACGGACAGGCTGCACTTCCTGGAGCTGCGGGCGGTTGTGATCAAAGAAACGGTTTCGTTCGTAGAAAAACAGGCAAAAACAAATTTCTGCAAGAAGTCGCTCACCGACATGCTCAGAAACGCACTGGATGAACAAATTAAATATAACACTGCAGAATTTACAAAAAAAGTCCAATCAAATAAAAACAATGTTATGAAGTAACTGAAATAACTTGAACAATATGACTAGTAAAAAATACATAATAATATGATAGAAAATGGAAATGAAGAAACAACAAACTTTATGAAACAAATAGAAGAATGCTCAGAAACTCACTACTAAATATAATTTAATGGTAGAGAATATATAAACTAAAAATGTATAAAAGAAAATGACTGCGAATATGGAAATGAAGTTCATTCTGATTAAGATGAAGTTATGAAGTTACTAAAGTAATTGGAACTGTATGTAAAACTTGAAACGCAGAACACACAGATGAAGTGACAGTTCATTTATAAAGTTCAAACTGGAAACAGATTTAAACTATATTCAAACTCGAATAATATTGTCTTAAAACATTTTATGCATTAATACAGTCAGTCCATTGAGAATGCACTTTTTGTGAATAAAAGGACTAAAAAGTTTTTGTTCTGTATAACTAATTATTGTATCTATATTGACTATTATTTATAATAGATTTCCAACAACTGCAATATGTACTTCACTAATTGCAATAAATATAAGTTAAATATTAATAATATTAATTATTTGATACAAATTGTATCTAATAATTAGAGAACTGAAGGTGGTTAACGGATTCTATATTAGATACATTTTATTTTCTCCAGAATATGTATCCCTGTAATGTATTCGCATTGATTCTATTAAAGTAACTTATAAATCTTTCTCACTTCCTTCCGTTATATTCGTTTGGCCTGAAGTCCGGGTCCTAAATTTCTCCGAACTCGTAGTAATACCCTCTAATCCTGTACCCGTAATTTCTAGATTTATTCCGTTCACTTTCTTTCTTTAAGTTCTTGGCTACTTCATGTGCCATGTATGACCTGAACTCAGTTAATTCCAGTCTGATAACGTTTTATAGCTTTGAGTAGTACGCGTAGCTCTCCTCGTCAAAGTTGTAGTTGAAGTTCAGATTCTTCACCTTCTCTTGGAAGGAACCGATTTCGCGCAGAACGTCCAGTTCTGAGCAGCGGTGTTCGACGCTGAACTGTGGTCCGTACTCCATCAAGAACTGTTTTATGTTCTGCTGCTGCGTTTGAACCGGTTCTGGAGCGGTGAGAATCTAGTGGTCATCGAGCTGAACCAGATCATCGGACGATGAAATGTGATCCGAGGACATTGCTTGGAGTGGAATATATTTATAACAAATAAAATTGATATCAGTGGTTCGTTTAATTCTTCATTTCAATATTTAGAAAGATTTAATATGTCTCACTTAACTTTCTTTTATACTTTATAGTAGTTCAAAAATTCAAATTAAATTATGAGGTTTTCAATATAACTTCACTAATAGTACGACCATCGACAAATCTGAAAATAGTGAATTTTTGCTGGAATAGTATCTTTTTCATCTGTTTATAGTGGGGGTTCTTTATATTAGCCCATGCTGGGCAAGCAGCTAAAATATATCCAATTTTGTGTTTTGATTGGTGAAGATCTTCATTTTCTCCATTTTAATGAGATATATTGAGATAATTTGACAAATCATTTTGCATTTTTATAATCTGTTATGTTAATATATTTCACACCAAAAGTATTTTGAATGAAGATCGTACAGTGGTGGGCCCTCGAAATGCTTTTTTGAATTAGGAAGAAGAATGAAGTTTATTATTTGAATCTTACTTATATCACTGCCCGGCTCAATAATGAGTGTGTTCTCCCTCCTCATCAATACACTCATTAACTCTATTTACTATTGATTTGTAAAGTGCTTCAATCACATCAAGGCCTGGTTGAGCCTTGGATAGCTGTGCTACAATAATTAACGTATATAACTCTGTATATACTTCAATAATAAGTTTCAACTTTACCTAACGTTGTATAATTTAACAATCAAGAAAATTGATTTCTCATTATGAAATGGAAGTGGAAGATCATAAGTAAAATAACTGTTGTTTTAGAGTAGCATCAATATATTATTTAATGCTGGGCCCGACTAACCCACTTGATTCCATTCTTCAAGAAACAAAAATGCATTCATTATTTGAATATTGAGAATGAAAGCGACTGTAACTACCTGAATTATAATTCTAATTAAGCGAAGTACCAATACTTCATCTTGAGCTCCCGGTTGAGATTGAAAGAAAAAGTCCTCCATTGTTTTTCGTGATTAAGAAATACCTAAAATCGTTCAGATTGACCCAGTTGAAGATGAACACCGAGGTCCTCTGCAGGTCCAGTGCTTGCGCTACTAGTTATAAATTACATATTGCGTCCGTATACCAATCATTGGATCCTCTTATTCTTTTCTCCAATCAGGCTTAACTACCATATATTTTCGAGATAAAATCTTTCATAAATTAGTTTTGTTGACTAAAACGTAGAAATTACACAGGGACATCTTAAACAAGTGATATAACTAGTTCAGATTGGTACAATATTTTATGAATTCATCCGTTGGACCCAGAAATGAAGAGAATACAAACGCTTCAGAACTGCCTAAGTTTGTTAAGTGAATTAGTTGACCTTCCCTAAACATCTTCTACCGCGTTTATTTTTGTCATTGCCGTCCTTTTATTGCATGTGGTAATTTCTATTTTTCCTTTTTGGAATATTAAATACCGACTTTGAATAGTCGATTATGGTCTAATACGATCGAAATCATATTTTTGGCCCTCTTGTGTTAATGAGTAGTTCATGAATAATCTCCAACTTGAGATTATTTATTGGAATTTGTCATCCGCATTAGAAGTGGCAAAATATTTTAATATATAATTACTCACATAGTAAACAAGAAAAAGCAATTCCACCTCCCATAACTGTATAAATCTTAAATTAATTTACTGTATTGTGTATATTTGTGCTTAAAATGAATACTGTTATCATTATAAATATTTAAACTCATTTCATATTAGAATAATGAAGTTTTAACTTAGTAAGAAAAGTATACTAATATAATTGTTTCTATGCTCGTAAAATAAATATTAATCACATAATTGAGAAATATATTTAAATAAATGTTGTTTGATATTGTTTAAACACTAATTATAAAAACTAGTAATCATTTTTATATGAATTTAGTAAGTGGAACTATAACATAATAATTTAACTATACAAATCTGGAACTTGATAATAAAGTTTAAAATAATATACTAATCTGTACTTTTGCCATTGAGTTTAATAGATTACTAGTTAATATACTACTAATATACTGCTTGTTAAGAAACAAAAGTATAATATTTTATAAACATGGGAAATATAAATATTACTCACTTCTGTAGATTTGCAGTCGTTTAAACGCTAACTTGACAGTAGGATTCATATATAAGTTTTGTGGCGATTCATTTGGAGTGGACATGAAATATTTTATTAATATAATTCATTTATACGACTATAATTTTAGTGTTTAATTCATATACTACATAACCTCGAATTACCCACCCCCTTTCACTTACAGACCCGAAGTGCTCAGATACAGACACCTTCGATTTTTTATAGTAAAGGTGTCTTTAACTGAACTGCAAAAGGGGTTGTAAGTGATTTTAACTTTATGTAAATCTCTTTTGTATTTATTAATTTTTTGAGCTTTTGAGCTTTGTATGACCATAAAAATAAATTATATGCTAATTAATCTTCTATATAATGGTAATTTATGCAAATTACATCAAGAAACTAGGAATTTGATAAAATTTTCAGAATATTTTTGGAAAAGGTGTCTGTAACTGAAATGGAAAACCAAATCTGACATAGAAAATATACCAAACTGAGCCAGATTTGCTCTCACTTATAGACACCCTGGCCATTTTTGAAAACTGCTCGGGTGTCTGTATTCGAACAAGGGTGGGTGGTTCAATTCGAGGTTATGTAGTATTTTTATAATTTCATGTTTCCAAATTATTAGTCAAATGAAGGCCATTATTAGTAAGTATCGGTAATATGATGTTAATTTCACTTCATATTTTCTCCTCAAAATATGGTATTTTTTCAATATTATTTATATTACTGCGCTTTGGGAAAGTATCTTTCTGACGGCTTTTATATATTATTGTTGCATATAGTTGTACATACTATTTATTTAATAATTGGCATTAACTTTGCGTTTTGAATGGGTTAAATACAAGATAGTGTCATTTTCTAAAGCGCAGATGAGTGCTAATGGGTGCTAGGATAAGAAATACGTCAATAATCATTGAGTTTGGTGAAATCCGCGTGTCTTTAGCTAGTTTCTGAGATAAGTTCCAAGTCGGTCATTTATGAGGTGGATTGAGTGGTGGGAACAATTGTATAATTTTGATGATATTTCTTGATGAGAGCAATGAACAAAGTCTAAACTTCTACTATTATCTCAATTATCTATGAAATACATAATATATATTTTTAAGTTTAAAATATATTCCACACCATAAAGTTTGCATTTTTGTAATTTTCATTCTTTTGTAATATAGGATTGCAAGCATTACTCTTTTTAAGACAATTCAAAGTTGTTAGATCAAAGATATACATAATGTGTAAAATAAGATCTTATAATTATATACGTCTTATTCTAAACTAAACATTGAAAATTATAACTTTGCATTAAATAATAAGATTTCTGGGGACATCTAAAATTATGTTGCATAACTGAAGACAAGTATAATTATCATTTGCGCACTATCATATTTCATATACAATATCAAAGATTATTAAAATTAATATATTTTATTATATATATCTCCCTCTATAACAGCCCTCATTATATAATCTTACTTATAAATGCGAGTTTCCTATAAGATAATATTGATATGAACTAGAATACATATACAATGAAACTATTAAAGATTATATATTTATCATAAAGTAAATGATAATCGGATGTGAAATGGAATAATTTTATATTAATGTAATATTGATTCATTGGAAAGTAAAATTATTTATTTATATAGTCATATATATTTTTCTATATATAAATCAAATTTCTCATAAATTACTACATAATACAATATATTAAATATAAACTTAATAATATAATAATTAATTAGTAACATCATTTATATTATTATTACAGTGTTAATAATAATATAGATTCTAGTCCTGATAAAATATAACATATTGATATTAAAAGAACACAACGCTTGTCCCCACGATTATACTGAATATAATTTCTATATAGACATTTATCATATACGACATCATATCATACTCAAGTTTCTCCATCTTGTTTGTTGTATTTCCAATTAACTATATTTGAAATTTTGTATTCAATCTAAAATTGGCGTGGTTCTAAAATATTAAAGCACATCAATTACACAAGATAATTCTAATAATAAGTTATAATTCTAATAATAAGTTAAAACCTTCTGAATCTGATCACAGCTCATTGAATCTAACTTTTCCATAATGTTCTAATAAGTTCGTATATTTTAAGAATTGACAATATTTAAATATAGCTTTATATTAAAGACTCTAAGTAGTTCATAATAACTCAACAGTTTCCTAGGAATCGTCTACTAATTATTTCCATGTTCAATTTTCTCAGCATTTTTATAATTATTTTTAATTGAAGTGACGATTTTAGAAATTAGTCCAGTTATCAACAGTCGTTTCAGAACAGTAGATTAAGTTTGGGACGTAAACTTTCCGTGGTCCCCGTTTTCATTTTTAGCAACTTTGTTAAAGTATTTTAAAAAGTACTAAGATGAAAAGATTATGATATATAGCCTAATGCACTGAGATATTTGAAATTATTTTTTAAGTTTCGTCCACTGTTCGGTTTTGTGCACTAAGCTTCCAAAGTTTGGAGTGGTAAATGCTACAATTGTGTGTTAAAATAGAAAATATTACACATTAGAGGGTTGGAAATAGCGCCATGAAATGCTATATAATTGAATATTACCATTATTCTGACGTACAAATGAGAAAAATATTTCCACAGCACAACGAAGAAAATGAATCTGATCATTCTGAAAAATGCGCAATTTAGTTTCCTTCCAACCCTCATATTGTTCCCACCACTGTGGATTGCGCCCGGACAGGGATTCGAGCGGAATATTTTAGAAATAGATGAGATGACATATGAAATAACAGTACATACTATCTCTGTACATACTATCACTTACACACCTCTATTTTTTCTTCGGAAAAGTTCCAAAATCCACATCAAATTTTTTGACTCCAGATTCACTGTCAATGGTCATCTAATAGTAGTCGTATGCCGCTAACAATAATATGGTAAAGGTTTAACATTATATGCATATACACAACAGAGTAATCTTCTTCTAATCAATATTAGTGCTTACATAAGCCAAATTCTACCATATTTTGACTGTTTTCATTTAATAACAATATTGACTTTAAATTTATAAAATAATAGTATATATCGAATATGCAATGATATAAAATATAAATAATTTTTGTGAAAAAAGTTTCTGAAATTCAGAAATTGTATTTTACATTTGTGTTCGAAGTATAAAATTTGTATGCTGATAGCAGTGTTCTTCAAAATTGGTGCAACTATGTAATATTATACTTGCAATGTATTATTAAAGCATTTATTCATTTCATTCCATATTACGGTTTTTAAAGTCATTATTTGATTTTTGTTTAAATGTCAATTTCAAATACTAAAATGCAAATATCAAATAACTTCTAATATATTTAGTGATCAAAAGTAGTAATAATTAAAAATTTGAAATATCATTCCAATCTGAGCTATGCATTATAATGATCATTTTTGTGTTTTTGATATAATTCTCAATTCAATCGAAATATTAAAATAGTATATTAATCTGAAATATGCAAAAACTCTTTCTTGTAAATATTAGAAGATATAGACTATCATATTCCAAGTAATAGTGATACAGCAAAATAGCACATATTTGAGGTGGTAAAGATATAAGGAGAGTGAAGAGAAAAATGTAATAGTTATAAGTATATAGCAATACGAAGAAGTTATTTATTAAATGTGGACATCACTACTATTCTACGTAAATTTTGTGCATTCTCAAGCTGAAGACCTAAAAGTTGTTCTTAAAATGTTAAATTATTTTTAAATAAACTACTGGTTTCTTGACGAAGCAGCTAATAATTAAATAGTATTACATTAATATTGTACCGACTGTATTACTTCATTTATATTTTTGAAATATTATAATATTAAATGTTTAGATGAGAATTCTTAACACTTTGAGTGAGGGTTGAGCACCTCGAATCACAAAGCGAACATTCAGTGAGTACTGGTATTAGTTGAACTTAAAGTTCCGAATTGATTACACATAATAGTACTTGTAAAGCTGATCTTAAGCTCATCTAGTTCTCTGCTAAATAGCTTAATATGTCCAAAGTACCAAAACATGAAATCACTCAAAGTGTTAATATATTATTATATACTATTATTGATTTCCCCTAAGTGATTCTTTAAACTTAAGTTAAGGGTAAAAACATGCTATACTTAAGGGGAATTTAACACAAAATTAACATATACACAAAATTGAAATTTATATATTATTAAATATTATATTTCCACTTCATTTTTATAAATTAATGATGAAGAGATGGAGACCTTCTTACGATAATGAATAATACATTGAAACCACATTTTAACAAAAAGTGAATGAAATATACAAAAAATACTTCACTAAGCTAGAAGATGCCGTTAACTACTATCAATCGTGTCCTAAATTTTAAAAACTGTAATTCACACAAGTTTGGGATGATATAGACATTGTTATAGGAGTAAATCCAGATGACAAGAAGAAAAAATCATACTCGTATAAGTACATCACTGACGTGGTGGTTCAGAGACTGAGCCCAAAATGGGAAGATGACACAATCTAGAAAGCAAGAGAGTTCGCCAAGTCTTTGATAAGTGATATACTCAAAGGACTATCAAAGCCATTTACAGAAGATGAAGCGAGACAAGCGTGCAAGGATGTCAAAGACCGTACTTTCGCCTAGTTCAACGATTTCCAAAACGAGAGAGTTCAAGGCACCAGAAAGACCATGATGGACATGCTCGGCCACGTTATATAAAATTAGATTCAAACTATTTGCTAAGTAAAATACGAATAGCCTCAAATTGATTAGCAACCACATAGTGCATAACTAGATTCGCATAAATTGAAATATGAAATACAAAAACTTGAGTAGTTGTTTAAATCCAAAATTCTAGAAAGTTTCAAAGAAATATAATAATAGTGAGTTTTTTATTTGATCTGTTTGTAAACTTAGTATATATCCATATATATCCTTTTACCAGTTCCTTTTTTGGTTTGTCTGTTATCTGTGTTATAAATAACTTAAGATGGTTGGGTTTGTGTGTTCATCTTGGCTTAAATCTCTTAGTCTGTATTGCGCTTGAGGTTTCTTTTTAGTAGAAAGTAATTTAGTAACTTGTGTTCCATTCATTAACTGGGAGGACATATTCAAAAGGACATATTCAAATCAAATAATAAATAACCCAGTTCACTTAACAGGCTGCATTTAAACGATTGGTTAGTATTTGGACCTCTTTTTCTTGCACGAACACGTAAAAACTTGTACGGTAACTGCAAAAACAACAAATAATCCCAAAACGGCGAAGCTGAGAACGGTTCCGGTCAATTTTCTCGGTTCAATTGCTTTTTGAATAATATTAACCTCTTTTTGCATGTATTTGGCCACGTACACCTGTAAAATCTGGTTCGTTGAGAATATTCCGGGCTCGAATATTGGGTACGGCTGCGCGGTGCTTTGTGCTCCGCATTTACCCAGGCTGTCCTGAATGCGCTGCTTGTCGTAGTCCGTGGTGATGATGTCAACTGGTTTATCACTTATTATCTTGTTGTAGCAGTACGAGTCGTTGGAATTCAGTGCGTTCATCGCACATTATGCTATATCTGCTTTTACCTCCTTAAAGTACACGATGACGTTGTCAAACGGGTTCACAGCGGCTAAGTCATCCAGCACGATCTCACCCGGGTAAATATCAGATCTCAGACTCCCGCTGTGGCTCACAACAATTTTTTACGTTGCTTCGTCCCTCTAGAAGATTATGTTCGGGTAAACGGAGTACGTCCAGAACCTGAAAATGGAGTTCTCGGATTCCCAGCCAGTTTACTTCACGTAACGTTGTTTTGAGAACCCCTGGACTGTTCTCAGGCCCAGGTTTGATTCTTGAGAGATGATTTTCTCCCTTAAAAGGAGGGCGTTTTTCGTGTCAAATTCCTGTACTGGGATTTTTAGGCGCTCGGAGAGGAGCTCGGGGCTGTTTTTATCGCTCGGGAAGCTCTACACGGAGAGTATTTTATGGCCAACATATGTTTGGCCGTTGTAAATGTAAGTTATGGGTTCAAATTGGAATCTGGTCTGCACGATGAACTTCAAGTAGTTTCCGGCCTCCACGTTGAAGCACTGATCGTCTGTAACGAATTCACCAAGAATATCAGATTCAATCTCGCAGTGGATCTTGAATAAGCGGTGCGAGTGCGCGGTGAGGAGCGCAATCGGAATTTTATAGGCCAAACGATCGTTGAAGAAATTTCGCAAATACTTCACCGTTTTATTAACCTGCGCGTCGAAAGAACCAACATGCATCGCAATAACAAGCAAATCCGTTTTAATTCCGTATTCAATAAGCATATCCTGCATGTGCTAGCGCTATAACGCTTCCACCTGATCAATTACATACACAGGCTCGTATTCGTCGAAACCAGCCACCAAAAATCCAAGAGTCAGCACACGAAGACCATTCTAGAGCGTTTCATACTTGAACGCACGACCCAATGGAGTATGATCGTGAAAGAACACATTTGAAGACACATAATTCTAATAGGGAAACAATGTGTCTTCATTTTTCTTCAACCACTACAAAGACTAAGTTGACCCAACGTCGTGATTTCCAGGTATCACACACGAAAAGTTGACCTTAGACATCGCCTCGTAAATTAAACTGCACTTTGGGACAGTTAAATCGGATAATCCAGTTCCCTCGCATGCATCACCAACTAAAATTGAGTACTACGATACTTCTGGTTAAAGTCGTAATAGCTGTTCTTTGAAGCTTAAAAGAGTAGCCAAATCCCCAACTGTTTTATCATGGCGTTAACCAGATACATAACCATGAACATCTGATATTTGAAGCATATCGAGAGTTAGTATTTAGATTGATATTTCAAAGATCATTTAGAAGTGGATTCATTTATTTGGATATTAAATGCATATAGCACATATATGTATACTATTATAAATTATTATATTTTAGGAAACATAGTAATACTATGTAATACTGATGATTGTTTTGATATAATAAGACGCTGGTCATTCTGAATAACCACTAAATATCATTTAATTTTACATAATTTAAACATATAAGCTGAATATATTATCATATTGTTTAAAGATCATACATATTTCATTAATTTGAACTAATCGTTTTAGACCGTTCGCGTATTTTACTAATTTCGTTAATAATTTAAAAACGTAAGAAATCTATCATTTTCTTTTTTGTTCCGATTTATGTTTCGTTTTTAAAATCATCAAAGTGTTAAAAGGTTAAATCAAGCAAATCTTTACACAATTCATACGCTTATTTTTCTGTTTATGCATTTAAAATTATTTAAGTTCTAAAAATATGAATTTGAACTTTAAGATACTAAGAAGCTTATTACTTGGTCTCATTTAACCACTGATCACTGAATCTATCTGCCACAACTTCATTAATATACTTATATGAGTAGGTCTTAGTGCTGTGTGTTTTAATACCGATCGCAGCATCGAGCTCTTTCCAAACGCTGGTGAACAATCTCTTTGACGCACATATCAGATTTTTATAATAATCAACAGCTTCTCTTAAATCTATGATATTGGTCTCATATATTTAATTCATCCGTAATATGAAGAAATTCTCAAGATACTCTAACTTTTCGGCTGATTACCTAATTCTTTAAAGTTGCATTATATAGAAGTGGAACTGTTTAAGTTTTGTTATTTAAAACATATTATACTATATTTACAAAGATATTGAAGCTTAGGGTCTTATTGAATTAGTGTTTAGGTTCCGACAAAGATTTAATATAAGTAGTACTTAAATAGTTTCTATAAAGTAATAAGGAAATTGAATGTTGTTATTTATCACTTTTCATTAGTATTCCATTGGTGAATTAATTGTCGTTGGTGTTGATTTACGTTTCATTTGTCTGCACATGAAGAAAACGCCAATTGCTATTCCGATTACAACAATTGGAACAACTATGATAACAGCCAGTAACCATGGCTCCATTCCTTTTTTAACCATCTTACCATTATCGTGATCGAGGTCGAATTAACCACCACGTTGGTGTGTGCCCATATCATAGGGTTTAGCACTAAATAAATCATATGTTTTTGGAATAATAGCGACAGCATACCTCTCTGTGCACATTGAATTCACCCCAATTGGAACGAACATGTGACCGTTACCAGCCCAAGTAGGTCCCCAAGAGTTCTTGATAATCCAAACATCCTACCCGTTTTTACGGCCGTAACCTACAATTGTAACTTGGTGGTCAAGATATTAACGCTGCATGTCGCATTTTATGTTCAAAACGGTGCTGCCATCGTACACATCAAGCTGATCTTCGTTGAATTCGGCGTGCATAGCAGCACCAATAGCGATTCCTCTGGACAAATAGCTTTTAATTGTCCAAACAGTGTTCTTTGAAAATATTTTGTCTTCTTCAACGTGAATTCCAACCACTGGTGTTTTCTGAGCACTGTCTCCGAAAACAGTAAACGTTTAGAATGGTTTTAAGAATAGATTGGGCTCGAGCAATGGAGGAAGGATTGTATGACTTAAATATCTGCTTCTGTACGCTTCAGGACTGTAATCATAGTTTTCTTTAACTTCAACGGTCTAAAAATTCTTATTAAAGTAATCGAACCCAATCATGAGATCAGAACCAGCACAATATTCTTATACTGAGCCAAAAGTGTTCGAAAGAATAAACTGCTCTGAAATATCCTTGGTCAAGGTCCAGAAAGACTGAGAGTTATCAAATTTTTACAATTTTATTGAGGTTTCCATTAATGAAGTCATCGCGAATATCCAACATGACGAACATTATCCTTGATCTTGCGCTGGGTTAGATAATCCAGCTTCCCTTAAATCGACTGACTGATATATCTAAGATAAATCCTTCAAAACATTTGAAGCGTGACAATAGGTATTCTAGCAGTTTAAACCAACGCCTTGTTTTTAGTGTACATTCCTTTCTTTGCGGAGCGGTCTGTATTCGCGTTCTATATCCATCATAGGCTGAATTAATCCCCCTTATTCTTGGTAAAGCTAGAATCTCCTACAGAAAATAGTTTAACTTTCCTCAGATTGCTCTTTATTGAAGCATTTAACAAATTTCTCATATGCTTACGAACAAGTTTCTGTTGGGTTTATTGAACACGAAAGTGCTATAGAAATCAAAAGCATAAATTGAATTGGTGCGGAAAATTAACGGTTTCATACAATAAAAATTATTATTTGCCATTTTTTAATATAAAATAACTGTTAACACTTAACCTTATCATCACAACAATATCATCAAAACATTTATCAGGATATAAAGGGTTTTCTAATACAATATAGTAATTTGGAAAATTACTTATTTGATGAGTATGTAATAATAATAAAATTTCACTCTTAATATGATTCCTAATTTGAAAGTAGCATTGGGCTATCGCAAATAGATAATTCTAAAACATGATCGCTGAATATTTGTTTTTCTTCTGTATGATTTTCAATGAATGCTAGAATTACTTGTTCATAGATTGTGCTGGGATGCACTACAAATGTATTGATATATTTGATTGATCTAGCTCTTGCATCATCACCTTTTAGCCCCGCTATTTCGCCTAACTGTTTCCAGTTGAACTTACTAGTTAAAATGTTCGAAAGACTTTTAAAATAGTTTATGGCACTTGAAAAATTAATAAAATAAGTTTTGCAGTTCTAATTAAGCATATCAACAAAACCAGCTTAAAGTATGAATTCTTGTTCCAAAGTGAAGTATTGTCTTTCCATATTATTAGGAGGTGGGTGAAGTTCATTATATATTTAAGGGTTCTAAGGTTCTGTTGATGTTAACGATTAAATATAACTTTAAACACAATTTCATTTTAATTATTTTAATATTGCTGATTTTTCATTAAAATATTAAGCTTATAAAAAGTGTTTTATAGTGAATAATAATCTGTAATATAGTTATATTGTGTTATTTATCAAGTGATGAAATCAACTAATTATACATACTTATTTTGTAGTGTAAAATATTAATTAATTTAAAAATCACCAAGTATTTTCGAAGAATTTTCCGAAGTCGCTGCATTGTACTTCATTGCATCCGCTGGCTGCTTGTTCGAGGCTTTGCAGCAAGGCTCTGATGGTGACAATTTCTCTATCTATGATGCATTGTAGCTCGCTTGCTTTGCCTCCTTCCCATTTGATGTTTCTGGATTCGCACCATTCTTGTACGATTTCGTCAATAAGAGTTTTGTCGAGTCCATCAACGTGAATTTGTTTGTAGAAGCATTTGGTAACATCCAGGGCTTGCATTCCGTAGAATTTGGAGGTGGTTCCGATGACGATGAGTCTTCCTTGTCCTCTCTTCAGTAATGGGAGCATGGTGGTGAGTATTTGGTTGGAGAAGCGCATACCTTCGCTGGTGTACATGATGATGTCTTCAATTCCGTCAAGAATGATGAGTGCTTCTGGGACCTTGTAAGCGTCTTGGAACGCCTTAACGATCGCATTGCATCTTTCCATTTCAGTGGCAGCTTTTAGCACGAGTGCTTCAGCGCTGATGAATTTAACGAATTCGATTCCGCACGTTTTGGCGATTTCAGCGGCTATGGAAGACTTTCCAGTTCCGCTGCTATTGGAGTGGAGGAGTACAGTTCCAAGTTTTATGGATGAGTTCCTGATTGTTTGGATGTAGTTCTGGATGTCTTGTATTATGGGAGTGGTTCCGGCGGAATTTAGGAAGCCCATTTGTTGAATGAGTTGGATTTGCTTGTCGTCACACTTACCAAATCCGGCTTTGACCTCCTTGAGAGCTCTTATGAAGTCCTTTTTAAGTAATCTGAACTCTTTGAGGGAGACTTGTTGACCTTCAAGGGCGGCTTGAGCGTTCATCATACGAGTCTGGGCGTAAGATAGAGCAGCGTTGACCACGCCCTGGATTTCAGCTCCAGAGTAGTTCGGGGTGAGTTCGGCGAGCTCTTCAATTGAGATTTCGGGGTCGAATGCGTTTTTGGCTACGAAGCGCTTGGTGTGGATGCGGAATATCTGTTCACGGCCGACTTTATCTGGTAGGTGGATTTCAACCTGGATTTCGAAACGGCCTGGTCTGAGCAGGGCTTCGTCCATGAGGTCGAGTCTGTTTGTCATACCGATAACTAAAACGTTGTTGATCTGTTTCACGCCGTCCATTTTGGCTAGAAGTTAGTTAACTATCGAGTCTCCGGTACCAGTGGAGTCGTTTCTGCTTCCACGTTGCTTGCAAATGGCGTCGAGTTCGTCCATGATGATCAGGTGCAGCTCCGAGTCGTCACCTTTCTCTTCATATTCCTTCTCAGCGTCGGCGAAGAGGTTTCTGATGTTTTCCTCTGATTTACCAACGTAAGCGTTCAAAATCTCAGGTCCGGAAACCAACTTGGGCTCTTTCGCGTTCAAAATCTCTCCTATTTTACGGGCTATGAGAGTCTTTCCAGTTCCTGGTGGGCCGTAGAGAACGAGGCCGCGAACCATTTGCATTTGGTACTGCTTAACTATTTGGGGTGGGAGGAGGCGTGGGACGAACGCACGTCTGAAGATGTCGGCGAATTGCTTGTTGCAGCCGCCCACACCGAGGAACTCAATGTCCAGTTCGAAGTTGTCGTCGTCGGTTGGTTGTTCTTGTCCGTCGGATTTCTGCTTCATGGACTCCTGAGTTTGCTTTACGAAGCGCATTAACTGCGAGTCTTTAACTACAGCGGATTCAACATGGTCGCCGGTGAGTTACAGGTTTTTAGAGGCTGGGTGTGGAACGGAAAACTTGAAGAAAGTTGTGTTCGTAACAATCTACAAGGTCTGGTTCTTGGCAGTCACGTCGAAGAACTACTGCTCGAATTCAAGCGTAAGTGGCTGATCGTACACAGTACGGTGGATTAACTGGGATATGGCCTCCTTTTGGAGCAAGTCGGAGTTCATAGAGTCGAACGGGAGAGCCTTGCGCGGAACAATTGCGAACTGAACCAAATCAGTGTAGTCAGAGTGTTACGGAGCATACGGCTCGACCTATATGTTGGAAAGGAGTGAAATACGAGCATGTTTTCTTTGATTGGCATTTAACATTATTTTGTCTTTGGGACATTCCGCTAAAGGTTTGGCTAAGAAGACAACACCGTTGAGCTGGACATAAAGAGGCTTTATCTAGCACTTTGCGACCATATCATCATAGTCTTTTGTGTTCATAAACACACAGTTTTACTTCGCCTAATCGGTTGTCTAGGCTTTTTCTGGAGTGAACAATGGCATTAATTGGAGGAAGTGGTAAAAATGATGATTGAATGTGTTAATTTCATATGAATGTCAAATAGTAAATACCACATCTTTATCAAGAATTTGAAAAATGAACCCAGTTGAAAACTTCATTGCCGCTAACCCCGATGAAATGTTACCAATCGATTAAGCTGATGTTGAGGATATCCAGGCATGCGCCTAGTACGTCAAAGAAATATACACATATTTATTGCAATCAGAAGAGACTTACAATATCGATCCTGAGTTCTTAAGCAGATAAGAGAACTTCAACGCTGATGACCGAACATTACTATATGATTGGGTGTCTAGAGCTCACTCAAAGTTTAATTTAGCTAACGAGTCCTTCTTCCACTTTATTGCAATATTTGATAAAATTTTGGAAAAAACAAAGCTTTTCTCGTATGACTCTCGTTTAACTGCGATGGCTTGCTTGCTAATTGCCTCAAAATTCGAATAAAGTTATATTCCGTCATTGAGACACTATATTGAAATACTCATGTAGGAATAGAGCCTCAGATTCGTTAACTGCGAATAATGTCTTTATAAATATTAGAACTAAACAGGTTCAAAATAGTTCAGAAGATTTGCAGCCATTCCATCATAGGACTACGAAACTTAGCCAGATACCCCAGCAGAAATTCTCAACATATAAAACCAGCTTCCACCATGTTAATAATGTATGAGAGCAGCTCTTATATAAGCTGAAGAAGAAATTCTGCATGTTTTAGATTTCCACTTATCTATGCCAACCAGTTTAATATTTTTAAGAAGATTTGCTAAAATATCCAATATGAAGCCCAGAGATAGATATATCGCATTTTACTTAGGAGAATTGTGTGCTATGAATGATTCTATGGTTACAACATACAGGCCAAGTTTAATAGCTGCTGGATGTGTTGCAATGACACGTCGTTTAACAAGAAGACCAAGCTGGTCTGATGAATTATTTTAATACTCTGGATATACTGAAGCAAATATAAGAGAAGTACTACAGGATGTTTCCAGTGTATTGAAGTAATTAGCTTTAAGTCCAAAAGTGAAATATATCCGAAGAAAATATGCTCAACAAGACAGATTCTATGGTGTCAGTGTTATGATTGAAAATGTAGTTGGGCAAGTTGTAGGTGCTTAATGAGAGATAAAATATTTATCATTTAATGATGTGGATATATTTACTATTATTATATTTTAATCTCAAAATTTTAAGCTCAAAATCATAAATAATTCACATCTCACATAATGTGTTCAAGAAAAATTAATTAAAATAAGGCTAATAATTTTGTATTACGCATCTCAGAAAACTGAGGGTTAATAATATCAATCTTCTCACCCAATTATTGCCAAAGCAAGGCTTAGTCTTCTTCTCATTCCTCCGCTAAGTTAACCAACTTACTTGTCCAATACCTCTCCAAGACACACGAATCCAGCTAATTTTTATACGATAATGTTGATCTCGCACCACTTAACACCGTGTATAGCTGCAAAGAGTTTCAGGTGATCTCTTACACTGAGTTCAGTCAAGTAGACATCAAACTGACTGCAGAGCCCGATATGCTTGTATGCCTGTTCGGCTTAACGCTGATCATTCATATTGAATCCGTGAAGGTAGATCGCACCTGCATCTGACTGGGTCAGGCCAGTCATCAAATTTATGGTTGTGGTCTTAGCTGCTCCATTTGGGCCTAGAAGCGCGAATACACAGCCTTGATCTGACGCTGGAATATGGAAGCTGAGGTCTCTGAGCGCTAAAAAGTCTCCAAATTTCTTTGCAATATTGGATACCACTACAGGTGTGTTCTTTGGTATCCCATTTTTAAGTATTTATCGTTCTTTGAATACATCAATGTCCATTCTATCCACCTAGTGGAATGCGGCTTGATCTCTTGGTGATTTCACGTTGAATTCTGCTGCATTGAATTTATTCAACTATGTATGCCCATATTTTTGCAGGACCTCCTCTTCAACTTAAATATTTGTTTGTGTTTTTTGTGTTTTGAGTTCGTCTCCAATTCCTACTCCTATTTCTCCGTTGAACTTATCGTCCTCGAGCTCCTCGTGCTGTTTTTGCTTCAAAAAGAACGGTCTCATTCCATTTACTGGGAGAATGGTGTCTATTATAATTCCGACAGCGCCAAGTCCAACTGAGTAGAGTAAAACTTCAATTAAAAGACCCCCGAGATTGTTATCGAAGAGCTCACTCGGTTTTGTTCCATAGTAGCTAGTTGAAAGTACAAGCATTGCGTATCCTATAGGTGGGAGAATAAAGGAATACCAAGGTGGCTGTTCACCAATTGTTTTCATGTTCAACATAATAGTAATAATGGTCACCACCAAAATTAGTATACAAATAATATTGTAAATTGACACTTTTGTGAGGAAACTAGCTATGAATAGTGAGAAACAAGTTGTTGAAATAATTACTACAATTGCTAAAAGGAAGTACATCATGCCATCTATTCTGACAAATGTTTACAATTTAAATATCCATCTGCCTATTATGTAAATGTTAAACTGTACTACCGCAGAAAGAATAACAGTATACATTATATATGCAACAAAATAGTGTGATCTCTAAACTCCGTTTAAATAAAGTTATCTTCTAAAACCACTCTGACGATCATGAACGATATGGTTTCCTAATTTAAAAATAATACACCATGAAGCAACAACCTAAAGTGTAGTGACTAAAATCAATGATAACTACGATTTCAATATATCAATTGCATTTAAAGTTATATGTGGGAACATTTAAACACCAAATCGTATGTTAACTTTAGAGGCAATCTTATTTTTCATTATTGCAGTTCCAAGTCTAGTTGATAAATCTATCAAAGCTGTTTATGGCGAAAACATTTTAGACGCTATATCATTCGCTTAGATTATTGATGGAAGATTAGATGGAACACGCCTTATATTCGGATATTTATCTTTTATATTCGAAATAGAAGAATCAGCTTTAATCAGTTAGTTATAATTTTTTGTGTTTATCCACTTATATCTTATCTAATAAAACTTATTATAATAAAATACTTATCTGCTTGGTGCGAAAGAAGATATTACGGGTTTAAACGTATTTGCGCTGGTCACACTTTGTTATTACAAATTATCTAAATTAATGAAGCCAAGTGGAACTAACTGTGCTATTTGTTAGTTTAAATCCTAAAGAGCAAACTTATCATCCATATATACACAAGCTATATTGTTTTTCAAATAGTTTTTAACCTATGATTATTACTACTAAGGTGTTAATGTTTAATTATCTTCTGTTAGATATTTACAATTTTAGTTATGATTCAATTTTTTATTTGAAAATACGTACCTTTATTTATTTAGTTTCTTTTAAGTATTAGTGTCAAATTCGTCGGAATTTTCAAAATAGTCATAACCATTATCAAGTCTAAGATCATATTTTAAATTAAAACTGTTTTGTTCTTAATTAGTATTTGATCTCTATTATATTGCAATAGGTTTGACATCAAACAAGTCCAATATACTTGTTGGCGGCGCTAAATTATTCAGTTATTAACTCAGTTACGATTATATTTATGCATTTACTGGTGTTCCTTGCATATTAAAATAATAATATGAAACTTTATTCAGTGTTACTAAGCCATATTATGCAGATGTTTAAATTTAGTAGCCTTTTTAAGATGAACTAATTAAATTAGCATAATTTGTTTTCCCTAAAAGCTTTTTCTTATCGAATATCAGAACCCTTGATTACTCTTCTTACAAATTGTAAAGATTTGGACTGTCTTGCCAAACCCTCTGATCACCCCCATACCAAGTAACATTTGGTTAGAATTATTTCTTTTACAATATTTTTGCTTATTCACACAAACCTGGGAAACCCCATGCATCATAACCTTCACACTATCCAATTGGGAGGTTTGCGACATCAAGAGATAAACAATTACTACATAGCTTATCAAAGTTTTAAACGGTATCATCAATTTACTTGTTAAAACTATTTGTTACCTTAGTTAGTAACATATTAATAACTAAAAATGCAATCAACAACAGCATAAACGGTAGAATAATATAGCTTAACATCCCAAATTTCTATATTTTGTCCTTTTTTGCCATTTTCAAAAGCAACGCCATCCCAATACGCGGTTTCGATCTTTCTGGAGTTAATATTTTTCGGATATCTTGTTTTGATTTAGAAGCTGGCCAGTTTTTCTAATTGATTTCAACGTCAATTGATTCATCATTAGTATACTCAACCACCTGGATACCATCTTGGGTGATGGTTTCTATATCTTTAAGCTCAGTTACGTCTATTTCAGCTCCGTTAGCTACTTGGAATTTGTTCCCTACATTCACAAAGACTTCATCCATAGACGTTCGCTCGAAACAAAAATCTTAGAGGTCTGAGTTACTGATTACGTACTATTCCAAATATTTTATGAGTTGTCCAACTTTTTCACTATATTGCTGAGAAACTGAGAATGTTGAAACAGCTCCTGAGTTATCAACCTCTTTTACGAATTATAGGGCATCGGTAGACTCGAGGTATTGGTTGAAGAGATTTTTGAAAACTTACAACTTTCTCTTTTCTTTTCCGATAATTGTTAAAGTGTAACCACTTCCATATTTTTATTTGAGTTCTAGCGATGTTCCTTAAGCAACGATGAGCCCCTCGGACATTATTTATATCGAGTCACATAGAGTATCCAATTCGTTCATGTCGTGGCTTGTGATGATTACACCAGGCTTATCGGCTCGCACTCTGTGAACCTTTGCTCCTTCTATAGACGAGCCCGTAACTACTGGTGTTTTTCGTGAACGCCTTGCGATATCTTTTACATTAGCCATATGATTCTTTTTGTTTGTGGGTCTAGTCCTGTTGATGGCTCATCCATAATGATCAGTTTTGTCTGAGAATTAATCATTGTCATCGCGATGCTGACTCTTCTTTACATGCCGCCTGAGAGCTGCTGAATCTTTTTATCTTTCCAGTTGTCAAGGTTCATTTACTTTAATATACGCATAATAGTTCGATGGTGGTCATAAAATGGAATGTTCTGAATCCTGCACATAAACTTAAGGTTTTGGTAGATGGTAAGTTCTGAGTACAAATTTGTGTTAAATTATGGACAATACGCAAGTTATCTTCTGACTGATACAATATCATCTCTGATGCTGTATTGGTTACATAACCATGCATTATTTATGTTTTCTCTTGAAAATTTGTCATTTTAGAATAAACGATATCCTCTTTTATCAATTTTCTTCTCTTTTATCAATCAATAGCACCTGTAACCTGTTCTTCAGTTAGTTTCTATCTTATCTTGTTTTATATATTCGCTTTAAATATATTAATATTTTTCTCTATCAGCTGGCCATGTGTGAACCCAGAAGTCTATTGGTGTCTCTTGAATAGTTTCCAAAAAGGTCTACTTGCTGATGCATTTCCTGATAATTATTCTCCCAATATCCACGCAAATAAAATTAAAAGAATTGACTAATAAATTGTTAGTGATAATATATACATGCATGATGGTAAAGTGTATGTAATTTTAGAGTTAAAAGCACCAGTTTTGTTGTGTATTGAACTACTGAAATTAGTAAATGTAAAATTAGTATTTTTGTTAATATACGAAAAGGTTTTATCATCGAATTTAACAATTGCTATATTTTAATATATCACAAATGATGTTGTTTACATTAAGGTTGAGTAGGGAAAAACCCATCTAATAACAAACAATCCAAATGAAGATAAAATACTTGCGTCGTACAACATGGTTGTGCCAAACATTTAGAAACATAATGAGATAATGATATATGACGCAAACATCAATATCAATACAGAAGCTTTCGGTTTCGTGAGAACACCAACAAAAATACCAAAACAAGTTGAATATATTCCGCCGATGAAGACAATGAAGATAAATTATGTTTTGCTCATGTTGAAAAATACATCGTTACCACCTGGAAGCCAGAATGCCGTGTAAAATTGGAAAAATGCCATAAGAAGGTAACAACTCATTTAGAAACAGAAAAGCTCAGAAATGTATATTATATCGGTAACTCCAGATAACCGAATTGAATCAAGTTAACCTTATTTGTCTTACTATATTTGTATTACAACGAAAATAGACTACAAAGCGAAGATTAAACCAAATAATACAGTGGATAATGCTTGTTATTATTAATTTGGGAGATTTCTGGCTTAAACTACATTTGCTCTGTAGATAGGATCATAATCTATGCTGTGTAGCTTCATTATAGCTTTAAGTACATGTGTCTAAATAGCGAGAGGAAAAGATGACCATGAAGCGTACGAAAAGTTTAAATCATACGGTTAAGCTTTTGCAAATTTTTCATCACCGTATATGGAATAAAAATGAGGCATATCAACATATGATTGGTTATATTAGATTAAAACCGAGAGCTTCTTTATTACATCTTATATTTATCCAGAGGTGAAATCAGCCTAAAACTCAATTGAGAATAGTTTTAGTTTTTGTCTTTGAAAATCATCTATTGAATTATAACCGATGAAGTTTTTATTATGGAGACCATTCATTGCTAACTCCATTATCTATGTGGTGATAGAATTATTCGGATAATAAGCAACTAAATGACATTGTTTAACTCGTTTTTTAGAACCGAGTCCTCCAGTGTTATCACTTCCCCCAAGTAAATAACAATCTGGTAGTGTAGAATGAATAGGATGAATATTAGCGCATATCTGATGCGCTAATATTCATGGGTATACCTGAAACATTTGGTTATGTTTATATATGAGTGAGAGCATATAGAATGAGTAAAAATATAGAGGGTAAAATGATTCTGAAAACAAACATTATGTAATGACCTTACATAGTACCAATTATATCTTTAAATAGAAGTGCCTTGAATTGCTATGTTTGCAATGAATTGAACTAGGAAGATTTTAGTTTCAACATTAGATGAAGTGGAACACAATAGTTTTTGCTCTATTAATCAATTAAAAACAAACTTTACTCTATTTTAATTCTTAACCCTTACTCCATTCAGTGTTCCTTTTTGGAATTAAAAAGTGGTTTTGATGCCATTTTACAATTAGTGACGTTCTATTTCGTTCATTTCTTTAATAATTAACACTCCACATATGCCCATGGCGGACTAATTCCAAAATTCTTGTGATTAATCTAAATTAGCTTGGGAACTATTTACTAAGTTCTGGACACCAGAAATTCATGATCACATAAGGACATGCACTAACGAGAAACTTAAAATTCGGTACAATAAATAAGAGGCATTTACTGCTACTGAATTTAACACTTGGTTCTAAATATTAATGGTGATGATGGTATCTCCACGTTCTGCCATGACTGATCACTGGAGTAACAATCCCATGTTTGGAAATTAATTCATCAAATCTATGATGACAAGTGACGCCTGGTTTGAAATCTATCGCAATCTGTAGTTCGATGTTGACTAAGAAGATCCTGTTGTTGACACAATACCTCAGCCTACTGGTATTTTCTAAAATGAAAAAGAAATTTTGAAAGAAATTCAAAGACAACGATATGACAATGAAATTAATGACGGTATTCGTAGAATCAAATGGTTAACAGATGCTATTCAAGCAGCTTTTAATAAATCATTTGCTGAAGACATCGATATCTCTGAGAAATCTGATTTTTGCATGGATGAAACTCTCATACCTTATTTAGGTTGGCTTGACTTCCGTTAATACTTACCTGATAAACCGCATCCGTTTGGATTACTTGTTCGAGTTCTTGCCTTAGCTAAGTCCAGATTTATTGTAAAATTTGAACTTTACACAGGAAAAAGAGGAGAAAAAAGATCAAATCAACTCTATGATCTCATGTATCGATTTATGACGAGCATAAATACAACTGGAATTCCAAAGAAGACATTTTATGCTGACAATTACTACTCTTCATTCGCAGTTTGTAAAATGCTGTAGGAGCAAGGCTGGGAGTTTCGAATGACTATCAGAAAGAACAGATGCAAGGGGTTTTGTACAACTAATATGTTAATTGGAGAATCTAAGTTGCATGAAAATATTTCAGATTACGATTTTTAGCTTTTTGAATAGCAAGTCAAGAAAACAAAGACCGTCAGAATGATATTCTCAAATGGTTCTACAAAAGAATCTGAAGTTAAAAGAAACTATAAACCTACTATTTCTCGTCCTAAAATATTACATGAATATAACCAAAATTATTCTACAATTGATAAGTTAGATTAACTCACATATTATATGCGTTTCCCCCACCGTTGTTAAAAATGGACTACGTGTATGTTCATTTACTGTATTCATATTTGTATCCTGCAAGCCCATAGTTTATTTTGCCTTACACTCAAGAGACAAATCTCTATCATTGATTTTATGTTACTTTTGATTGATGCCATTTAACCCCACACTCATACTTAAATCAGACAGAAGGAAGTACTTGGCAATATCGATTCATTATTGGTAGCTCATGAATTAATCTCATTGAAACAAGTTCGTCCTGAAATAAAAGATCCTATTGGTCATTGCTATACGTGTGGAGAACGTACAAGGTGGATTTGCGCTTGCGAGTATTATTATTGTAAGACCTGCCATGTCAAACATTTGTTGATTGAACAAGAATAGATACTCAGCAGAGGAAAGTGATCGACAGTTAATCGTGCCCCATCTTAGTATACATTAAATTATTTTTATGAACATATTCATTTACTAATTATTTTTCCGAATAGGTCTAGCCCTGATTAAGGGTTAATAGATTAAGATTACAAATATGAAACTGGTCAAATCTATTTTAACTAATATTCTCTATTATATCACTAAACATATTTTATAACTTTTAGAAATATTATTATCCAACATATTTGAAATATGTATGTTTTGCAAAATAGATCAAAACATTAATATAGTCCTTAATCTGTAATTATTAGTATATTTGAAATTTTGAAAATAGATACAATTTTAAAATTTGACATGCTTTTTACATATCTATTTAAACTTTAAAAGCTATTATTGTCAATAATTAATCGAGGCGAGAACAAAGTAACTTTGTAAATAGTGCCACTTGTAAAAAAGACATCATAAATTAGTCTATACTGGTCATCATTTTTCTCTGATCATCACATTTCTTTCCTTTTTAACCAATGATCAATGAGAAACCAACAGCATTCCTCTCAAACCAAATTTCTCGCACGTTCAAGTCCACTTGTCATTTACAAGAGCTTCTTCAAAAATTCTAAGATTAACAGCAAATAATTGTTAGCTAACTGAAAACAAGATCGAAGGAATATAATAAATGACTTAATTAACGTAATTAAATCTAGGACTTAACATGCTTACAGATGAGAGCCTTGACGAAATTTGTTCTTTGAAGAATCTTGTTAGTTTGGATCTTTCTATAAACAAACTTGAAAATGTGTGTAAGTTAATGTTACTTCCAAATATATCTGAACTTAACATCAGTAATAATACAATAAGCAATTTAAACGAGATACAATAATTAACAAGCTTAAAATATTTAAACGTTAGTTAAAACAACTTGTACGAAATTTCTCAACTGACGAATCTAGATTAATTATAATACTTAAATATAAGCCGAAATCGTGTTAGTGATATTCAGTGCCTGTAGAATCTTAACTTAGTTTATTTGAACGTGTCATTCAATAATATTTCTGATTTATCCTCAGACGACTTTAAATCCGTGAGAACATTCATTTCTCACAATTACAATTCAGCGAATTAATTGAACAACGGTTTATTTATAATCGTGGTCAATAAATTTGCGAGTTCAAGTTCTTAAAATGTACATTTGTGTATTAAAATCAATATAATGTAATGCCACTGCCGAGCCACTCCACCACTTTTTATTAAAAATATGTCCATTTAAACACAAATATTTTGACATAATCATCATTATATTGTTTAAATATGCTAAATTAAGTTTTTAATATAACAGATTATATCGTAAATACATTTTCTGAATCTTTAGTCGTTAATGAATGTTAAATGAACGTAAATAGTTATATTTCTTTCATTAATTGTGGAGTGGAAATCGTCAACAGCATTACATTATTTCGTTCCAACAAAATTAATAACATAAAATAAAACTCTCAAAGTGAATTCTCACTAACCGTAACTTTACATAAACCGTTGTTCAATTAAAATATCAATGCCTCTTATGATAAATAAATGCAAATAAAATACAAAAACAAAATCATCGACAACGTTCTTGAGATTCAAAGAGATCCTGACCTTAAATCCTTCGAGTTCACGGACTAATTTGATTTATCAGAATTAATTCTGATTAACACCAAAGTTTCTTTTGAGCGCGTTCCGCTGAAAGTGCGAAAACTATCTGTTTGCGGACACATCTTCAAACGATCCGAATTGGAGCGGATAAGCGGAATCGAGCAAATGACCTAACTGGTTAAACAGAATATTTCATTCGGGAACGTGTAAGACATCAAATCGCTTTCGAATCTGGTTAACCTTACTTAACTGGACATAAGCGCGAACTAAATATCGGACATACACCCACTAAGGTAATTACAACTGGTGTACTTGAACGCGTCACAAAACCTAATAACGGACATAACGGCGGTTGAAACTATGAAGAGCCTGATGGACCTGAACCTGTTCAACAACTAAGTGTCGGACATATCTTCGTTGATAATTCTGACTCAACTCGAAGACCGGAACCTGGAGTTCAACAAAATACAGAACACGCACGTTCTGGACAACCACCCGAACGTTCAAAACTACCGGCTAGGAGGATAACAGTGATTTTACAATGTTAATGATAAATTTATATCTACAGCGATAAACTGAATTTAGCCTTCATTCAATTAGTATGAAGTTGAAATTAATGAATAATTTTTAGTGTTACTACAAATGATGTGGAAAATCTGATAATTTCTATTATACTGTGGTAAAACACTTTCTCCACTTTTAGAGTGTTATTATGAATCATCTCCTGGGTGCTTATTCTGTAGTGTGCTTGCATTTCTGTTGAGAAAGTTATAATTATCAGGCACGTTACCATTAAGCAAATATGATTTGCAAATACAACTCTCCACTCTCACGCCGGCGATGGAATAACTATGCTTTACTGATTGAAACAGAAATATGAAGAATGAACAACATTTGAATCTCCGAACTGTCACGAAATGTATCATGAAGCTCTATTATTCAATATAATACAAGAATCAATATAATCCAAGAGATTTCAAAATGCTCGAATATTTAATACTGGGAAATAGACGATGGAACTAAGTATTCCAACAATGAGATACTCCAGCATTCTGGCATATAATGATACACTTTCCTTCTATTCATAAAACTATAAAGTATAAATTCACAGGTCCTCGAACAGCACGGAGATGCTGCCGAAACTGGCGTCTTCGGTCTTCACGCTCGGGGTGTACTGCATCGACATCTGGGACATGTTCAGCTCAGACCTGTTCATGTAGTGGCGGAGCATGTCCACGAGCGCCTTCTTGGGGTAGTTCGCTTCCTGATGCGACTCCAGAATTCTGGCGTGTATCCTGTTAATCAGCTGCTGTCTCTTGGCGCGCGTCGTCCCCCACAGGTCGCTGCCGAGGGCGTCGCTGTTCTGCTCTGTTTCCTCTCTGAAGTACTTCAGCGCCAGCTGCTTCAGCTCCGCCGGCCACTTCTCCCTCTGCTTAGCGGAGAGCACTTCGGTCACGTATTTGTAGGAGAAGCTCTTGGTCTTGTAGCCGGGGTGGCCGATGGCTGCGTCCAGCTCTCTCCACTGGAACTATCGCTTGTCGCTCATGCTCAGGTCCAGGAAAAAATTCAGGGCCTCTCCGAACTGCGTGGCCTCCTGCTCGTAGCACTTATTCACCATGGAGACGAAGGCGTCCGCCAGTTTCGCGGCCTGGGCTTCGGATATATGGACGCGGGTCATAATGTTGGTGAAGTGAAGTTTTCCCACGAAAGTGCTCTCTTTCGCGTCCGAAGCCGTGTTCTCCTTAAATCTGCAATAATGAAATATGAATCAAGAAATTTGAAGATTTGGTGGCGACTGTCAGTTATCGTCTCGAAATATATATCCCAGCGTGTTGATAAACCGATTGAACTAGTGAATTCAAATTATAAGACTCACAAATATTTCTGCAGATATGTTTCATATTTCACGATATAAATAATAGCAGTGATTATATACCAGTTGGATAACGCTTTCCAATAAATACGGATTTGAAATTTACTAAGTACGGATATCTTTCGCCGTATGCTATATTAGTGCTGTTACAGGTTGTACTAATGTTAAATTCAAATTTAGTAGCAAATTTGAAATAGTCCAAGTTGCAACAGATTCAGCCAGATATACGTCCATTCGCCAAGTAAATACAGGAAGAAACTGCAATTTAAAGATCTTAGAAATAATTTGTTAAGTACGCCTCATTGTGCCTAAGTAGCACATATCCAACAAATCCCACACTCCAAAATGACACGAAACTAATTCTTCTTTGAATTCTGATCAATTAGTGCACTCCGATGCTTTCTAAGTCAAGTGTAGTGATATGTGTTACATAGACTTACAAATCCATACTATTGAAATCCTAAAACAATCAATCAACCCAATTCAATGATAATTTAGAAATATATTTAACGGCTTGTTTGAAGATGAAATCTCATTTAACAGATCAAACAAAATAAACCAAAATCTTTATCGTTTTTGGCGTATCATCTATTTTCCCACTAAAAGTTCTCACTCAAACAAAAACGAAAAGTCTAATAGTTCTGGGGCTTTATTTTTCGGGGGCTTTTCCAGTTTACTGTCTGGAAACAAGTCCAAATTATGTGGAATGTTTTCATTATTTTATTTTGGAGGATTAAATTTTTACTTTGCTTTAATTTTTAGCTGAGTTCTAATTTTTGGAATTTCGGAGTTAATAAAGTGACGCAACATGTCTTGCAACACTTTGGCAGTTCCAACGACTTCTTCATTCTGGAAATTGTTGAATTCTTGGAAAGTGAGGTCAATAACGTCCTTACACTACTCATACATCTCAGCGTCAGTTTTTAAATCTGAAAACTGCTCCATTCTTTAGTAAATAATAGATTACGCGAAGTTTCTAGCTTTCTATTTTGTCTCGTTTTACCAGTTGTTAATGAATTACCCAGCAACAACTTCGTTGATGAACTTGTACGAATACGTCTTGCTGCCCTTTGGTTCCTTCCCAATTAATCTATCCATTTCTTTCCAGCTGTTGGTAAACCGGCGCTTATCAAGTGATGAAAGGTTTCTATAGTACACCAGGGCTTCTCGAATACCGGGGAACTAAATATTATATATGATTTACATAAAATTGACGAAACCAGTTTTGAGAATTTCACCAGTTTTTTTACATTTTGATACGGTTTATCGGCTTCTTTACATTTGACCCTTAATGAAGTGGAACAAAACATAAGTTTTTACATATTTTAACATTTTATTATATTATAATTGTTTAAAACATTTTAGCAAGATTTTTTGAAATGCTCAACAAAAATATAAATATATAAAAATTTGAAAGTGAAACACTGGCGTGCGAGAGCCTATGTTTTGCTTTCAAAAGTCTCAATGAAGTCTTTTTGTGCCGTCTCGAGGAAGTGATACACTTCATTCATGCTGAAGTGAAATATAAAATAAAACAATTTATTAAAGTAATATGTATTACTCAGGCCTTAATAAAATATATCAAGTGATATAAAATAATCTATTGCACTATTATCGATTTTTATAAAAATAATTATTTAGATAATCACAATCACTACTTTAAAACAGTTGTGACCTCTATTTCATTTATCGGTAAAATACAGCCTTTTTAGCGTTGTGTTATAGCTTTTGATGAAGTTGTACTAATTTACAGCGAAAACAGCCCTATTTTAAACTAAGTTTAATACTTTTTGGTTTTTGATCTCTTTTAATTTAAAGGAGTTTCAAAAATCACTTATAGGCACTTATAAGCAAGTAGTCAAAACAATTCAATCTGATTCTTCGTCGAATGGGTTATCTGGTTCGTCATCTTATTCGCTCCATTTTTCCGTATCATTTTGTTCAGCTCGAGTTTTATTTTCCCGTTTTTCAAGCTGTTATTCAATAAATAGTTGAAGAATGCACTTTAAGTGAGTTTTGCTACACTTTTTATACTACTATTTTAATTTGCTATGCTGTATGTTATCAAAGTGCTCGAAAGTCTATGATATGATTTATTTACAGCATTTTAAACGATTTTTGTTCAATACAAAAGCACTATCGCTTATGCTTTAACTAACATATTGCTTTACGCTGCAAATTACTTCAGCACAAATAAAGCGGGTGTAGGAAAATGTTTTATGTTCTTCACGACGCATTTCATTAATGTTTAACTATATTCCAATCGATTTATCCAGCTAAATCCATTTATCGGCGAATAAACGCTTTTATGTACTACTTATTTATTTGAAATGCAAGACAGCACGATCTAAAAGAATAAAATCTGTTCCATAAACTTCATTTATGAACTCAATGAATTATGATTCTAGAACGTTTAGAAGTTCAACAGAAAGAATCATAATTCAGAAGTGAAATTATTTTTTGTTCATTAAATATATAATATTCTTATATAATTACCTGTTATTTATTGGTATTAAAAGTTATTAAATCAATAAATAATAAATCATCACATTAATGGAACGTGAGTGAGTCTAATAATTTATGTATGTGGTAAAGTTAATACTAATTAAATCAACTATATTAATTGCATTTAAAGGTATATTTGGGAGCATTTGAGTAATATTTTTATAAATGTGATTTATATGTAATGTCATCATCTCTGTCCATCATCATAATAACCATAATTAGGATCCAATTTCCTAGTGCCTTGTTCAACTTTTAACATTTCTATATATTTGTATACTTATTCGTATACATAGTCGCGGAGCAATAGTTTGATCTATTTTTAATCATATAGTGAATTGCTAGTATCAAAGTGTTCTAAAGTATATTAAATGATATATTTGCGAAATTCTTGATAATTTTAAAATGTAAGATACTAGATATTCGCATTCATACATTACATGGCGTATTCTTTAATATTGTTTATGATTTGAGGACAAATAATGTAATTATATGAGAATGTTTTCTTTTCTTAACGTTACACGATATATTTTTATCCTACTCCTATTAAATCATCAAGATCCGCCCATTTAGCAGCAAACGAACGCTTTTGTTACAAGCTAAGTTGTTTAAAATATTCTACTGCATGTTCTAACACAATAAAATTTTATTTATATACTATATTTAATAACTCAATAAATTTTGATACTAAGAACTCTATCATCACTAAATCTATCATTTTAATTGAAGTGACGATAATATATAATACAAAAATTATGATTATAACTACCGTATAATGCTATATTAAATATTCTTACTAAATGTTATTAAATATGTAAGCCTTCTAATTACATTATTAAATATCATAAATAATATTAAATAGTATTAAATCACTAATATGACGATGTTTCTTAATTACAATCTTCATCACAAATATAATCATTATTATAATGCTTAATTGCATAGATTTTTTAGTTTAATTATACTGTTTTGACATACTGCTAATTAGTAATAACTAATTAATTATTAGTAATAACTAAACTCATTCATTCTAAGTTCACTTTCTAGCAAATATTACAATTAGTTCGCACACATACGCAGCCGCGCACGCGCTTGTCCAGTATTCCACTCCAATGCAGCTCCCGATGAGACTTCCGAGTTGTTTCATCTGCACTGAGATGCCCAGGTGCGAATTCGGCTGATATTTTTGTTTGAGGATTTCAGTTTGAACGTATTGGTTCATAATCGCGTTCGGGAGCGTTTCGAATGAGTAGAACATGAGAATTAACTGCTCAAAATCTTATATTAAATATTTTCCAAGCTAAAAAACGAGCGTGCACACGCACAGGGTACTGTAAACGATTTTGAACTCACTTTTTTGAATTTAAAATTACAAAAATGAGGCGGAGAAGCTCAAAATCTACCGCGCCGAGTTCAAAACGGACAACTTTTTCTTCTGCACGTAGTGCACTATCTAAAATTAATTCACAGAATGCACCATTGACTACAAATATTGAAGTGGTACGTAACTCCGCTCCAAAACAACCTATAGCACGAATATAACAACTGAGCAAATAATCAACAAATACTCCAATTTATAGAACCTGAACAGTAAAACGAAACTAACACAAACGACCGAAGTAACAAATTAAATCATTTAAAATGGTTCTCGTTCGTTGTGAACACTTTTAGGGAGCCAGAACGAAGAAAGGAACAAAAAGAAGGCGAAAACGGCAGAAAATAAATACATAAGCGCATAATTGGTAACCCGTATATTGGACAGAACGAAGGGAACCAAAATGTTTATAAAGGACACAATTTACTACGTAATTATTAAATACAAATGTCTATATCTGGGAAGGAAATTGTGCTGCAGATAAGAAGAAACAGCGGCTGAAACAATCGCGTAAAACAAAGAGCTCAGGTACTTAAAGAGCATTATCAAGGAAAGCTGAGTTGAAAAGGAAAGCAAAATATAAGAGGCGATTAAAAACGGAACACAACAACGGATAATCGTAGAATGATTCACATTCTAAAAAAGGATTACAACTGGATAATATAAAACAGACTCGACAATGCTGTACGAAAGCTGAAACCAAACTGTAAACGTTTTCTGCACACTAAACTACTTCTCCAAATACTAAATCATCAACGTCGTAGTCTGCACATCAAACTGATTCAAAAACATATACACGGATTTCAACACCAAATAGGGAATAATTGACGTTTACTTTTTCATTTATGGAGTTGATCAACTTATTCCATATTTATATGTAATAATGTGACCATGTTTCACCTAACCACTTCAATGTCAATAAGACTCGCAACCGCAGCTGCCATTGGGCTTTCAACCGGACTACTACTTCGACTCGCTGAGTCTAAATCAACACCACAATGGCCCAGAAAATATCAAGGCGATATTCCTAAAATGTCAAAGAAAACTGCAAAAATGATACTTAATTTGCCATAATTTCCAACTTAAGCACAAACCAAAGCTAATTACCGAGCTCTTTTAACAGCTAATCACCCAGATAGAGGAGGATCAGTATATTTAAGTCAACTTATTACAGAAGCCTTTAGAGAAATGGAGAAATGAAGAAAATAAATGTATATATATATATATAGGTAGAAATTATAAAACCAAAATTATATTATATTATGAGCTAGTGCTTCAAAAGCAACACATAGACTATATATTTCACTTAGTTGTTTGGATGTGGTTTATAGCCTTTAAATCATCAAACATTAATTCTTCTATTTGTTACACAAAATATGTAGCTACTTCTTTTTATATTTCTTTTTCTTCAATATTTTATACTTTTGTTTTTCCCATTTGTTTAACTAACTTCATAACTTCTATTTTTTATTTTTTATGTTCGCGGATCTTTTATTTTATTTGTTGTTCTTATATTTATACCTTAGTTTTTAATTCAATTTCCTTTTATTGATCTGCTTTTATATATTTAGTTTAAATTTATTTTAATTGTTCTACGTTTTATTATGCTTATAGTTGTTCATCTAGCGTGTATCTAAGCATGTCAGTAAGCGACTTCTTGCAGAATTTTGTTTTCACCTGGTTCTCTACGAAGGCGACCGTTTCTTTTGTCACAGCAGATCGAAGCTTTAAGTAGTATTATCTATCGGTTTTATTAATTAAACTGAATCCACTTCTGAACAAATCACAAGCATGCTCTCTTGCTAGTTATTTAAGTTCAGATGAGAGCTATTCCAAACATCTTCCGGCTAATACTTCGTTTATATACTTGTAAGAGAAAGTTTTTGTTGGGTAGCCATCATGCCCGATTGAGTCATCTACTGTGGTGTCCGAGCCAACTTTGATTTTAACAAATGTTTATGTAATAATTGCGCTTGAAAATTAAATCACTGTATTTATGCTAATTATAACATATTCAATTAATTCTGCGGTTCATTTCTTTTTCACTTCATCCTTCAAATGACGAAGCACACACGAAGCCGACGGATCACAATACAAGAGCGTCGCATAATGATGAGAATGTGAGAAACAGAATCACAAACTGTTGCAACCAAGAAATACATTGCTTGTTGCCTTCAATGTAGTCTCCAAACTGTTTATTCCATTTTTAAGCACTTTGAAGTTACAGGCAAGCTAGAAGCTTCTCATGCCGATAATAGTGTCAGAAAATTTGACTAAGCTGAGATTTTCGCGTTGTTAAATATCGCCAGAGCCATAGATTCGAAACTCGACGAATCATAGCTGAAAAATACTAAGCCCTTCGTGGAATTTCCATGTCTCTAACAACGGTATCTCGTCTCCTGGCCAAATTCAGTTTAAGCTTCTATGTTGCTAAGATAAAGCCAAAACTTACCGAAAAGCATAAATTGGAAAGTTTGAACTTTGCTCGAATGAACCTGAAACAACCAATTGAATATTGGAGAACTTTTTAGTATACCGATGAGTATCGCTCAAAATGCTATGCAAATCGAGCGAGTAGAGTGCTCAGAACACCTAAAGACGAGTGGAATCCGAAGTATTTTCTCGAAGTGTAAAATATGGACTGTTTTCGTGCATGATCTATAGTACGATTAGCTATAGATATAAGGGTCCATTATGGTTTATGCCGTGCGGTACGACCATGAATTCAATTGTCAATTCTTAAGTTCTCAGACAAGTTACACTTCCATCACTTAATAGCATAACTTGAAGTTGCAACAAGATAACGCCCCGACACATTTTAGTAAGTATATGAAAAACTTTTATACTGCTAACAACATTGAGCTCTATCGCTTTCCAGTAATGAGTCCAGACTTAAATCCACTTTTTCACTGCTGGAATCCACTGAAGTCAAACATTTCCCCTGAAGAATGTACCACATATGACTTATTAAATGAAGAAGTAAAGAGGGCGTTGGAGTAAATCTCGTTAGATATCATCAATCATTTGATTGACTCTATGCCCAAAAGGTTAGAAGAAGTAATAAAATAGAAAGGAGACGCTACTAAACATTGAGTTAATATATAGTTAAAATTAATACAAAAAATAGTTTTGAAATAGTTAGTATTTTTTGAAATCAAAGTTGGCTTGGCGACCACAGTAGTGTTTTCCAGTTGAAAAGTTGCCTACTTTTCCTAGGTAGCTGCTTGAAGTACTATATGGCTTCCTAAATGCTAGTGGTATTGACACTGTATTTTTTATTCACTTTTTGTATGAAGTTGTTTTCAAGCCGTTGCTCCTATTCATGCGAGATCTTCTTCCTATATGTCATATTTCGAGAAGTGGGAGATTGCTAATTACACACTATTACGCTTTATACAAAGTCGATTGGCTAATATGCGATGATACTAAGGTTAGATAAAAGAAATTAATTCACATTACAATTAAAGATCAAAACAAGAGAAGAACAATAACATCAGTTATCAAATCTAACTCCACACTAATAGAAAAAACACTAAATGACATGCAATTGCATATAAAATTGCATTAAAATATGACTCATTCAATATCAACATCCAATAAAATGATAATTAATTATTGATATTTTATTACTGAATAGAAATCTGTATATAAGAATCCAATTTCATTTATAAGGGGTCTGGTACCATTTATAAGAAGGGTTGATTTGCGAATAACTCTAATTAAGTAATTCTAAATCTACGTATCTTAGGCTCTCAGGATGGTAGAGTTAGTATTACAAACTCTTTTATAGTATTAATATCATAAATACTTAGAGAGCAATAAAAAGTATCCGAGGAGTGAAAACAGTCTAAATTAAGCTGTCATTTTTCTTCTAATAACCTAACGGTTTAGGTAGGCATTGCTATTAATCCCTAACAAGTGGCTGCTAATTTATTGATGTCATTTTCCTAATAGACTTTAATATTGTAGAATATTTCACTTCCATCTCTTATGCTTCAGAAGTTATTGAATTAGTTAAGATTCTTAACTAATTCAATAACATATATCAATAACATATATCAAATAGGTTCTTAACTTAAGAACCTATTTGATATACTAAATCTCAATAAATATGAAGCCACAATTTTTTATAATATATATTTATAACATATATATGTCTATGAATAACATATTAAAATATCACCAAAAAGTTGATAAAAGTATGTATCTGTTTTTATTGCTTTCTAAGTTCATAAATATATTGTAAATTAAATTAATTTTTTTTCGTTGAGCTACTGACTCAACTCGAAGACCTGAACCTAAATATCAGAATTGCTTATAAGGGAGTTTTGCATGGAACTACTTTATAAGTGAGTTGACTCCCTTATAAGCGAAAAAGCACCTCCCTTACAAGCAAGGTTATGTAGTACACTTTTTCTATTGTGAAAAGTTAATGACAATTAAAATATCAATGCATCTTATGATAAATAAATGCAATTAAAATACAAATACAAAATCATCAACAACGTTCTTGAGATTCAAAGAGATCCTGACCTTAAATCGTTCAAGTTTACGGACTAGTTTGATTTATCGGAACTAATTCTGATTAACACCAAAGTTTCTTTTGAGCGCGTTCCGCTGAAAGTGCGAAAACTATCTGTTTGCGGACACATCTTCAAACGATCCGAATTGGAGCGGATAAACGGAATCGAGCAAATGACCTAACTGACTAAACTGAATATATCGTTCGGGAATGTATAAGAAATTGAATCGCTATCGAACCTGGTTAACCTCGCAGAACTGGACATAAGCGCGAACTAAATATCGGACATACACCCACTAAGGTAATTACAACTGGTGTACTTGAACGCGTCACAAAACCTAATAACGGACATAACGGCGGTTGAAACTATGAAGAGCCTGATGGACCTGAACCTGTTCAACAACTAAGTGTCGGACATATCTTCGTTGATAATTCTGACTCAACTCGAAGACCTGAACCTGGAGTTCAACAAAATACAGAACACGCACGTTCTGGACATACATCCTAATGTACAAAACTTCCGGCTTGGAGGATAGCAGTGATTTAACAACATTTAGGATAAATTTATATTCAATATATATATATATATATATATATTGAATTTAGCCTTCATTCAATTAGTATGAAGTTGAAATTTATGTATAATTTTAGTGTTACTAATGATGTGGAAAATTGATAATTTCTATTATACTGTGGTAAAACACTTTCTCCACTTTTAGAGTGTTATTATGAATCATCTGCTGGGTGCTTATTCTGTAGTGTGCTTGCATTTCCGTTGAGAAAGTTATAATAACCAGGCACGTTGCCATTAAGCAAATATGGTTTGCAAATACAACTCTCCACTCTCACGCCGGCGATGAATAAGTATACTTTATTGATTGAAATAGAAATATGAAGAATGAACAAGACTTGAATTTCCGAACTGTCACGAAATATATCATGAAGCTCTCGTAATAGTCAATATAATCCAAGAGTTTTCAAAATGCTCTAAAATTTAATACTGGGAAATAGACGATGGAAGAAATACACCAACAATGAGATACTCCAGCATTCTGGCATTTAATGATATACCTTCATTATATTCATAAAACTATAAAGTATAAATTCACAGGTCCTCGAACAGCACGGAGATGCTGCCGAAACTGGCGTCTTCGGTCTTCACGCTCGGGGTGTACTGCATCGACATCTGGGACATGTTCAGCTCCGACCTGTTCATGTAGTGGCGGAGCATGTCCACGAGCGCCTTCTTGGGGTAGTTCGCTTCCTGATGCGACTCCAGAATTCTGGCGTGTATCCTGTTAATCAGCTGCTGTCTCTTGGCGCGCGTCGTCCCCCACAGGTCGCTGCCGAGGGCGTCGCTGTTCTGCTCTGTTTCCTCTCTGAAGTACTTCAGCGCCAGCTGCTTCAGCTCCGCCGGCCACTTCTCCCTCTGCTTAGCGGAGAGCACTTCGGTCACGTATTTGTAGGAGAAGCTCTTGGTCTTGTAGCCGGGGTGGCCGATGGCTGCGTCCAGCTCTCTCCACTGGAACTATCGCTTGTCGCTCATGCTCAGGCCCAGGAAAAAATTCAGGGCCTCTCCGAACTGCGTGGCCTCCTGCTCGTAGCACTTATTCACCATGGAGACGAAGGCGTCCGCCAGTTTCGCGGCCTGGGCTTCGGATATATGGACGCGGGTCATTATGTTGGTGAAGTGAAGTTTTCCCACGAAAGTGCTCTCTTTCGCGTCCGAAGCCGTGTTCTCCTTAAATTTGCAATAATGAAATATGAATCAAGAAATTTGAAGATTCGGTGGCGAGTGTCAGTTATCGTCTCGAAATATATCTAGCGTGTTGATAAACCGATTGAATATGTGAATTCAAATTTTAAGACTCACAAATATTTCTGCAGATATGTTTCATATTTCACGATATAAATAATAGCAGTGATTATATACCAGTTGGATAACGCTTTCCAATAAATACGGATTTGAAATTTACTAAGTACGGATATCTTTCGCCGTATGCTATATTACTGCTGTTACAGTTGTGCAAATGTTAAATTCAAATTTAGTAGCAAATTTGAAATAGTCCAAGTTGCAACAGATTCAGCCAGATATGCGTCAATTCGCCAAGTGAATACAGGAAGAAACTGCAATTTAAAGATCTTAGAAATAATTTGTTAAGTACGCCTCATTGTGCCTAAGTAGCACATATCCAACAAATCACACACTCCAAAATGACACGAAACTAATTCTTCTTTGAATTCTGATCATTTAGTGCACTCCGATGCTTTATAAGTCTAGTTTAGTGATGTGTGTTACATAGACTTACCAATCCAAACTATTGAAATCTTAATTCAATCAATCAACCCAATTCAATGATAATATTTGAAAATAAATTTTAGTAATAACATTTTATTATTTTTCTTAACTTTTACTCACTCAAGGCAGTGAGTTTCGCCTGATTCAGCATTATATTTACAACTCAAAATATAACGAATTTAATGAATAAAAATAACAATCACATATCACTGAAATCGAACAAATATATATAGCTTATCTCGTTGACGTCAATCTCGTCTTTCAGAGCTTAATGTTGGGGTTAGGCTCTAATTCTAGGTATTTCAAAGAGTTACCTAGCTATAACTTCGTTTATGAACTTGAACGAATACGACTTGCTTCCCTTTGGTTCTTTCCCAATTAATCTATCCAGCTCTTTCCAGCAGTTTGTAAACCGGCGCTTATCTTATAATGATAATATTTAATAGTACT
The DNA here is from genome assembly GCA_963988835.1 of Hexamita inflata. NCBI lineage: Eukaryota > Fornicata > Diplomonadida > Hexamitidae > Hexamita > Hexamita inflata. Next base: position 288,967 of record CAXDID010001240.1, read on the forward strand.
ATATGGCTTCACGAATACCGGGGAATTGCACATTATATGCATCTTACATTCTTTGAACGAAGGCGTTTGTGAGAAGTTCTTAATTGAAACGGAATCTTTACATTTGATTTAATGGTGAAGTGGTGATGACTGAAACAAAAATTGAACAAAACATCTTACATCTTTCTTCTTTCTTATGTTTTTATGTTTAGGGGAATAAGTTAAGGGGAAGTGAATTTTATGCTTACTATATACTTACAGAACAAGTAAGTGGAATATATTCAGTATGATTCATCTCACTGAAGCGAATAAGCAGTCTCGTTGACTTTCTCGTTTCTAATGCCTCTTTCGTCAAACAACTGGAACTCCTTGGAGGAAAAAACAGTTAGACTTTGGGTCAGGTTTCCATCTTCTTCAAACAGATAACTTTATTCGAATAAACAAGAATAAACTGGTTCTTCTTGAGATTCATTTTGTTCACACCGATTTTACAACTCCATGCTTGAGTTTAAATACGATGGTTCATGTTTATCTTACACAATTGAATTTTTTAGTCCATTTTTACGGGGTTTTTCTGGATGAGAAGGAAACAAATCAAAATTCAATTTTGAAGCTTTACGCTTGAGTTCAACTCTTATTCTTGGAATTTCGGAGTTAATAAAGTGGCGCAACATGTCTTGCAATACTTTGTCAGTTCCAACGACTTCTTCTTTCTGGAAATTGTTAAATTCTCGGAAAGTGAGGTCAATAACATCCTTGCACTACTCATACATCTCAGCATCAGTTTTTGAATCTGAAAACTGCTCCATTCTTTAGTAAATAATAGACTGCGCGAAGTTTCTAGCTTTCTCTTTTGTCTCATTTGACCATTCGTCGTAAAGTTTTCCAGCCACAACCTCGTTGATGAACTTGTACGAATAAGTCTTGCTTCCCTTTGGTTCTTTCCCAATTAATCTATCCAGCTCTTTCCAGCTGTTTGTAAACCGGCGCTTATCCTATAATGATAATATTTAATAGTACTCTATGGCTTCACGAATATCAGGGAGGTAAATATTATATATGCGTTACATCTTGGCTTTGAAACCATTTGTAAGAATTTTACTTGTTTCTTCACATTTTGATATCGTTTGTCTTCTTTACATTTGAACTTTATAATGAAGTGGAACAAAACATCAGTGTTTGACATATTTTAATATTTTATTACAAATTACAGTTTATAGTTTTCTGTAATATTTTTCTGTAATATTATTCTGTAAGATTTATCTGTAAGATTATTTCGAATGCTCAAAAACTAACACATATGTATTATAAACACGATAACTTATTAATTGTGAATAATTTAAATCAAAATAATATGATTTCATTGTGATTAGTCAATAACAGAGAGACTTCATTCATGTTGAAGTGAAATTACAAAATATAATTATAAATATAACTTTAACAATTAATTTATTACACTTCACATTAACGAAACAATTACTACAGTACCTTGTTTATAGAGACCGCTACAGTCCCGGTTATAGAGACCGTGTTTTGACTTTCGTTTTTTAGCGGTCTCTAAGACCAAAACGAATCTGATAATTTTCTGTCTTTAGTTATAGAGGCCGTATTATTATGAAAATAATCAAATTGTTAACAAAATATTTAATATATCACTCAAACAATGTTATTGTTGGTACCACTTCTATATAATTTGGAAATAATAGTCTTTCGATTCCCTCAGCTAATTCAGGTTTGTTGATAAGTCAGGTCTTAAGGGGGTTAAGAACGCTTAAGTTTGGCTTCTTATCTGAGATCATCCGTAGTTATGCAATCTCTTTCTTCAACGCACTTCTGTAGATGTTATTCAATTTAAGGCAAATAACCCGTTTACCAGTTCAAATTTTAGATCTTTTCTCAAAGTTTGAGTCCTCAAGCATTATTTTATCCGCTTAGGACAGAAATGCGTTGAGAAACTACTTTAAACTTACCTCTCTGACTCGATCAGGATTTTTCTTAGAACAAATGATACTTTAAAATTACATTCTATTTAAGAGCAATGGGAAACTTGGATCTTTACCTGCTTACAACATCAGGCCTTTGTACCATGACACGGCAACGAACAGGAATTGGTGCTGGAGCAGGAGCTACTACTGCTGCAGTGTTCGGACAGCTTCATATCTCTGAATAGTCATGAAGATACGATTATTCTTAGAGAATGATTGGGTCGACTGAATATTCCATTAATTTAAAAAGGATGGAGGTGGCATGAATTTTCAATTATATCAGAAAATATGAATTAAATCTAATTGAGGGCTATTTTAGTTATAGAAGCCAAATTACGGTCTAACTTAGCCATAGAGACCATATTGAAAAATTTGATTTGATTTCAGGAAATGCTTTTTTTCGCGGGCTCTATAAGTAAACAGCGACGGTCTCTATAACGGAAAAAGTGACGGTCTCTATAAACAAGGTACTGTAGTATTTTATTGAACTCTCATCATTTTTAAATATATTTGTTTGGAGTTTTCATAAATAACAATTTACTATATTTAAAAGAAATTAAAAAAAGAGTGATTATTAATACTAATTTTCGCTAAAGATGATAAACATAATTTATTCGCTCACTCACTGTTTCTTCATGTTAATTATGTACATCACTACGTTCCTCTTGAAGTAGTTTCTATCTTTTACAGTGTCCATAAATTCATCAGCGATTTAAGCTGGTTTCTTATCCTTCATTTACTTTATCAGCTCAAGTAGAATCACTTTGTCTTCCTTATTCAAATATTCCTGGTGCATGAAGCGCCTGAACGAGTTCTGGAAGTACTCCCTCAGCTGAACGGTTGTTTTTTCTGGAATTAGTTCCCCCATTTTCCTCCAGAATTACTTTGAGCCGTTATCATTAAAATAATGGAGTACATTTTGGCACAGAATTTTGTTGTCCGATGTATTTATGTTCAGCGTTTATTGAAGGCAATTTGCAAACTTGTTCTGGAATAATATTGACTCTTTGGACTGCGTTCTCGGGCAGTTCTCAGTTAAGTTGTAGGTTGTATTTATGTTTTCAGTTAAATAACACAATGAATTATTTACGAAATACTTCAATGTGAGGAGCCTAAATTGATCACGAACAATTATTTCAGTGGATTCAAGAAGAAGTGCAACCTCTGTGAATAAACGGGTGTGAAGGTGATCTGGGAGCATGAGCACGTAAAATGATACATGCTTAGCAGAATTTTTTATCTGAAGAAGCTTGGAGAGGCAGTTAACTAATTCCTATTCATTCTACATTTATAATATCTGGTGTGAAAGATAATTCGCTGTATTTGCTTGCTGTTCAACGTTTTGCTTTTGATTTCGTATTTTACTTTTGTAAGATTATAAAAATTGTGGATTTGAAATATAATTAAAATAGACTTGAATACTCAATATAACTCAATACAACGGCAAAAAAGTATTTGTTTATAGCCGATTATAGCTGATTTAATTTTGTTTACCAGAGTATTCAATTATGTGATTTATTTGCATATTAAGACCAAAATATTCGGAAAATAATTTCTTTATAATGAATTGAATCTGTCTATCTGTATCAATATTATAATTTTTGTTTCCATACTATATCAAGACTCAGACCTCATTTTCAATTATATTTATTGTATTCTATTTTCGGATTTTCAAATCAATATCTGGTATATCGTTGTGTATTTATTAACTCACATTATTAACAATACAAGATTGATAAAAGAAGTATTACAACATTTTAGGTTTTAATTTGCTTTATAAATCTAGAAACTTATCAATAGAGCTAATTAGTAAATGCTAAATATTGAGAATTTAAAGATTAACGCTTGAAATACAGTAGAATATGACATAATAAAATATAAAGTTTTGAAATATTTATTATTTTTAATATTTATAATATAAATATTGGGGGAATGATTGTGAAAGTTAGCTATAATATCTATACATATTGATTTGTATGGATATTAGTCAAATAACTGCAGCAGATCATAACTTACCTTTATCTTCAAATTAAATAGTTAAGTCAGCTCAGAACTTGAATTGGTGAACTTTGTCTTGTGGACGGACGACGAATGGGGCCTTCATGTAGTCAACGAATTCCTTTGGGACGGCTGGGACCATGGCGGCATCAACCTTCTTTTACCATTCAGCTAACCAGGCTGGGGTGGCCTTGGTGAACTCTTCTTGTTGCTTCTTGTCCATGGCCTTTGGCTTGGTGAACATGGTGAAGGTCATACCGGTGGTATCAACCTTGCAGTCCATCTTGGAGGATGTGATGATCAAGTGGTGGGTTGGGACGGCACAGAGTGGGACTTCATTGATACCGAATGGGCCGTTCAAGAGAGCGTGACCGTTTTCGAGTTGTCTGATGAAGACAGCGCGCTTACCGGCGAATGGACCAGAGAGGATGATGACAACGCGACCGGCTTCAAGGTTCTTGCGGAGAACTTTGTGGTTTGGCTTAGCATTGATAAAACGCTTGGTGTGTGGGCAGACTTTGAAGTCAGCTTTACGGGCATCAGATATAACGAGCTTTGGCATTGCACAAGAAGTGATGTGGAAACTCGTTTATTTTAAAAATCATTTATTTTTGATTTATAATATTATCTTATTTTTGCGTTACACCTCTAATAAAATGCCGAAGCTTCCGGATGGTTTTGAGGGTGTGATTTTGCCCGATTATCAGATAATGTTGTCTCAGTTCATAACCGCACTTACTCCGTACATGGAGAAGTACTAGAAGTATGTGACCCTTGTTTCCTACCACGTGGTCCCATTTATCTACGCCTTCACGATTTCGTCCAAGTTCTTCAAATTTACTTTATATCCGTTATTGTATGTTGTTCCCTGGATCCTCTTCACCATTCAGAAGGATAAGTTAACCGCCGAGCTCGTTCACTTGACTGCTCCTTTCATCGGATTCATTTATCTCTTTTTCTGCGTTAGGTTCATTTTCTCGCGCAAGAACAAATCGGTTTTCAAACAATTTACTTTTATTTTGAAGTACTGTGTATTTTGAAGTATTCGTTCCTTACGCTACTCGCCCTGATCACTCCAATAGTCCCGTTCAACTTCAAAAATGGATTGTTCGTTCAGTTCGGGTACCCGTTTTTGAGCTTCGATATGGCATTCGGAACAAAATTCTACTCATACTTTAAGCTTGAGAGGATTATGGAATTCGTCATCGGAGCGGTTGCCATTCCAATGCTCGGCCACGTCTGGTATTTGTGCGCGTTCTGCGTTGTGCTAGCTCTATTAAGGATGATCATAGCCATACTCAAGAGAGAAAAGAAAGACGTTTAAGAAAAGAAGGAAGAAGAAAAAACTGAGTGAACAATTACTGTATGTGTGTTCATATTGTAGCATTACTAATATAAAAAAATAACGGGGAAGATACAAAAGTTACTTAAAAAGTGAAAATGAGTGAAGTCAAATATTTTATTTTCTTGGTCAAAATTAATATATTATAAATTTGTGATATTGCATAATATATGGTATCATAGGAATATATGCACATATTCCACTTCTAACCATTTTAATGTTCGGTAATCTTAGATGCCTCACTTGCTCTGTCTGCAACAAGCAATACGAAAACGGATTAATTTACACCTGCACTGTTTGCGGTGGTAACTTAAACGCTGAGTACAATACCAAGGACTTGAAGCTTACTCGTGAAAACGAGTCTTCATACTGGAGATTCCTTCCACTTTTGCCACTTCCACAAGACAAGATACCAGAAACCACTCTTCCAGTTGGTAACACTCCAATGGTGAATGCCAAGAAGCTTGCTAAGGCTTATGGTGTTTCTGAGCTCTACGTTAAGGACGAATCCAGAAATCCATCTGGTTCTCTTAAGGATCGTGCTTCATTCTTGATCACTCAGATGGCTGAGGCTCACAAGATCCCAACAGTTTTGACTGCTTCCACAGGTAACGCTGGTTGCGCTCTCGCTTGCTGTGCAGCTGCTTCTGAAAACGTAGCTGCTACTATCTTAGTTCCAAAGTCTGCTCCAGCTGGCAAAATTGCCCAGTTGCTTGCTTATGGTGCCAAGGTCCTCCTTGTTGACGGTTGTTACGACGATGCCTTCAGACTCAGCTCTCAAATGTCTGAGAAGCATGGTTTGTTCAACAGAAACACTGGTATGAATCCATTCACCTCTGAGGGAAAGAAGACCGTTTCTTTCGAAATCTTTGAGCAAATGGGCTGCCCAGAGTACGTTTTCGTCTCCGTTGGTGACGGTAACATTATCACTGGTGTGTGGAAGGGTTTCAAGAATCTCCTCGAGCTCGGTCTCATCAAGCAGATGCCAAAGCTCATCGGCTGCCAGTCCTCCAACTCCAACTTCTTCATCCAGGTCGAGAAAGAGATGAAGGAGAAGAACATCACCAACCTCGCCGACAAGATCAAGTACGTGCACGAGCACAAGGGCCTCGCCTCCGCTCCAACCAGAGCCGACTCCATCTCCGCCTCCCTCCCATCCGACCGCGTCAACGCCTACCTTGCCGTCACTACCACCAACGGCTACTTCGTCGAAGTCACCGACGAGGAAATCCTCAACGAAATCCCATTCGTCTCCAAGAACTCAGGCGTCTTCCCAGAACCAGCTGCCTCATGCGCCTTCGCTGGCCTCAGAAAGGTCACCAAGCAAGTGAGCGGAAAAATCTGCGTCATTTCAACCGGAACCTGCTTGAAGGACGTCAACGCCGTTCAAAGCTGCGGACTCAAGGGAACTGAAGTCAAAGAACTCGCCGACGTGGAGAAAGCCATCCTGTGATGCGTTTTATTATTTCAATTCATTTATGTAAAATTTTATAATTATACTCGCTCATGTTCTAAGTCTTCAACGTGATCCTTGCATATATATTTTAATATAAATTGAAATAATAGCCAATAAGCATCAGCTATTGATATATTTGGACATTAAAATGGAAATTAGACCCAATTAATAGATATCAAAAGAAATACTGTAAAGTGAAAAAGAGAGTGATTATATATTATAGAATACATGAAAGTTGAACCACTTTATATTATTAATATGAAAATCTTTGAAAAATTTTCAAATCAATTTCACTTCATAACAATATGACAAGAGGTATTAAGTTATCCACCGACAAAGCCAAAGCTGATAGACGTAATGAAAAATCCAACGGAAACTCAGACAAAAAGCAAACTGGAAATCCATAAGAAAGACAAGCCGCTTAACTATTAGAGTTCGAAAAGAAACAAGCCGAAAGAGCCGCTAAAAGAGAAGCTGATGCATTGAAAGAAGCTTAAAAGAAAAAGTGAGTTCAGTTACGACATTAATATGATATAATTTTTTGAAATATATTGATATATTGTAAATATAAGCTCTAATCACAAGTATAAGCAGAATCGCAAAATAATTAGTATACACGTCCCAAAAAATACTCCCGTGAGAACCACATATTACTATTTAGAATCAGCTATAAAATCTGGAGGTGTTACTTCTGGTTGATAAGTATTAAAATAGTGTTCAGGACGTGGTTGACTATTTTTCATTATTTCATTACTGAATGTTTAAAGTGAGCAATTATACCGTTTTGTTTAAGAGAACAATTATCTATCATCAAAATCAAATGACTACATTTTGAATACGATAGCATTTAAATAGTCTAGCTACCTAAACACTTTAGAATTCAACTTTTAAAAATTACCAAACTAGATTCTTTTATATAAATAATCTGGTTAGTCATAAAGTTTACAGATTAACGCGCCTTATGAAAATAGTACTTACATATGATTTTCACCAATTGGAAAAATGGTTTGTGAATTAGTTGTAATAACATTATATTCTCCATAATGAAATATATAGTTTGCAGCTGTACTAGGAAATATTACAAAATCTGTAAATAACATATTTGAATGAGTTTTAATTAAAAATGAATAATTTTAAGATTGTATTATTCCGTCTTATTCATAGAAACAGAATAATTAATCCAGATTGAATCTGTACGTATTATAATCCGGGTTGTTTGGAAAATCATATATTTTTTATTCAATAAAATCTTAGCATTATTGAGACAATCTCATATTTGTATAAATAATAGACATATTGTTTCTAGCAATTCTTCCAATTGATGTACCAGCAGGACCGAATGCTATACTTAAATCATACATTTATGAAAATGTCAAATCAGACAAAAGTAGTGAAGCTTCAAGATTTTATATTTAATTATTTTATATTTATTCAAAAGTTATTTATGGTTATAAACAGTCTATTTTATATTTTTGATTAGTATTCAAAATGTATCCAGTAGTTTTATCTGTTATACATTCGTCAAAAGTAAATTATACTGTAGTTGGAGTAATAGCACTAGATATACTATGCTATTTTGTATCAACATCTCTAATTTGAAAGATTAGTCTTATAAATCCATCAAAATTTTAAATTATATATTTCTTTCCTTCTGATATAATATATGCTTTTTAATGTTTGTTTATGTGAATCAATTGTTAGTGATCAAGTTATGATAAAAAGTACTTATAATGGAAAACGTTAGAAGTACTTTTTGTTAAATATATTTCTTTTTCTGTGTCAACAATATATTAATTGTATTTAGAGGCAAATACTTGTTTTATAGGAATTGAACTACATAATATACTTACATTTTATTTAGACATTTATGAAATTTTAGTACAAATTTGTATTGAATCTTATTTAAAACAATCTTCAGATTGAGGTAAAATATTGTATGGTGCTGTAGACTATACGGTTGATAATTAATATGCAATATACTCATTAATATCAAGTTTTATTTCCGTGATAGTAACAAATTATTGTAGTATTCTTGATACTGGGTTTTTTAAACTAGAGTTTGTAACTATTAGTATTTAAAGATAACTAATAAGTTAATTGTGTTTAGTGATTTATGGATATTTTTTAATTAATTCAATAGCATAATCTGATGTTTCTAAATACTCAACATCTTCTAGTATTATTTAAGTTTTTGAACAAGTTTTTTCATATCCAGTTCCGAATGGTTTTTCTTCCTTATATATTCTTAACAGTTCATTTTAAGAAATTTGAGAAAAAGTTTTATCTATAGCTTCAAACAAATGTTCAATTTTGATATAATTTCTATCTTATTCAGTTTAGTATGTATTTTCAATAAAATTTTGAATTTCATCATCAATTCCTGCCAACCAACTATCACTCATTGCAATATATTATTCCCCATAACATGCTGCTGATTTTTCTTTATATTTTGACAAATAATTTATAAAACTATTGAACGAAGTGTTGGTGAAGAATGTTTTATTAAAATTTACTTTCTGTTCCTTATCATTTATAAAGTTCATATCAAATTATTAAGTATTTTGACTTATATTAATTTATTATCTGCAGGGATAAATAAATTTTATTCTAGTACCATAAAAGTTCAATATATTTTAGGAATAGTTGGGCTATTTTATTTTATTGATTGTGTATGGGTATGTAATTACATTTCCTGAACTTTCCATGAACTATATAGTAGATTTTTCTGCTAATGAATTTAGTTGTATACTCTGAAATAATTAAGAGATATTTATTTGCGTACAATTATGTTATATATCATACGATGATATATAATTATCGGTATTAACAGGTTGATTGTTGTATTCGATATTATTTGTTGTTTACGGAAATTATTACTGTGTACAAAATTAAGAAATTTTGTTATCTGATATGAATTAATTAAATTATTAGTGATTTTATTGTACATTTTTGAGTATTTAGGACAATTAAGTTGACATAATTTCAAAATCTTTTTTGCTATTATCAAGTTGTTCTGTTTAAACAAATTAATCTATGTCATCGTTAGCAAATAACTAACTAATAAACATCAAATAGTCATCTACTTCTTATTTTTGATCTACAATATCTAAAAGAGTTAAACAAAAGAATATCATTTTGGAGTGTTTATTTTTTCATTAATTATTACCATTTCATCAAAAGAATGCAGTATGATCAAAATGTTTAAAATAGTGTTTAAATAATTTAGACAACTATATTTCAATGCGATATGATAATTTCATAGTGTATTAATTGATGTATTCAAAGTAAATTATATATCAAATTTAAGCAGTTATTTGTTTAATAAGTGTTTATTTACCTTTACAATAATCTGTTTTGATACTATTCAACTGTTATTGTGTAATGGTACATTTTCCCAATATAGTCCCATATAACAATATATTATGAAATAAATTTTACATATTGAGTGAATATTACTTCTCTCTACCATATCATCAATTATAATCGCAAAATACCGCTCATTATACCCCCAGTGACTCGTAAACTGCCAGAACCGCTTTGAAGTTAACATTTTCCCAGTACAGTTTCATATATTACACTTCCCTCTCGTCCTGAACCATTCCTGCTTGAATTTCTTTCTTCAAAGTTTGTATTTGTTAATTTATGAATCTCAGTTCGGTTAACTGCTCCTTGAACTGTTTTTCGGACAGTTGAAGAACTATTTTTGAGTCCTTCAGAACGTTCTTGTAAATGTTCACGTTCGTCACCCACTACTTTTACAAATGAGTGAATTGGTACCAAATCTGGGTTAACTTCAACTCTGGAAAATAAATCTATTATGTGATTTATAAATCGCCATCGCAAGCTAGAACAGCCAATTCCAATTGAAAAAGCTTCTCGGGCGTCCACTTGCACATTATGTGGTTGCGCATGGCCATACGCGCTTTTAAAAAGTGCGCATAGTAACGCTTTAGTTATTGCTTGGTTTTGCGCTCGCCAAACGCGTCGTAGATCACATTCCAGTCGATCTTCAACGAATTCTGCTACTCAACCAAATGCTAGAGCTTGGACTCGTCCTCCTCGCTCCAACGCTGCATTTTTACCTGAGTCATTTTTGTGAGATGTGGATCGATTAATATATGTAATGAAGTAATCAGCTGCAAAATGATATTCACTCCATTTTTATGATAATAATTAAATAATTCATTCCCAAAGTAATACAGTATTACCTCCATCGATAAATTTCTTTTATATCGACATATTTTTGATATTTGACACATATTATTGCCAAAATTGTTTTGAAACGGATAATTTCCCTGGGACTGTTGAAATTTCTTTAACTTCGTCATTGGCATCACCCACCAAATCATAAAACATATTTTCATAGCAAAGTGTTAGTCCTTTTACATTCCCAAAAGCTAATGATGATTCAATAAAATCAAATTTACGGGTAATTGATAATATAGTTTTTATTACATTTTCAGTTGATTACAGATGTAATTATTCTTATTTATCGGAACAATAAATCCATTTAGCAACATTTCCAGACATATTTACAAAATTAAATTCTTATGACTATAGTTATTTTGTAAATTCTGATATTATATTGTTTTAATTATTTAAGTCTTTGAAGTTTATATAAATTACAAGAGCGTTTTGATATTATATAACTGGGAAAACATTAAGTTGAGATTTACACTTATTTTGCAATGACAAGATTTAGTTAGGTACATTTTCGTTATACAATATTTATTTATATGAAACTTTATGATTTTACACTAAATCATGCTAAATTGTTTTATGGCTTTATGCTAATAATAATAGTTCAGCTTAAATAGCACATTTACACTTATATTCGCTCAAAATTTATGTTTGTTTTATTATGTAATTACTAAGTTTTATCTTTTTACCTATATTATTAACTGCAATCAAAAATTAATACAATAACCAAGGCATTTGAGATAAAGTGATTAAAATATATACTGTTAGTGAACCAGAAATAATATTTTTCAATCTATACCAATGTATAAGTTCTAATAAACTAAATATTTTAACATTTAAAGACATTCTTATTGGACTTTATGCAGCAATATTTAGAACATAATTAAAATTCATTGTACTTATAACGGTTCCTAACCAGCCATGTATTATTAACTACTCTCTAATTTTATATTAATAACGGTAATTATGAATCATTTAAAACATTATTTCAACTTATACATGATTTGTTAAATAGAATATTATATCCATAAGAGTTGATACAAACATTATAACTTAGTTAATATTTTTCATATTTTTCTTTTATGTAAATATATTTTCAGTAATAACGCTAACTACTGCACATAGTATTCTAACTAAAACAACAACAATATGTGAATATATAATATTGCGTAGAACTTATTATAAACTAATATTTTGAAATAAAAGTAATGAGAACTTACCATATTAATTGGATAATTTAGTATATTTGTCATATGAATAATTATTAATCGTAAGGGCTAAAACGCTTAAAGAGTAGATACTATAATAAACTAGACTATTTGTATTAGTTATTATCAGAAATTTTTATGTTCTAGCATTTAAATTATTTTAAAGTTTAGTAGACAGCAATAAAACTCTTTAAACATACATAAATATCTGTTAAAAAGTATTTTTATGTATTTAATTTGATAATTCTTAATGTGTTTCGGATTCAGTAATTTCAAAACTATTATATGAGTTTATTCTAGAATATTTATATAAATACTCGTTATTACATTGCTAACTTTGAAAAAGACTATCTATATTGTTACTTGATTCTTATGTTTCTTCAGGTTAAGTTTAATTTGATGGTTTATCTTTCTGTTTGGTTTCGACATATGTTGTATTATCTGAATTCATATTTAGTTTAATGGGTGAAATAGATGTGTATGTATATGTTTAATTATTGTATTACAACTTATTAATTTATGTTGAAAAGATAAATTCGGGATCTTAATATACTGTTTTCTCATAGGATTAAAATTAGTTGAAATAGAGTTTTGATAATTCTATCATAATTTCATCAAAAGAGTGTAACGATATTAAATTGGACAGTTCTAATGCTTCACCTTTATAACATTTGTGATATAAGTTTTCAATTTTATATGTTACTTATTCTAAAGATCCAAACATTACACCAGCGCTTATACTCATATCTAATTAATCACAAATTTATTTGGCACGTATACATAATTGAATAGACTGATTCAAATGGAATCGAATATTGCCTTCGTTAAAATAGAATTAGAAAATTTAAGAATCTACAAATATAACTTTTAACTATTTATATTCTTTGCTTAACTACTCAATTAAACGTGTATACTGTACAATTTTATCTATTTCAGGATTCATGTTTATTCTTAAAGTTGTAACAACAGTTTTTTAATGTATACTGGAATTAGTGATATTTTACTGAATTATTTTTTAATTATGACTATTGAATTATTCTTCAGCTTACTATTCTAAGATTTTAATGTTGTTACGTTCAATTAATGGTTGATATTTATTATTGTTTTAGTAAAATTGCAAAAATAGAAAAGGAAACACAATCGATGAAGTAAAAATATAAATTTTGTGTTTAAAGTATTAATAGCTGAGTGACATTATAAACAGTGTAAAAAAGAAACTAAAAGAAACTAATTCTATAATGCTACTTGCACTGTACGCACCATAGTATCCAATAAGTGATATCATAAGATTATCAGTCATCGTGTTTATTGGACGCGTAGTTTTATCAGGAACATTAAACAAGAATAAGAATACTAGTTCTGATTTACAAATACGGTTTCGTAGTTATTATAAACTTTAATTTTTGCTTGAAATAAGAATTTATAGGGCAAATAAGGTTCTTACTGATTTAATTGTAATTGTAATTAGTTTAGATTAAATATTTTCAGCTAAATTTACGTATTAGTACTGAATAGACGCTAAACAAATTAATACATACATTAACAGAAAGAATACTGTTCGTTCGCGTTTATGGTCCCCTTAATAAGTATAAATCTTCAACATTTGGAAGTGAAAACATAAAACAAACAAAACAAAAGCTATTTTATATAATTGATAACATTTTGTGTGACATGATCTCAAACAAATTACACTAAATGCAAATAAAAATTATAAGAATAAAATTAATTTTTGCAAATATAAGCTTTGTATAGGTAGTATTATTATCTGTGTTTGATGTATGGTTGAATAAATCTTATACAAATACAATTTGAATTAAATGACTCACATTAATTCACTATAATGCATCAATATACCAAGATATACATCTCAAAACAATAAAATAAATTATACCAAGTACAACTTACAGAATACATGAATCTAAATTTTAAAACTAGTATTAATTTTGCAACTATGGGAAATCTATGATTACAATTTTTATTTGATATTGGAATACATAGGCGTATTCATTTATACAATTATGAAAATGTGGTCCTAAGATTTATACTAAGTTATACTAAGTAAAATTCATAGTTAGAACTTCTTCCGAGAACAATAATTGAAAGTTATATATAATTGAAAGTTAAAAAACAACCCTTGTCAACCAAAAGCCCACAATTGGTTTAACATCTGTAACCTTATCATCAGTACCAAGGCTCAATTCACTCATTCCATCTCATCAAGTATCCACAAGAACACTGAAACGCATCCGCAAACTAATCTCAATATATTAAAATTATTGTGAACTTTTAATTCCGTTAAAAAAAGAAATATATAATCACCACGCCTCGTTCAGTTCTTGTTCCGTTGGGACCGTTTGCGCCCCGATTTCGCACCTGTTTTTGTACTACCCTTGTTTTTGTAAATATTCAATAATTTAAACGTTCGCGATCTTGTTCCTCCTCAGGTACAGCTTCTCAATCCTGCTCAGCTCTAGGAGTGGGTTAACGTTAATTATGTTGTTGTTCTCCAACTCGAGGTAAGATAGGTAATGGAGTCTTTCTATACCGCGAATAGATCTGAGATTTGAACTATTAACCACGAGCATGGATAATGAAGGTGGAGCGCGCAACAGGGACACATTCTCGCAATTACGTATTTATAGGTTAGTAACCTTAAGATCCTCCACGAAACGCAAATCGCGCAAATCGGGATCGTAATTGATATTAATTGATTATTAGCTGATACCCAGCGCTTGAATTTGTAACCGCGTTTTTATACTTAGTTTTCATCTCCTAATCGTACGAAAATGGATACTACTTGATAAGCTGCTCAGATCTGAGCGATTCGTCGGATAAGCTCTATTTTAGCTCAGAAACAGATAACTGCGTGTTAGTTTGCTTTATATAATTGAGATAATCAAAATCTGTCGGAACGCGCTAGTAATAAATCCATTACGAACGATAATTGGGCAAAAGAGTTAAAATTTCTAGATTCTGAATAAAATTATTATCAATCAAAACAGTTTTTAGGTTCTCAAGATTTTTAATAGATTATTCCAACAATATTATAGAATTATCTCGCAAATCTAGGAACTTTAGCTGCTTCATCTTATCTAATCCGACGATATTGGTCAATTTTGAATTTATAATTGTAAGAGAAATAATATTATTAGGAGTTCTCAACAATTATACATTTATACAATTACAGATTTTTAATGAGCATGCTTATAATTATTCAACGAACTTTATATTCTTTAATTGGATATCACTATATATTATAACATAATTTCCTACAGCCGGTTTATATTTATTTATCATATCGATATCGTATTAAACTGGAAATTATTAAATTAATTGATCCGATCTAATTTATTTTTGTGACAATCTGTCTTTAAGATCCTTTAAGCTTTAATTTGAGTTAGATTGAGTAAGATAATTTATATAATCTTAGTCAGTGGGGTCTTTTTAATGTTATATCCACTCAGAATTATAATATGGTAAAGTAGTTAGAATACCTATATCTTAAATATAATTATTATCAATAATTACTGTTTTAAGATTTGTTAAGTCTTATAACTACTAAATCGATATAATACAGTTATCTCGTAAATCAAGATACTGTAGCTACTTCATTTGCTCAAATCCAATCACATTCGTTAACATTGAATCTGTAATTGTTAATGAAATTAGTTTAGTTGGAGCGCTTACTGTTCTTATTTCAGGGTAATTGTCAACAATATACAACTCGTTAATTTTTAGATGCTAAAATATTTTAAAACATTAAATATTTGTGCAGTTTTGAATATTTAATACTTTAACGTTTAGCTCATCAACAAATGCAAATTAATTCAATTAATAGTTATAGTTAATAGTTAAAGAGTTGTTGTTTACCATTTATTTATATGTTTCTAATAGTTCATATTTTGATTAATAATACATATTTAGTTCATCTGCTTATTCTTATGTACTATTAGGACCTAAATAATTTTAATAATGTTAAGTATTTGGTATTTCCTACGACATATGCTATTAATCGACGATTAAATTATTTTCAACTAATATTTCAGTGTTTTACAATTCATTTAACGGACGAGCCAAAACAATTTTGTTATTTCTTAGGTTTAAATACAATAAACCCTATAAGCTTTAAAGTGCTTGAATTCGATAAATATCATTATTTTATAGATTTAATGATTTAAGGTTAGTCAGTTCTTCTAATTCGCAAATATCTCGAATAGAATTAAAACTAAGGTCAAGATCAGTAACCTAAATGAGTTAAAATATGTTAGTAATTTAACGTAAATTACATTTAATAGCAGAAATTTTAACAGGAGTGAACGGTCCATTTTCAAAAGAAATATTTGGACTTTCTGTGATATAGAGTTCTCTAGGTTTCAAAACATCAACAAAACCAAGTTATGTTATATCATTTGAATTAATAATATCGCATTTTTCATTATCTGGAGTACTCTTATAATTTTATAAGATTTAAATAGATTAATCTGCTATTTATGATTTCTATTCAGTGAGATACCAGTTTAGTTATTTATTTTATATTTTATCAAGAGCTTTGAATGAGCTTATATAGTTTCCATCAATACGGAGATCAATAATTTATGGTAATTGCTGCAATACATCAATATTTGATATTTTGTTAAATGAAAAATCAAGATTTTTCAATTGTTTCATACGTTTTACGAAATCTATAAACTATAATTCGTTGTTACTTAAATATAACGAAATAATATTTACGAGACCTTCCAAATTTATACAATCTTCTATTTTGTTACACGAAATATTTATTGAGGTGAGCTATTTCATCGATTTTAATTGGTGGACACTGGTTAGTTAATTGTGGCTGACGTTAATATCAGCTAATTATGTTAGGCGTTCAATATTATCTAAAGATGTTAAATAATTTTGCCAAATCAATGTGTTTAAGATTATATATTTTAGCTAAGTCTCCAATTTATGTTAGTCGGTTACCTCTTAGACTTAGTTAATTTAGTTGGTCCATTTTTTCAAGCCCGCAAACATTTTCTAGTTAGCAGCGGTTGATAACTAGCTTTTTAACAGTGTTTGGAACTTCCTCAAATTTAATGTTGTTGCATTGAAACACATACAAAAACTCTACTTTCATATATTCAGTAAATTTGATGCTTTGCAGTGATTGATCGTCTCTGATTGTCAAACTTTTATCCTGAACCTGTGAAACGTATTTTTGAATCATTGGATCATTATAGCAATTCTTCTTTTTACTATTAATTGTGTTCATTAGCTGTTCCACTGCATTCTTATTATATTAAAACCCAAGATAATTTTGGATATCGTTTTCTGTAATTTTGTTTTAAACTGAGATCCAGTTTATATTAAAATTGGAGTGTTTACTGAGCGGTTCAAAATCCTAAATTTGGTTTTGGTGCGTTATGAGCGTTTCCAAGAATTTTAAATCAATTAGTGAATCTATAAAAATGATTTGGTTGCAGCTTATGTTCAAATAATTAATTGAGCGTAAATAACTCAAATCCGAGATATTATTAATCATATTTTTACTTATATCAAGATATGACAAAGATTTAAGCACTTTTAAGCCCGAAATATCCTACAACGAACAGTTAGACGCAATTAATCTGGTTATGTTTACAGGCAATAAGTTAATATTCGGATAATAAATATTATTTTCCAATTAATCGACCAATTAAATTAATTATTCTTCAGTGTTTTTATTAGAGGGAATACAACAAAACATGTTTTGAGACATTAGTAGGAGTGGAAGATTTGATATTTAAAATAGTATAATTGATGCAGTATCATATTTAACAACATTTAAATATTATTTCAATTATTCTTAACTGTTTCATCAATGTGACCTTATCAACTAAGTATATTACTCAATATAATCATTTATATCTTTATTGCATAAATCAAATTCATTCAGGGATCAAAATCACACAATGTGTTCAAATTCAATTCAGTTGAATTTGTATATCACAATACTGTGGTGTCCGAGCCAACTTTGATTTTAACAAATGTTTATGTAATAATTGCGCTTGAAAATTAAATCACTGTATTTATGCTAATTATAACATATTCAATTAATTCTGCGGTTCATTTCTTTTTCACTTCATCCTTCAAATGACGAAGCACACACGAAGCCGACGGATCACAATACAAGAGCGTCGCATAATGATGAGAATGTGAGAAACAGAATCACAAACTGTTGCAACCAAGAAATACATTGCTTGTTGCCTTCAATGTAGTCTCCAAACTGTTTATTCCATTTTAAGCACTTTGAAGTTACAGGCAAGCTAGAAGCTTCTCATGCCGATAATAGTGTCAGAAAATTTGACTAAGCTGAGATTTTCGCGTTGTTAATATCGCCAGAGCCATAGATTCGAAACTCGACGAATCATAGCTGAAAAATACTAAGCCCTTCGTGGAATTTCCATGTCTCTAACAACGGTATCTCGTCTCCTGGCCAAATTCAGTTTAAGCTTCTATGTTGCTAGATAAAGCCAAAACTTACCGAAAAGCATAATTGGAAAGTTTGAACTTTGCTCGAATGAACCTGAAACAACCAATTGAATATTGGAGAACTTTTTAGTATACCGATGAGTATCGCTCAAATGCTATGCAAATCGAGCGAGTAGAGTGCTCAGAACACCAAAGACGAGTGGAATCCGAAGTATTTTCTCGAAGTGTAAAATATGGACTGTTTTCGTGCATGATCTATAGTCGATTAGCTATAGATATAAGGGTCCATTATGGTTTATGCCGTGCGGTACGACCATGAATTCAATTGTCAATTCTTAAGTTCTCAGACAGTTACACTTCCATCACTTAATAGCATAACTTGAAGTTGCAACAAGATAACGCCCGACACATTTTAGTAAGTATATGAAAACTTTTATACTGCTAACAACATTGAGCTCTATCGCTTTCCAGTAATGAGTCCAGACTTAAATCCACTTTTTACTGCTGGAATCCACTGAAGTCAAACATTTCCCTGAAGAATGTACCACATATGACTTATTAAATGAAGAAGTAAAGAGGGCGTTGGAGTAAATCTCGTTAGATATCATCAATCATTTGATTGACTCTATGCCCAAAAGGTTAGAAGAAGTAATAAAATAGAAAGGAGACGCTACTAAACATTGAGTTAATATATAGTTAAAATTAATACAAAAAATAGTTTTGAAATAGTTAGTATTTTTTGAAATCAAAGTTGGCTTGGCGACCACAGTATTCATTAATATTCTATCCATCTACTAAATTCATTATTAAATAGAATTTTAAAATTAATGAAATTGTAATATGCATGTATTTAATACATAACACTGATTATACCATTTATAAATAATATATATTTAATATGATTAATTCCAAAAATTCAAATACAAAAGTTACACATAAATGTTGTTGAGTTTCGTATGAAGCTATTTATAGTTAAAGTAACTTTTCACTTTAAATGATTAGAATGAACATTTGTTAAATTCTCAGACAAACAGTACAGTCATAAGAGCAATAAAATAGTGAATATGATAGATACAGCATTGATAACTTCAAAGTAATATAATAGAAAAAATAAAAGCCAAAAGCAAATTCTTCAATTATTCACAGTCCCATTATGCAATAACATTTGGTTTCTGCTTTTAAATAATTATTGTACTAGCAATAATAGAGTATATCGCTTCTCAATAATAAAGCAGATTATTGTGAAACCTGTTCTACTGTACAGTTAACTAATCTAACGAAAATTAATAATTATGATTTGAAGATATTAGGTAAATTAAAGAACAATACGTTATTTGAGTAAAAGAAATGAACAACTGCAACAGTCATTTGAAATCTAAAAAGCTTCATAATGCTTCATATGAATAAATAATCATAATATTGAGCGATGTTTCTATTTTTTCATGTAAAGATATATTGATTTAATAAAATATTTACAGTAAGATATATTTACTAATAACTATTTCCTCTTTATGTACCATTTATTGACCAAGTATACAAATTTTCGCTCCAATTTATGAAGCTCGAGCTAATACTGCACATTATCGTTTCCATATTTTCTATGCTTTCAATGAACATATATGTCATCAGTTATTTGCTAGACACCGCAAATAGCTCTCATAACACCAATTCATACTAGAATTCTTCATTCATCTCCCTTATTTTACTATTTGTCTCAATAATATCATTTGTCCTTCATTTAATCATTAAACTAACAACAAAAAGGTGCACACCCTCAGTTCTCACTTCAATAATCGTTTTGGTTAAAATAGCACTTATAATTGCGTTATTTATAACCGTTTTCAAGCAGTGGAGCGGAAGTATCGCGGTCTCGATCGTTTTTAACGCCGTTTAAATATTTCACGTCGTTTTCAAAGTTAAAAACGATTCGAAAGAACTGAAAGTCGTTCGCAGAGCTGAACTCGTTTTAGCCCCCGAAATGGAGAGGATAATTCATCCTACATCTGAAACGGAGTGATTTAATTTACTTTTTAGTTAGTTAATATTTATAAATTATTTAGCATGTTACATTTTGGTCATTTTTCGAGCTGTAACCTGTAATAATAATATATACAATGTCAATATATACAATTGTCTATATTACAAATATGATGCGAATATTAACATTTATCAACATAAATTACTATAATAGGATCTCGCACGCGTTTCAACTTTCAAAACGGGCTCAACCCGTTCATTTATGCCCACTCAGTAAAGACCCTCACTGAGTCGTTAGCGGCCTATAAAGTTAATTCGCTAGCTAATTCGCAAACTTTATTTTCAGATACTGGTTCTCGATTCTCAGTTATTTGCTCGTTATTCCTTTCTGTTTGCATGGGAAGTTGATTTGTTGTATTGACATTACTAGGTGGTTGCCTTTGGGGCTTGATCAATTAAATACAAAAACCATCAAAGCACAATCCAGGCTTGCATGAAACAGTTGCGTCCAAGGATGTTTGTACCCAAGTCGTTGCAACATAAGTGTATCTAAAGCTAATTATCATTGGTGGACTTTAAGTTTTTCTTTTATGGAACTGAGTTTTCATAAATGAAAGAGTTGTATATATAATTTATAGATTATATTTATAAAATTTGTATATTTATAAAATTTTGTATATTTTATTACTCAATTAATAAGAAACCAGTTCCACACATTTTATAATATAATGAAATAATCTTAAATGTTCCTATGATTGAAGTAATCGATTATTGAGTGGATGTTTTTGAGATGTACCAAAAGAGTGAGCCGATATATATATATATATATATATATATATATATATATATATATATATATATATATATATATATATATCTTAACTATGTATTAAAAATTATTATTAAAATTTGATAAATGATTTGAATATATCAGTTTAAATCACTTAATGAGCTCTATATTGAATTTTTCTTATAAAATTAAGTAAATTTAGTGGTTTCATTTCATTCATGCTATCAGTGTTATTTGTATTTTTAACATTTATAATCTATACTCAATTTGTCCAAAAAATATTTGTGCAATCCATATAAGAATTTATACTCACACTTCAAATGAACATAGTCTATATCCTTATGATAGAGCAAAAGACATTCAAGCAGTGTTTCTCACCAGCATCGACCATCATAGGCAACAGGCTCACCAAAACGATCGTCCTAAATCTCTTCCCGAACCCGCTCATGGGTTATATTCCGACCGACAACATGTGCCATGTTCTGAACGGGAAGAAGTCGACCGCCTTTATTCTCCTAAAGTCTCCAACTTTGGGCTCTATCCGCCTCCCTGACCCTACAACCGGCATCTCCTTCACTTACATCTTCAACTAGAACATCACGATATCTCATACTTTTGCCTCCGTGGCCCTCTACGATCAGACCCTGGATGCGACCAACGGTGGCTTCGAGATACTGATGGATGGTGAGTACTAGGTGTTGGGCTCGGTTGCAGACGTGATGCACATCAGGTCCAACCAGACATCATGCTTTTCCCAGACCCATTTCGTGTTCGATCTGAATACGAGTACCTACGGCTTCGATGTTACCCCAATGTTTTGTTCCCTTACATCCTTCGACGTCTTCTTCGAGTACTACCTGGACCAGAAGTGGACCAAGATCCCGGTCCGGGCCATCAGCAGCGCGAACCCGGCCTACAACGCTGGCGACTACAGCGACGCAAACACCGACTTCCTCCAGATCACGCGCTACCTCTTGGATCCGACTTCAGCTTCCGAAAGTGCGAAGTACTCCGATACTGAGAGGCTTGTGATCTAGAAGAAGCAGACTCGCTTTTTGTGAATCTTACTTTATAGATACGCTTGAGTTTGGAATATAACATTAAATCTACCATAGGCGCGAACACGGACGTCGCAGACTACTGGCTCAGTATGGACCCGCTATCCTGCGCAGCTCCGATGACGCCGAAGGCTATTTTGAACGAGGGGAATATCATGTTCAAAACCGGCTTCTAGAACCAGCTTCCGTGCCTTGAAATACCGAGTTCGAACACACTATTTGCTAAAGCGCAATATTTGAAGGCTGAAACTGCGTTCATTCGTGTTCAGATCCTTGTATTGCCTATTGATAATGAATTTAAGACCTTTGACAGGACGATTCCATTTGCAGAGTTCATATCATTACCATACGTTAAGTTCTCGCTGGAAGATAACGAAGTTAGGTTGTTGATGGACTAAAACAGTACCAGAGAATCAAATATTTAAATGTTCATTAGTCTTTACGATTTAAATAATGATTACTTGTACGACTTCACTACATCGGTAATTCCACTATTAAGAACATGTATTTAAAAACGAGTTGTTCACTTTAAAGAAAAAACAACTCAATTCGCGCTGTGGACAAAGAAAGAGAACCGTTGTACCTCCAGAACGACTACTACTGTTTTGAACTACTATGGTGAAACATGGAACGGAGCAACTTTTTAAACCAGGTAATCGTATTAAGTTAATGCCTTCGTTAACTACAGCGCAGATGTATCCGTGATCACGACCAGTTGTGATAAAGATATTTCTCAAAGCGAATAGTAGTGCGAAGAAAACAGAAATTTTATGATGCACAAAGACAACAGAGATAATATGTACTTCATAGTGGAGAGCTTGCAGGAATACAGATATTGCGTTATATCGTAGTAAAACATTATATGCTCTCAAATTTATTTAAAGAAACTACATTATATTAATCTTTAATAAATCTCTAATGAAATGAAGATGAATACACATTATAAAGTAAGGGAAAATATCGTACATTTAACATATAATAACTTGCCACAGAATGTATTTATATTATCTTTTGATATACTAAAATACAATTAAGTATTGAAAGAAATTTTTTAGATATTGATCTCTAATATCATGCGCTTCATAAATATAATAAAGATCTGGTTTTAATATACATTCATATAATCTGACATTGGATGCTTGTTATTTGAACCATGGATAAGATTATTATATTCTCGTTTATAATAGCGTTCGTTTATAATTATATTTAACGAGATCAGGTACTACGCGATCGAAACGAGCCTGGGCACGTTCAAGTGGAGCTATGTGGTATTTGTGTTAACTGGCGTTATTATTATTGGATTGGTGGTATTTTAACTAATAAAGTTACGTTGAAAGTTATTATAATATAATTAAATATTATATCTTATATTATTTGTTATTCATAACAATGGGACCTTCACCAAGTATCATAAGCACAATATCTTCAAACAACACATTAAGACGAGCACAATAATAACTAAAGGTATACAAATTGCACAGGCGATCAAAACTAGTTTGTGCGGGCAGAAGTAGTAACCTTTGTGTTCGGTGCCATCTATTTTCGTCTTGAAAGGCGATTCGAAACAACTTGTGTAGCACCCATCGTTGCATGCAGTCTTTCCTTCATGGGTCTTTTCAAAATACAAACACTTTTCCTCAGAGCATTGCATAACAATAGGACACTTATTTTTCACCTGAACTCCATGAACATTATTCGAGCACGAAAACTACAGGGATAATATGAATTGCGTTAGAAGCGAAAATTTGTAAAATATAATTATAAACATACTTATTGATTCATGTAATGACTAAC
Organism: Hexamita inflata; assembly: GCA_963988835.1. Taxonomy (NCBI): domain Eukaryota; phylum Fornicata; order Diplomonadida; family Hexamitidae; genus Hexamita; species Hexamita inflata. The sequence continues at coordinate 313,207 of CAXDID010001240.1, forward strand.
AAGTGGAGGACAAGATACGAACCATAAAACGCAACTATATTAACCATTATATCAAGTTGAAGTATTGACATATACTTATAACTATTTCTTTAACTCACATATAAATTATATACTATTAATTTGTTTGTGGAGTAGAAATATACAGTTCTAGTTTATAGCACTCGAAAATATTTTAACGCTCCACAAAACGTAAACATATTACTTTGAACGCTAATGAATACGTATTTGACCTCACTTATCTTCAAAGCTAATACTTTTGCTGTTAGCAATACATTTGTTTCATTCCTTGCTTATGATTAATTCCTTGTCCTCTAGGGCCCAGCTTTAGCTTTGGACCTCTTTCATTTCCTTGAATTCTTTACTTATTGATTTGGACTTGGTTTCCTCTGTGTTCGAGGTCCTGCTCACTGCTTCTATTGGCTGAATATTTTGTAGAACCAGCTTTGGCGGTTCCATTCGCTCAGCACTTTCTTCGATTTGGTTCATTCTCCTCAGTTTATTGAGTTTTTGAAGAATTAAAACGAAGAACCCGGCTCCGATTAAGTCTGCGCAGTACTTGTAGTAGTTCAGAACGGTGCTGAAGTGCGAGTTCCCGCTGTTCGTGTACTTGCTCACCAGCCAGAACGCAATTGAAAGCAACAACTTGAACGAGCCGATTATTATTTTGATCTTGTTCGACTCGGATCTGATATAAGCGGATACGTAGGCGCCGAAAACCCCAAACAGCCCGTCGAGAGAGCAGTGGTAGAACTGAAAAGTAGAATCGAACTTACCGCTAAAAACCTGTTTGTAAATCACGTTTCTCAGCGAAAAGGTTACAATTTGGAAGAGAAGGTTCACAAAAAACATAACGAAGGCAGATTAGAAAAACTAGCACGCCCTGTCGTAGCGCTTGAGCTGCATGTTAATCCTGAAAACAGAGCCCATTGTGTTGGAAACCGCTGTATTTAGCGCGTTGCACAAACCGATGAACAAAACGGAATAAGAAACCACTGAGAACTCAGACTCCTGAATAATCACATTGTACGTAAATAGGTAAATCAAAGCGTCGCCGATATTCCAAAGAACGTGGACTGAAGACTGCTTCATAATGTCGCCAATAATTTTGAATCGCAGCGGCTTGAACAACGATTTCTGAATATAGTGGATATTCGAATAACGAATCTATTTCTGTTTAATGTGAAATGCTTGAAATGCGTAAACGACAGCGTTAATAACCAAGGGACAAACGAAAGTCGGTATGAATGTATAAAGCGTTATCGCATTTCCCAGCATCTCCGCCATGAAGAACTGTATCATCAAAACGTAGAGAGTTTCAAGGGCGAATGAAAACCCAATTACGTAATTCTGCGAGAAAAGACCTTCAACTCTAAGAAGACGTTTGCATGCCATCGGGAAATAACAAAGCGAAAATATGATTACGGTCCACAGATAAAAGGAGTTTTCGTCCACTAAAAATAACTGCCAAATTAGGTACATCGCTATTTAATTCTTCAGCCCGACGAGCAACCCCAATGAAATCGAAAAAGATATTAAATACCCAGCCACGAAAGTATACGCAAAATACACTTTTGACGCGTTATACTGTTTGAGCTCTAAGGATTTGCTCATGTAGTGAGCGCCGGCTTCTATGATCGCATCTGACAGGGTAATATTAACAACGTTGATGACCAAGAGACTTGTTACAACTATGAAGATCCAATCATGGTCTACTTGAAAAGCTATTGCGTGTAAAAGAACGAAAGCGACAGCGTAAATCACAATTTAGTAAATTAGTTCTGGCAGAACATTATTCAGGCTGACAAAGGCAACTGATTTCGTAATCACCAAAGTCTGATGATATTAAATCGGCTCCAGAGTCGTGGTAGTCTTTATGGACGAATGCTGAGATTGCAATTCCTTCTAAGTGGACATTGAATTGGAGTGAATTATATTAAAACAATGTTACATGTAGAATACTAAATTATCAACTCATTTATTTAATGCAAGCTATTTATACTTCAAATACGACATAAAAATATTTTTAATAAATCTCACATGATTATTCACTGAATACTCAATATTACTTGATGAAATCAATCATTATTTACAAATATAATAATAATTTGAATTAATGTATATGCATAATGTATATGCAAACATCTGGTCAACTCAATATTCAGTTTTTGTTTTGTTATTAAAAAATATAATCACACAAAAAGATACCTATCTATTATTTGAGTGAGTATCACATAATATACAGATAAATATGTACATTAATATGTATGTTTATGCTAAAATGAGCCGATCTAAAATGAATGTTTTACTAAACTCTCTTTTAATCTCTATTTACGTTGCATTATATTATATTGAGAATAAAACGGATGTTCGGGATGCAAAAAATTATTGCTGATAATTAGATTTATGAATAATATTTTTTATTCATTTTTACTTAAATAATACAGATAAATATCATGATATGAAATATATAAATATTATTATTTAAATATAACAATACTGCGGATATTGAAAGAAGAGATTAATCATTATTTCGAAGTGGAAACCACTAATTCACTTTTAATTTATTATTTGCATAATATAGGTATTCCGCTCCAATGTCTTCATCATCATTTGCGGTATAAAATGACGACTTCATGACCTCCGTTCACTCTCAATCAGCTTCAGAAAACAGCTCTCCTGTTTTAGTTTAGGATGAATTCCTCTGCCCGCGTTCGCAACAAATCTTACACCAATAAGTTCACTTCAATTCGTACTCTCCCCTAGTTAAGAAGTAAATAGCCGAATCGCTCACCGAAGAAGAGCTACAAGTACTTTGTGCACCACAGCTGAGAAGATTCGAAGCCCAACTTGAGTCTAAGTTCAAACACAAGCTAAACTCAGAGGTGAACAACATGATCGAGAAAGAAAGGTCCAAAACAAACCAAAACATAAATGTGAACCAAAGGGAATTCAAGTCGAAAATAGTCCAGATTCAGGCGCAAAAAGAAAGAGAAGTGAGCAGAATCCGCGCGGAACTCGCCCGCACCAAAAACGTAGAGCTGGAGCTCACCAAGGTAAACGAAATGCACGAAACGCTGGCCATGAAGAACAAACTGGACAGGATCCGCAAAGAAAAGATGAGAGAGCAGTTCAAACAGGTGCAAAGCATCCAGGCCCAGCTGAACAGCCAGAACCAGACCAAAACCAGCACGCACAACACAGAACCGGCCAGACAAAACACGTACACCAAGCAGCTGCTGCTCCAGGACAGCCTCGAAAAACACAAGTTCGAAGAGAAGCACAAGATGATCAAAAACTACTGCAGCCCCATCGCGCCGGAACTGAGAGACCTGATCCTCCTCTGGGACCTGAACGAAACGACCTACGCGAGCAGAAACAAATTCGTGCTCCAGCTCGAACAAGTTAAAGACAAAATCCAGGAAATCAAGAAAGAAGCCAAGAAGCAGTACGCGATCGACCAGAAGGTGGGCTGGCTCATACAGCTCATCAAAAGAAGAGAGGAAAGCAAGAACAAAGGGCACATGGACAAAGTGATCACCGAAAAAGTAATCCAGGGGCTCAGAGAGGCGCCGCTGGTCGAGTACAGGGGAATTCTGTACCAAAACATAATGGACGAAGAGCGAGTGATGTGAGGTTTCGATTTTGACGCAGATCGGCGGGAGTTAAAATATGCCATGTGCGGTGGGAAAAGTTTAATCTGGCCTATAAATATTTAAATGTATGTTATTCTAAAGACCCGCTTCACTGGTAGCTGCCGAAGAAAATGCATCACCAAAGTATTTGATTAGCATGGAATTACTGTGAATTACCCAGACGATGATAATCTGGTATGTAAGAAAATGCAAGTGGCTAGTAAACAACAAAGGCTTCACGACATTCTAGAAAGCTTTCTACAACCTATAAAGTCGATTCCAAGCAGCGCTGTGCTTTTCGTATTGGACTCCAACTGAGATATTATTGATAATTGAATATATTTTCATATATAATGAAATGTAAAGTATCATTGTAGATATAACAAGGTGCTAAAATCCCAGAAATCATCCTTCGATTCGTATGAAACAACGGGCGTGAGACTTTAACTAGCAGTGACTGGCTACTAATACCGCGCTAGCTAACATTTAATCGTGTTCCGGTTTTTATCGACCTGCTTTTTGTATGAGAATTCTTTAATCTAATGCATGCTGAATTCCTACTTAACTTTTTCTTCCAGCTCCAGTCTGTATTAACCTCTTTCACGCTCATCCATGCCAGCCAGCTTGGGTCTGTCTTTCTTCACTCTAGTTTCTATGAAGTCTTTCATTTTATATTGGACGTATAGCGGGTATTCCGGCAATGAGTTTGCGAGGATCACGTCAACGAATCTCCTGTACGAGTAGGCCTTGTCCTTGTAGTGCTCCATTCCGATTACGTCGTCGATCGAGTACCAGTTGATGATCCTGTTTTTAACGAGCGTGGTTCTGTTCTACAGGTACCAGCGTACCAGCCCTTCTTTGGTGCGCTGAATCTCTATCTGTTATTGCGCTAGTTGGGTGTGAATCAGTTCTAATATTTGGTTGTCCACCTCAGATTTGTCAGAAGCCACCAACACGTGTCTTTTCTAAGTATTTGAAAATTACCTGGGCATCGCATGAAGCGGATTTACAGTTATTATCTGTTATTGTTAATTATTTACATACAATCATATGTTTATATTATCCAGTTTCATTAAAATAATCTTAAATAGATTCACTACTTAAATAATGTAATAATAAATTTCTTTTATATATATTTATAATTAGCTTTTACAACTCTTACTGATTTGGGATATAAATAACCCTTTTTGCAACTAAGATAACTAACTAACGTTTCGGTAGGAACATGTGATTGAAATGCTATTTTGTTTTAATGGTCTACACACCTAACACCAAGTTAAGTTAAATTAATAAATGATTGAATCATTTGTGTATACTAAAATACTATAATTTAACATGGTAATTTTCGTAACATGCTGTAATCTAATTTTTGCTTTAGAATATAACCAGCTTAGATGTATACATAAATTTATTGATACAAGAGCATATTACATATTTATAATTATAGTTATATTCAACATATCTTTGCTTCATTCAATCTATTTTTAATTCAAATCTTTTGTATCTTAATTCAAATATTGATTTAAATAAATTAGTAACACTATAAATAAATATATAGATAAATAATAGTATAATGGTAAACTTCATTCACATATTAACTCCAAAAATACACTACATGATTACAGTTTTAACCCAAAACTACTGTATATTTATACTACTATATATTCCATATATTTCGTGTATTAGATAATTAATTTTGAACTGAATGGCTAGTTTTGAGAGAGCAGTTCAAAGCATCCAGGCCCGGCTGAACAGCCAGAACCAGACCAAAACCAGCACGCACAACACAGAACCGGCCAGACAAAACACGTACACCAAGCAGCTGCTGCTCCAGGACAGCCTCGAAAAACACAAGTTCGAAGAGAAGCACAAGATGATCAAAAACTACTGCAGCCCCATCGCACCGGAACTGAGAGACCTGATCCTCCTCTGGGACCTGAACGAAACGACCTACGCGAGCAGAAACAAATTCGTGCTCCAGCTCGAACAAGTTAAAGACAAAATCCAGGAAATCAAGAAAGAAGCCAAGAAGCAGTACGCGATCGACCAGAAGGTGGGCTGGCTCATACAGCTCATCAAAAGAAGAGAGGAAAGCAAGAACAAATGGCACGTGGACAAAGTTATCACCGAAAAAGTAATCCAGGGACTCAGAGAGGCGCCGCTGGTCGAGTACAGGGGAATTCTGTACCAAAACATAATGGACGAAGAGCGAGTGATGTGAGGTTTCGATTTTGACGCAGATCGGCGGGAGTTAAAATATGCCATGTGCGGTGGGAAAAGTTTAATCTGGCCTATAAATATTTAAATGTATGTTATTCTAAAGACCCGCTTCACTGGTAGCTGCCGAAGAAAATGCATCACCAAAGTATTTGATTAGCATGGAATTACTGTGAATTACCCAGACGATGATAATCTGGTATGTAAGAAAATGCAAGTGGCTAGTAAACAACAAAGGCTTCACGACATTCTAGAAAGCTTTCTACAACCTATAAAGTCGATTCCAAGCAGCGCTGTGCTTTTCGTATTGGACTCCAACTGAGATATTATTGATAATTGAATATATTTTCATATATAATGAAATGTAAAGTATCATTGTAGATATAACAAGGTGCTAAAATCCCAGAAATCATCCTTCGATTCGTATGAAACAACGGGCGTGAGACTTTAACTAGCAGTGACTGGCTACTAATACCGCGCTAGCTAACATTTAATCGTGTTCCGGTTTTTGTCGACCTGCTTTTTGTATGAGAATTCTTTAATCTAATGCATGCTGAATTCCTACTTAACTTTTTCTTCCAGCTCCAGTCTGTATTAACCTCTTTCACGCTCATCCATGCCAGCCAGCTTGGGTCTGTCTTTCTTCACTCTAGTTTCTATGAAGTCTTTCATTTTATATTGGACGTATAGCGGGTATTCCGGCAATGAGTTTGCGAGGATCACGTCAACGAATCTCCTGTACGAGTAGGCCTTGTCCTTGTAGTGCTCCATTCCGATTACGTCGTCGATCGAGTACCAGTTGATGATCCTGTTTTTAACGAGCGTGGTTCTGTTCTACAGGTACCAGCGTACCAGCCCTTCTTTGGTGCGCTGAATCTCTATCTGTTATTGCGCTAGTTGGGTGTGAATCAGTTCTAATATTTGGTTGTCCACCTCAGATTTGTCAGAAGCCACCAACACGTGTCTTTTCTAAGTATTTGAAAATTACCTGGGCATCGCTTGAAGCGGATTAAGTAATTCAATTATTTTTGACCTCAATCATCTTACTATTATAGTCTTACTATTACAGTTAAATGTATAAATTGATTTAATCTTTTGTTTATACTAAAATATCCTTATATGTTTTAGGATAACACAATTATCGTAGTGTTGTAAATTCAATATTTGCTTTTATGTAAAATACAACCAACACAGATTTATTGATTTAGAGCATGTTATTTAATGGATTTACCCATTTTCTTATATTTTTCAACATATATTTATATCATTCTCTAATCTATTTTCAAACTCAAATCTTTTGTATCTTAATTCATATGTTAAAGAACAATAATTTGAAATATAAATAGTAGGATAGAGTAATTGATATCTTAAACTATATTCATAAATTAACTCCAATAATACACTACATTATGGTATAAGTTCTTGCATCTATCATCGTATGAAGCGCTACTAGTTTATTATATCATATATCAATATTATGTTAGAAATTAGTATGCTATGTATTTTAGACTAATACCAATATTTTATGCAACAATGATTAGATCTAGATCTGAGTAATATATCATAATTTACTTATTTCAAAACTAAGTCACATAATGTTATAAATAAATATCCAAACCTATAATTCAATGATAATTTAAATTTATCATTTAGCTCTATATCCAATTTATTATAATTTATTATTTAGCTATACACTTTTCATTAATTAAGCCCTTCACTCAGCCCCTCGCCACAACGATCCCGTCCCTGTTCACCGGTTCTTTTTCTCCTCCGATTAAAAACTGTTTCATCGTTTTGAAGTCCAGAAACGTTTTCAGGGAGAACTGAAATATGAAAGAACAGTCCAAAAACAACCCAATTGTTAAAATGTGATCAATAACACCCGAGAGAACCGCGAAAACGAACCAGATGAAGAGAACCGACGTTGAAAGAAGCGAAACGGACCTCAAAATAATGTATATTGGACGCACTATGAGTTTATTGGTCTTCAAAGAGTTCAAAAGCTGACCGCGCACACAACAAGCTGAACGGGATGACACACAGCAGCACGAGCAGGGGTAAATACTGTTACACTGAAGTAAAATTGAAGCAATAACGTAGAGGACAATGTAAAATAGAATAGTGATTTAAGCTGTGAGAGAAGTTGCAAAATAAGGTCGGGTGTCCACCTCCCTGTTATTGTAATCAATGAACTGTAAGATTAACCACAAATTAAAAGAGCACACCACCAGAATGGAAGCAAATAACCGGCACAGGAGACCCACAAGTACAGATTTCATTGTTGAAGTGGTGAGAATGGTTTAACTAATATTACACAGATGCTATAACAAGTAATAATAATCACTTCTAATACGCAGATAAATGAAGTTCAAAAAATTTAATAAATCAAAGCTCCTTTATCAACTATAAATTAGAATTGCTAAAATATTACTAAGTTTATAATTCTCTGTACTCATCTAATCGTTCTGACGTGTAATACGTGTGTGCTTCTATTGGATGAAACTTATCAAATTTTACATGAATATTTATACGAGTGATATTTTGAGATAATAAGCTTATTTCGCGTTTTAGAAAAATAATAGGTGTTTAACACTCCATCAATGAAGTTGGTTTTAATTGCGCTTGCGATTAGGTTCTCCGCCTGTATTTTTGTGATGCTTTCATTTGATTTGTGGCTTATATATTAGTTTGCGGATTACAAAAATCGCGAGATGAACACAGTTTCGTATTACAGCGGTAATTTAACGTCATATATAGTAATAGCTTTTTACATAGCTATGTTCATCCTCGCTTCTGTACTATTATCTCTGCGCGATTTCATCCCATGCTCCTGCTGCTGTGTGTGCACCAAGTACGCCTGCTGTTTAAACGGGTAGAACTCCAACGCGCTAAAATCGAACGCCAAGTTCATCACCAAAAATTAACTCTTAATCAGAACCTTCTCCATTATAATTACTACCCTAGTGGGCATTTGGTTCTTGTTTGCAGTTTTCGGGGGGCAAATAGACCACATTTTCGCGGTTGGAATAATCTGGAATTTTTGCTTCGTTTTCCAATTCGTCTTCAAAACGAGAACGGATTTTAAAATTATGGGCGCCGTTATGGACTTTAAAAGAGGAGAAAATAATGTAACGAAGGTCGTGGAGCAGAAAGTCGTGGAGAGCGCGGTGGTTGTCGCTACAGAGTGAAGTATTTTAGTAACTAATTGGTAAAATATTAGTTAAAGTACTAATCTTTGTCTTTAATGATAATTTAGTTTTCCCTTAAAGTATCATTCCTCTTAAGTTTTATTTAATTTCAAATTACTAACATTTAAAATTGTTTTCTAATTTGTATCATATTAAATAACAAAGTTTTGGTATTACCCCAACCCTAACCCAGCTACTTTGCAGCAGTTTAGTCCACCTTTTTGTTAATTTTCCCTTGCCCTAATATTTGGCTGTAAATGTGCTAAATTTTAATTCACACCACTTTTTGAATGAAAGTTAAAATAACATTTTTACCTGATAAATAATATCATGCAATATAAATGACAAATTGTTATATAATTTGGCTACATAAATGCAAGTATCGTTCTTAAAGCATGATTAAAAGCTACCAAATATAATTTATTGCTAGTTTGAAGCTGTTTTGACATAGCCATATTAAGTAAATATTCAATATTAGGATTATATAAACTACATCAATATTATTAAACAGCTTGGTTTAATCTATTATTTGTGATATTTCAGTATATTAGCTGGTTTTATAGTAATTAGCTGGAAATATCAAGGAAAGCAAACGATTGAGTGATAAAAAAATACTAAAATGTACTAAATGGCGATTATTGATGATATTATAAAATAAGAAAATATTAAAGTCACAAAAATTTTGGGACTTGGGTTAGGGTTGGGGAGAATGCTCCTAAAACTCCACTTCATTAATATTAAATTAATGACGAATTAAAACATAAATACCATATTTTTGCAAAAATGAATGAAATATACAATACGGACTTCAAGAACCAGAAGAATGCCTTAAGTTCTACATGTAGTAAGCCTTCCCTAAATTTTTGAGTGAAGAAGGAAAGAATATATTGTTCTATATATTATGTTCTATATGTTATATGCCTACTTGATAGAGAATTGGTGTTAAAATTTCGAGATAAGATGATTATAACACTAATTATAAATGAAACACGAAAATTATTAAATACACATTATGGTTAAAAGGTAAATTTATACACTATAATATTTTACAACATTATTATAAAATATTATGATCACTGTCAAGGTTCTTTCAGTTTAACATTATAAATCATTATTAAATCTATTACTATCACAAAATATTATTATTATTTCTTGAATGTCAGATTGGTTTCAAGAAATGTAAACTGTATATTTTCTACGATAACAAGGTGCTCTCTGTTCTTCTGTAGTATGAACAAAGAACACAACCACGCCGACCGAAGGCGCCTGTTACCCGAGATAGTCTTGCGGTGTGGCGGCCCTGCCCCTGCTGGTGTCGAGGCCACGAAGTGAGCTCGAACTCAGGGGCGCTCTCCATATAGTCTTCACGTTGGACCGGACACCCACCTTCATGTTCTCGCGGACGCTCGCATCTTTGCTCCAGCTGGGAGTGCGAGCGGTTGTGAAGCAATCGCGGGATTATCGGCAGCGCGTGGTCGTTCAGGTTTACAAGTTGGTACGGCTCGTTCGCAGCGCCATCCTCGAGATGATGGCATGGCTTTTTATGGTCGCGTTCACGGCGGCTTGTGGCGCTTGCAGCGCGAATGCCGTGTTCTTTATCCAGGCCACGACCTCGTTTGCTCCGGTCCCTGATGTGGAGGATGCGCTTGTCGACGCAGGTGCGCGTCAGGTCGATGGGCGCCGTGTTGAGGTCGAAGATGCGCTTTCCGGTCGAGTCCGCGAACTCGGCGAAGAACTGGATCTTCAGGTTCGCGGCGGCCTCGGAGTCGATGAGGGGTCCGCGTGTCCTGCTAATGGGATCGTGTACACTTAACGATGGGGATCTGCAGCCCGAACTCCACCAGGTTGGTCGTGAGGTTGTACTGGTACAGTGGAACCGTTCTTGATGAGCACCTTCGGTAGAAGACGCTGGCGGTGTTCTGCTTCACGGCCTGGGCGAAGGTGTACACATGGGGTCGGTTGCCGGGATCTCGAGGAGCCCAGGGCATGACGGTCATGAAGCGGTCTTGTAGATGAGCCCGTTTTCGTTCACGCCAGGCGCGTCACCATCGTGTCGTGGCGCCCAGGGGCGTTGTCGCTGAAGGTGTACTCAGCGACGGCCGTGATGGAGGCGCGGTGACGGTCTGGACCAGGTAGTCCAGGCTGAGGCGCATCGGCACCGTCGAGTCAAGTTATGAAGGCGTTCATCATCGCCAGCACATCCGCTTTCTGGGCGGCGCTGTATCGCGCTTTCAGGGTGGCAGAAGTAGAGGTCCTTTTATTACCCTGCGACGCGAGGAAGGCGGTGTTGCCGCGCTGTAGTCATTCATTTTGATGAACGGGTTGTTCCAGTTCTATGGGAAGGACCGGCACTCTCTTCAGATCCGCCTTACAGGTACTCGAAGAATACCGAGAAGGATAAACAGACGAAGACCAGGCTGGACCTCGAAGGCGTACCAGTTGTCCGGCAGCGAGTAGGTGAAACAGACTGACGAGCAGGAGGTCTGGTTCGAGCGCGTGTGGAAGACGTCGGCCACGGAACCCCGGTGACAGATGTCGTTATCCAGTAACAGGTTAGTAGCCACCGAAGGTCGCGTCAGGGTCAAGTCGTACGAAGCCAGGTCTGGAAGGCGTACGAGATCGTGATGTTCTTGTTGAACTTGTATGTGAAAGATACCTGGGTTGCCAAGGGGCAGCTGTAGGTTGCCGTTAGCAGGAAAGTTCAAGGGAGGATGAAGGCGGTCGAGAGTTTCCCGTCGAGCACCTGGCATATTGTCGGATGGGATGAACTTGATGAGCAGGTTCAGGGAAGAGATTCAGACAGAGCGTCCTGGTGAGCCTGTACCCACAATGGTGGACGCTGGAGAAAACACTAACGAAAGACTGAACCGCCGAGGTACAGATTAATATCATTGGAGGTGGTGAAGTGTTTCACAGTAATATTATATAGTAAATACGAAAATACAATAATTTCAATTTCTGTATATTTATATTTAGAAATCTTAGAAATTTTATAAAATATATTGGCTAATCCATATTAATAACAATATTATTCTTACGAATTTTTGATAGTATTTAGTACACTATTTGCAATTTCAAATACTGCAATCAGATACATTTATTTTCAATATATATTAAATAATTATAGGTGTAATAAAACATGTGGTGAAGATATTTATTATGTACTAATATTTATTCTATATCAAAAATACAATAATTTTCAATAGTGGTATTCAGATTCATAATTATAAATAAATGTGTAAGTATACTTGTTTATATTTATAGATTTTGAAAATCATGTTATTACACTTATTTAATTTTAGATGAGTATTACTAGAAATTAACATAAATTAACCTACTTTATAATTAATTAAATATATGTATGTTTTTTATTAGTATATGATAATGGCCATATACTAACATTAAATTGAATCCAATGTATTAAGGAATCAATAATAAATTATGAAATTAAATTTTACCTTTCATTTCACACATCAATTAGAAACATAGTAAATGAAAATCAAAAATTAAACCAAATATGAGTTTGGGAACATATTTGCTTACTCATTACTTTCTGGGATGAAAAGACGGACTTGCACGTTTCTTTACTCTGTAAGCTTTGCACGAGTTTTTAGAGACTAATAATTACCCAGTACCATAATTATCAGTAAAAACCATATCCTAAAAATGTTTGTTCCTTTTTCTTTGATTTGTACATCATCATTCATTTTTAACTGTTTAAGCTCATTATTTACTAAATTCGGCTGTTATAAAGGCTAATGTACGAAAAATCAAATCCTGTGTAGTGAGTTATCAACTAATAATCATTTCGAGAACATCGATGTTATACTGTTATAAGGTTAGAATATATTTATAATAATTTCATGTAAAATGAGGTTCCACTCACAACCGCAAATTGGAGGGAGACAAAATTTTGATTCATATTTTATGAGTTATAAATCAAATGGTAATTAACCCATATTGCAATGAGTATATTGGTCTAAATATTATTCTCCACATAAATCTAAAGTTATGTTGTTAGATCTTTCTGAATTTCATAAAATAACGAAACTCAATAGCTGTGAATCTACCTGGATCTTTTGTTCTAAATAACATTGTTTCATAACCTTGAATAAATATAGAGTTTATTAGAACCAAATATAACAACGTCACTTCTGAGTTATCTTAAAATAACCATTTTGAAATTTTGAAGCCAAATACAAAATGGAAGTAAACCGAGTTTAAATGAGTTGCCGAAACTCGTACCATTTAAGGATAGACTTGGCCGTATGGTTAGGAAGATTTCAAAAAGCTTGCAAGTCGAACTCAGAGCGATGAAAGCACAAAGGTCTTATTGTCTGGTTATAAGTTTTGGATGAAGTATGTTTTCAGAAAAAGTATAAATAAACGATTTCGAAGGCTGTGATCGTGATGAAGGTACATGGACTAAAAATTTCTCCGTGCAAAGAAGATAGCAACCGAACTCTAATGTTCAGAACGATGGCTTTTGTTCCAGTAACACTACCGTTGAAAATTTATTTAGTACTCGGCTGAAGTCTGACCGTTGGAAATACACAATTTGATTTCGGAAAAGTTGAAGGGCAGATAAGATGAGTCGTCCTAGAGCATCATTATATCTCAAGGCCTGCACAGTTAAACTATCACAGGAATGGTTCGGATGAAGAACAAAATCATTGTTGAAAACAAAGAAAAAAGAACTTTTCAAATATCTAAATGAATCACAAATTAAATTTGTACAATTTTGCTAAAATATATTACAGGTACTACAATAATATAAATTCTATATAGTGTCGTTTCCGCAATATTTGAAAAATGGGAACAAGTATTATTTTTGTTGAAGTGAGTTGAAGGTTTAAGAGTCAAGAAAATGCAAAAAATGTTATGTTATCGAAGATGAATTGTATTGGTAATTTTTGGTGATTCAACTTACTTCGTCTTCTTTATAAGGTACAGGATTTGATTTTTCGTACATTATTGTCAGAAAGATCGGGAATTCCTTGATAGATGCATAATGACTTTCTTTGGTTGAATGGCTTTTTTGGACCAATTAAAACTTTAGAATTTGGACTGAATTAATATTTTATGTTTATAATATATACTGTATCCAGGCTTCAAGAACAATCAAGTTTATTTATCTTAAACTATATAATAAATGGTAAATCATTGTGAATGATGAATCCTAACAGAGATCTTGAAATCTAAATTTGATATCATCTCACTGATAAGTAACTTTCTCAGAAGTTTCATAGTAAGCTACTCTGCAGAGTGGATTAGGGAAGCAGTTTCAGTTAATTCTGCGGCCGTTTAAACGACGTCCATCCTCCTTCTAACTGCGAATAGAAATAAATGTTACTTGGTGAGTTAACCGCGAGGTTTAGTTTTGAATCAAAAACGATTGGTTGTAAGAGCAGGCAAAACGAGTGCAGAACTTAAATATGGAGCAGGGTAGTGTAATTTAAGTTCTTGTAGATTATATTTATGGTGAAATAGTCGAAAAATATAATGTACCGATAAGGGAAGCGGAATACACATTTGGCTGCTGAATTTATAAATTTGAATTCAGGAATGAAATGTTTTAGAAGTTATTGGGCCTGAAAGTAGGCGAAGAGACCGGAATAGGATAGCGCGGAGATTTAAAGATTTTACACATCAAATTTGAAAAATTGGTTTTGCTAGTAATGGAACCAATTATCCCCAACGTACTTACTCGTTGAGCTTTTATAAAGGAATCGTAAATCTTTGTTACATAAATTCATTACATTGTGACCTTACCAGCAAGCACACTAAAAATATTGATTTTAGGCTTGATTCACTATTTATTTATCTTCGATTCTAAAGTCGAATTTGTAATTGTTGCCTAAGTTGTAGGAATAATCTAGAGTAGGAGTATAAACTCCAAGCAGCCCAAGTCGCATCTGATATATATCCCTGAACTAGAAGCACACAGACTGTATTTAATATTATTAATTTATAATACACTTGTAGTCTAGATAGACACTGATAGCAATCCTATTCTTTGCAAAATATTTTGCATTTATGTAATAATGATCAAATTTTGATTTTGCGATGTAATGGGGAAAAAAAACTCTTCAGAATCATTGTTTTTAATATTAATTTACGATATTAGATTTTTGAGGAGTATTAAACAATAATATAATTTAATACAATCTATGTATTATACAATTAATTGAAGAGAATACCTGCAATTATTAATGTCTTAAAAATAGGCCATTACCTTAATATTGTTAACTAATACAATATTCTGAGTTATCAGCAAATGAATTATATTTCTATATCAATATACTTGATATTACTTTATAATGTTAAAAGTTTATGTCACGTGAAAATTTGAATTAATTATTGTCAAATCTGTGAGTAGCCCGTTAATTGCGATGAGTAGAAGATGGTGCAGTAGTTTAAATAGTACCTTAAAATTAATAATTTGTTATATTTGAAGATTGATAAGGTGTATATACGCTTGAATATTTACTAAATCATACTGAAACCACAAAAACTGTTAGTAGGTACCTGTTACAACCAATGAATTAATTATTTATTTAGCTACGTAACGCTATTTGAAATGAGATTCAATTTGCATAAACTTTGTGCTTGAACACTAACTTGAATTTATATTTATATAAATGTTACTGGAAGTGGTTATATTGCTTGCAATTATGTTCGCATAACTATTTACTGCTCAGATGCGCCAAATTGCCCCTGAATAATATTTGCATATTTCCAACGTACTATATTATGGAGAAGTTACCTGTGAATATCATGTTCAGACTTGATTCAAAAACAATTTTGAGCCGCTGAGTCACTTGAAGTCGAAAATGAAGGCCGAACTGCTTGTAACTAAGCCGAGACTTTAAAAACTGGAGATTTGTTGAACTACAAATTCAGTCACAGTGCCTCTGTTGTGTTAAAAATCTGTGAACGGGCCAGAAATGGTGATCAACGAATCAACTGATACGTCAATAGTAACGTTGTTTCCACTCCCCATAAAATACAGGGAGGTGGTGGGTGTTAATTGGGTGTTAATTGAACCTGAAATGTTTGATAAGGAGATTAAAATAAGGCATTATCTACGTTGGCTGAAATCTGACCCACATTAATAAGCTTGAATGGTAGAAATTGGCTGAGAGCAGGTGAGTGTAAGTTTTGGGCTGCCAACAGGAAACCAGATAAAACTCCGGACTAAGCATTCATAACTGAAGATAATAGTGGCAGATTGACATATAACTCAGACAGCACTAAAACAAGGTTGCTGATGCATGTCATTCCAAGATGGTGTAAGTGTACATGGAAGCTAAGAATATGATTAATACCTGTAAAGCTGCTAATGATAACAATGCTGATGACAAAAAGTTGACGTTGCTGGTGCAATTCTCAACCAATTAAATTTCAGTTTATAAATGTTGAAAATGTACTTGACTAAATAGTAGCAGTTAATATCAAGTTTTGTTATTTCCACATTACAAAAAACAGCTTTCAGTTATGATTGTATCCAAACATAACAGTTTTGCTCAGCTGTATAACTTTTTTTTCACAATATCTTATGCTTGTGGCTCTAAAAACATAAATTTTAGCAATCAGCAGAAATTGCTGATTTGCTACTTCGACAGAGAGAATTTGCACAAATTACATAAATATAGAAAGTGGAAAGATCCTATATTTTACATGAACATATAAAGTATTGACTTAAAATTTACAAAAGAATAAATATACAACAAAAGATACCAGAGTAGTTAAACACAATTTATTCAGAAATACACATACAAACTATTATTATATTAGCTAAAAATACCCTTATACTAATAAAACCATACACTGAAGGTTTAAAATGCATCATAAATGCCCATAAAATATCTTTATTATGATCCCAACCTAAAAATTTAAAGCATCTTCAGACTTAGAGCGTTGTGATTATACCAATTTAAGAAATATTTAAGATACATATAAAATTTTTCACTATAAATGATAGTTCACTCTTGGTTCTTCTGCACGAACAAGAACACAACCACGCCGACCAAGAAGGCCCCTTGTATATACCAGTTTGCGGATTACAGATCTTGAGATGAACTGGTTTCATGTCGTACAGCGGTAATTTAACGTCACCTGCCAGTAATAGCTTTTTACATAGCTATGTTCATCCCCCTCCCTTCTGTACTATTATCTCTGCGCGATTTCATCCCATATATGCTGCTGTGTGTGCACCAAGTACGCCTGCTGTTTAAACGAATTGCAGAACTCAACGCGCTAAAATCGAACATATGGTTATCACCCAAAATTAACTCTTAATCAGAACCTTCTCCATTATAATTACTACCCTAGTGGGCATTTGGTTCTTGTTGCAGTTTTCGGGGGGCAAATAGACCATTTTCGCGGTTGGAATAATCTGGAATTTTTTGCTTCGTTTTCCAATTCGTCTTCAAAGCAGAACGGATTTTAAAATTATGGGCGCCGTTATGGACTTCAAAGAGGAAATAATGTAACGAAGGTCGTGGAGCAGAAAGTCGTGGAAGCGCGGTGGTTGTCGCTGCAGAGTGAAGTATTTTAGTAACTAATTGGTAAAATAGTTAAATTACTAATCTTTGTATATAACGATTGTAGATTTCCCCTAAAGTATCATTCCTCTTAGTTTCTGGTAAAGTAGTAATAAAGTATAACATTAAATACTGTTCTCTAATTTGTATCATATTAAATAATAAAATTTGGTATTACCCCCCAACCCTAACTTAGCCTAAACAGTTTAGTCCACCTTTTGTTAATTTCCCTTGCCCTAATATTTAGCTGTAAATGTACCTAAATTTTTAATTTCACACCACTTTTTGAATGAAGTTAAAATAACATTTTTACCTGATAAATAATATCATGCAATATAAATGACAAATTGTTATATAATTAGCTATAAATGCAAGTATCGTTCTTAAATATGACATAAAGCTACAAAATATAATTTATTGCTAGTTTGAAGCTGTTTATTTCAACCATATTAAGTAAATATTCAATATTAAGTTATATAAACTACATCAATATTATTAAACAGCAAAGTTTAATCTATTATTTGTGATATTTCAGTATATTAAGCTGGTTTATAGTAATTAGCTGGAAATATCAAGGAAAGTAAGCGTGATTGAGTGATAAAAATACTAAAATGTACTAAATAGCGATTATTGATGATATTATAAAATAAAAATATTAAAGTCACAAAATTTGGTTGGGTTGGGTTGGGGGTATACCTAAAATTTCCACTTCATTAATATTAAATTAATGACGAATAAAACATAAATACCATATTTTTTTGCCAAAATGAATGAAATATATACAATACGGACTTCAAAGAACAGAAGATCTATTAAGTTCTACATGTAGTAGCCCTAAATTTTGAAGTAGAAGGAAGAATATTATATATTATCATATTCTATATATTATATGCCTACTTGATGAGGTGGTGTTAAAATTTCGAGATAAAGATGATTATAACACTAATTATAAATGAAACACAGAAAATTGTTAAATACATTATGATTTAAAGGTAAATTTATACACATATAATATTTTTTACAACATTATTATAAATATTATGATCACTTATCCAAGGTTCTTTAGTTCTAACATTATAAATCATTATTAAATCTATTACTATCACAAAATATTATTATTTCTTGAATGTCGATTGGACTTTCCAAGAAATGTAAATTCAACTCAATATTTTTTCACAAATAGCAAGGTCACTCTCTGTTCTTCTGTATGAACAAGAACACAACTACATGACAAAGAAGGCGCCTGTTACCGAAGATGATGTACGTGGCGGCCCACACGCCCCTGCTGGTGTCGAAGACCACGAAGTGGAGCTCGGAGAACTCGGAGGCGCTCTCCATGTAGTACTTCACGTTGGACCGGACACCCACCTTCATGTTGTTCTCGCGGACGCTCTCGCACGTGGCCTTGTCCAGCTGGGAGTGCGAGCAGTTGTGAGCAATCGGGATTATCGGCAGCGCGTAGTCGTTCAGGTTTACAAGTTGGTACAGCTCGTTCACCTTGTAGCGCCCGTCCTCGAAGATGATGGCCATGTAGCGCATGGTCGCGTTCACGACGGCCTTGGCCTTGCAGCGCGGTACCGTGTTCTTTATCCAGGCCACGACCTCGTTGCTCCGGTCCCTGATGTGGAGGATGCGCTTGTCGACGCAGGTGCGCGTCAGGTCGATGGGCGCCGTGTTGAGGTCGAAGATGCGCTTTCCGGTCGAGTCCAGGAATTCGGCAAAGAACTGGATCTTCAGGTTCGCAGCGGCCTCGGAGTCAATGAGGGCCCTCGTGTCCTGCTGTGGGATCGTGTACATGACGATGGGGATCTGGCTGAACTCCACCAGGTTGGTCGTTAAATTGTACTGATACACTTGTGAGCCGTTCTTGATGAGCACCTTCGTGAATACGCTGGCGGTGTTCTGCTTCACGGCCTGGGCGAAGGCGTACCTGGGGTCGGACGCTGGGATCTCGAGGCAGGGCATGACGGTCATGAAGCCGGTCTTGTAGATGAGCCCGGTTTCGTTCACGCCGGAGCGCGTCACCATCGTGTCGTGGCACTTGAGGGCGTTGTCGCTGAAGGTGTACTCAGCGACGGCCGTGATGGAGGCGGTGACGGTCTGGACCAGGTAGTCCAGGCTGAGGCGCATCGGCACCGTCGAGTCGGTCATGAAGGCGTTCATCATCGCCAGCACGTCCGCTTTCTGGGCGGCGCTGTACTTCGCGCTTTCGGTGGCAGAAGTAGAGTCCAGCACGTACCTCTTGACGCCGAGGAAGGCGGTGTTGCCGGCGCTGTAGTCATTCATTTTGATGAACGGGTTGGTCAGTTCTATGGGAAGGACCGGCACTCTCTTCCAGATCCCGCCTTACAGGTACTCGAAGAATACCGAGAAGGATAAAACGGAGCAGAAGACCGGCTGGACCTCGAAGGCGTACCAGTTGTCCGGCAGCGAGTAGGTGAAGCAGACTGACGAGAAGCAGGAGGTCTGGTTCGAGCGCGTGTGGAAGACGTCGGCCACGGAGCCGGTGACCTGGATGTCGTTATCCAGTAGCAGGTTGTAGCCACCGAAGGTCGCGTCCAGGGTCAAGTCGTACGAAGCCAGGTCTGGAAAGGCGTACGAGATCGTGATGTTCTTGTTGAACTTGTATGTGAAAGAGATACCTGGATTTGTCGGGGGCAGCTGTAGGTTGCCGTTAGCAGGAGAGTTCAGGAGGATGAAGGCGGTCGAGAGTTTCCCGTCGAGCACCTGACACATGTTGTCGGATGGGATGAACTTGATGAGCGGGTTCGGGAAGAGATTCAAGACGAGCGTCCTGGTGAGCCTGTTGCCCACAATGGTGGACGCTGGAGAGAAGCACTACTTGAAAGACTGAACCGCCAAAGAATTGCAGATTAATATCATTGGAGGTGGTGAAGTGTTTCACAAGTAATATTATATAGTAAATACCGAAAATACAATAATTTCAATTTCTGTATTTATATTTAGAAAATCTTAGAAATTTTATAAAATATATTTAGCTAATCCATAATTAATAACCAATATTATTCTTACGAATTTTTGATAGTATTTAGTATACACTATTTGCAATTTCAAAATACTGCAATCAGATACATTTATTTTCAATATATTAAATAATTATAGGTGTAATAAAACATGTGGTGAAGATATTTATTATGTACTAATATTTATTCTATATCAAAAATACAATAATTTTTCAATAGTGAGTATTCCAGATTCATAATTATAAATAAATGTGTAAGTATACTTGTTTATATTTATAGATTTTTGAAAATCATGTTATTACACTTATTTAATTTGAATGAAATGAAGTAGCACTAAATTAACATAAATTAACCTACTTTATAATTAATTAAATATATGTATGTTTTTATTAGTATATGATATTAGCCATATACTAACATTAAATTGAATCCAATCATAATTAAGGAATCAATAATAAATTATGAAATTAAATTTTACCTTTCATTTCACACATCAATTAGAAACATAGTAAATGAAAATCAAGAAATTAAGCCAAATATGAGTTTGAGACATGTTGCTTATATTTTACTTTCTGGGATAATTGGACTTGCGTTTTTCTTTACTCTGTAAGCTTTGCACGAGTTTTTAGAGACTAATAATTACCCAGTACCATAATTATCCAGTAAAACCATATCCTAAAAATGTTTGTTCCTTTTTCTTTGATTTGTACATCATCATTCATTTTTAACTGTTTAAGCTCATTATTTACTAAATTCGGCTGTTATAAAGGCTAATGTACGAAAAAATCAAATCCTGTGTAGTGAGTTATCAACTAATAATCATTTCGAGACATCGATGTTATACTGTTATAAGGTTGAATATATTTGTAATAATTTCATGTAAAATGAGGGTTCCACTCCACAACCGCAAATTGGAGGAGACAAAATTTTGATCATATTTTATGAGTTATAAATCAAATGTAATTAACCCATAATGCAATGAGTATATTGGTCTAAATATTATTCTCCACGCAAATCTAAAGTTATTGTTATTTAGAGATCTTTCTGAATTTCATAAAATAACGAAACTCAATAGCTGTGAATCTACCTGGATCTTTTGTTCTAAATAACATTGTTCATAACCTTGAATAAATATAGAGTTTATTAGAACCGGGAATAACAACGTCACTTCTGAGTTATCTTAAAATAACCATTTGAAATTTTGAACGCCAAATACAAAATGGAAGTAAACCGAGTTTAAATGATTCTCTTTCCGAAACTCGTACATAATGCTAAGGATAGACTTAGCCGTATAGTTGTTAGGAAGATTTCAAAAAGCTTGGATTTCCAAGTCGAACTCAGAGCGATGAAAGCACAAAGTCTTATTGTCTGGTTATAAGTTTTGGATGAAGTATGTTTTCAGAAAAAGTATAAATAAAGACGATTTCGAAGGCTGTGATCGTGATGAGAGGTACATGGACTAAAAATTTCTCAAATGCAAAGAAGATAGCAACCGAACTCACAATGTTCAGAACGATGGCTTTTGTTCCAGTAACACTACCGTTGAAATTTGTCTCGGCTGAAGTCTGACGGTTGAGGAAATACACAATTTGATTTCGGAAAAGTTGAAGGGCAGATAAGATGAGTCGTCTAGAGCATCATTATATCTCAAAGGCCTACACAGTTAAACTATCACAGGAATAGTTCCGGATGAAACAAAATCATTGTTGAGAAAACAAAGAAAAAAGAACTTTTCAAATATCTAAATGAATCACAAATTAAATTTGTACAATTTTGCTAAAATATATTACAGGTACTACAATAATATAAATTCTATATAGTGTCGTTTCTCACACCAATATTTGAAAAATGGGAACAAGTATTAATTTTTTAATTGAAGTGGTGAAGGTTTAAGAGTCCAAGAAAATGCAAAAATGTTATGTTATCGAAGATAGGTGTATTGGTAATTTTTGAGTGATCCAGCTTGCTTCGTCTTCTTTATAAGGGTACACAGGATTTGATTTTTTCGTACATTATTATCAAGAAAAGATCGGGAATTCCCTTGATAGATGCATAATGACTTTCTTTGGTTGAGTAATAGCTTTTTGGACCGAATTAAAACTTTAGAATTTGGACTGAATTAATATTTTATGTTATAATATACTGTATCAGGCTTCAAGAACAATCAAGTTTATTTATCTTAAACTATATAATAAATGGTAAATCATTGCTTGAATGATGAATCACAACGAGATCTTGAAATCTAAATTTGATATCATCTCACTGATAAGTAACTTTCTCAGAAGTTTCATAGTAAGCTACTCTGCAGAGTGGATTGAAGCAGTTTCCAGTTAATTCTGCGGCCGTTTAAACGACGTCAATTTATCCTCCTTCTAACTGCGAATAGAAATAAATGTTACTTGGTGAGTTAACCGCGAGTTTACAGTTTTGAATCAAAGCGATTGAATTGTAAAACGAGCCAAAAACGAGTGCGGAACTTAAATATGGAGCGGGAGTAGTGTAATTTAAGTTCTTGTAGATTATATTTGTAATTGAAATAGTCGAAGAATATAATGTACCGATAAGGGAAGCGGAATACACATTTGGCTACTGAATTTATAAATTTGAATTCAGGAATGAAATGTTTTAGAGAGTTATTGGGCCTGAGAAGTAGGCGAAGAGACCGGAATAGGATAGCGCGGAGATTTAAAGATTTTACACATCCAAATTTGAAAAATTGGTTTTGCTAGTAATGGAACCAATTATCCCAACGTACTTACTCGTTGGAGCTTTTATAAAGGAATCGTAAATCTTTACGTTACATGCAGTTATTTACATTGTGACCTTACCAGCAAGCACACCTAAATATTGATTTTGGGCTTGATTCACTATTTACACATTTATCTTCGATTCTAAAGTCGAATTTGTAATTGTTGCCTAAGTTGTAGAATAATCTAGAGTAGGAGTATAAACTCCAAGCAACCCAAAGTCGCACATCTGATATATATCCCCTGAACTAGAAGCACACAGACTGTATTTAATATTATTAATTTATAATACACTTGTAGTCTAGATAGACACTGATAGCAATCCTATTCTTTGCAAAATATTTGCATTTATGTAATGATCAAATTTTGATTTTGCGATGGTAATGCTGGGGGAAAAAACTCTTCCGAATATTGTTTACTAATATTAATTTACGATATTAGATTTTGAGGAGTATTAAACAATAATATAATTTAATACAATCTATGTATTATACAATTAGTTGAAGAGAATACCTGCAATTATATTAATGTCTTAAGAAATAGACTACATTACCTTAATATTGTTAACTATTAATATTCCTGAGTTATCAGCAAATGAATTATATTTCTATATCAATATACTTGATGTGCTTGTAATGTTAAAAGTTTATGTCACAGTGAAATTTGAATTAATTATTGTCAAATCTGTGAGTAATACGTTAATTGCGATGAGTGAAGATGGTGCAGTAGTTTAAATAGTACCTTAAAATTAATAATTTGTTATATTTGAAGATTGATAAGGTGTATATACGCTTGCAGATATTTACTAAATCATACTGAAACCACCAGAAACTGTTGAGTAGGTACCTGTTACAACCAATGAATTAATTGTTATTTATGCAGTAACGCTATTTGAAATGAGATTCAATTTGCATAAACTTTGTGCTTGAACACTAACTTGAATTTATATTTATATAAATGTTACTGAAGTGGTTATATTGCTTGCAATTATGTTCGCATAACTATTTACTGCTCCAGATGCGCCAAATTGCCCCTGAATATTAATATTTTGCATATTTCCAACGTACTATATTATGGAGAAGTTACCTGTGAATATCATGTTCAGACTTGATTCAAAAACAATTTTTGAGCCGCTGAGTCCACTTGAAGTCGAGAAAATGAAGGCCGAACTGCTTGTAACTAAGCCGAGAACTTTAAAAACTGGGAGATTTGTTGAACTACAAATTCCAGTGCAATTATTTATATTTGTGTTAAAATCTGTGAACGGGCCAGAAATGGTGATCAACGAATCAACTGATACGTCAATAGTAACGTTGTTTCCACTCCCAACTAAAATACCTTGGGAGGTGGTGGGTGTTAATTGGGTGTTAATTGAACCTGAAATATTTGATAAGGAGATTAAAATAAGAGCATTATCTACGTTGGCTGAAATCGACCCACATTATTAAGCTTGAATGGTAAAAGTAGCTGAAACGGAGGTGATGTAAGTTTTTGGGCTGTAGCCAACGAAACCAGATAAAACTCCGGACTAAGCATTCATAACTGAAGATAATAGTGAACGATTGACATATAACTAAGACGCACTAAGAACAAGAGTTGCTGATACCATGTCATTCAAGATAGGTGTAAGTGTACACGTAAAACTAGAGTCTATGATTAATACCTGTAAAGCTGCTAATGATAACAATGCTGATGACAAAGAAGTTGACGTTACTTCAATTTTGCAATTCTCAACAATTAAATTTCCAGTTTACGCAAATGTTGAAAATGTACTTGACTAAATAGTAGCAGTTAATATCAAGTTTTTTGTTATTTCCACATTTACAAAAAACGAAAAGCTTTCAGTTATGATTGTATCAAACATAACAGTTTTATCAACAAGCTATGTAACTTTTTCACAATATCTTATGCTTGTGGCTCTAAACAATAAATTTTAGCAATCAATAGAAATTGCTGATTTGCTAACTACGACAGAGAGAATTTGCACAAATTACATAAATATAGAAGTGGAAAGATCCTATATTTTTACATGAACATATAAAGTATTGACTTAAAATTTACAAAAGAATAAATATACAACAAAAGATACAAGTGAATTAAACACAATTTATTCAAGAAATACACATACGAACTATTATTATATTAGCTAAAAATACCATATACTAATAAAACCATACACTGAAAGAGTTTAAAAATGCATCATAAATGCCATAAAATATCTTTATTATGATCCCAACCTAAAATTTAAACATCTTAGACTTTTAGAAGCGTTGTGATTATACCAATTTAAGAAATATTTAAGATACTATATAAAATTTTCACTATAAATGATAGTTCACTCTTGGTTCTTCTGCACGAACAAGAACACAACCACGCCGACCAAGAAGGCCCCTTGCTTATATACCAGTTTGCGGATTACAAAAATCGCGAGATGAACACAGTTTCGTATTACAGCGGTAATTTAACGTCATATATAGTAATAGCTTTTTACATAGCTATGTTCATCCTCGCTTCTGTACTATTATCTCTGCGCGATTTCATCCCATGCTCCTGCTGCTGTGTGTGCACCAAGTACGCCTGCTGTTTAAACGGGTAGAACTCCAACGCGCTAAAATCGAACGCCAAGTTCATCACCAAAAATTAACTCTTAATCAGAACCTTCTCCATTATAATTACTACCCTAGTGGGCATTTGGTTCTTGTTTGCAGTTTTCGGGGGGCAAATAGACCACATTTTCGCGGTTGGAATAATCTGGAATTTTTGCTTCGTTTTCCAATTCGTCTTCAAAACGAGAACGGATTTTAAAATTATGGGCGCCGTTATGGACTTCAAAAGAGGGGAAAATAATGTAACGAAGGTCGTGGAGCAGAAAGTCGTGGAGAGCGCGGTGGTTGTCGCTGCAGAGTGAAGTATTTTAGTAACTAATTGGTAAAATATTAGTTAAAGTACTAATCTTTGTATATAACGATTATTTAGATTTCCCCTAAAGTATCATTCCTCTTAAGTTTCTATTAGAAATTAGTAATAGAAATTACTAACATTAAATACTGTTCTCTAATTTGTATCATATTAAATAATAAAATTTGGTATTACCCCCCAACCCTAACCCAGCCTACTTTGCAGCAGTTTAGTCCACCTTTTTTGTTAATTTTCCCTTGCCCTAATATTTAGCTGTAAATGTGCTAAATTTTTAATTTCACACCACTTTTTGAATGAAGTTAAAATAACATTTTTTACCCTGATAAATAATATCATGCAATATAAATGACAAATTGTTATATAATTTAGCTATAAATGCAAGTATCGTTCTTAAATATGATTAAAAGCTACAAAATATAATTTATTGCTAGTTTGAAGCTGTTTATTTCAGCCATATTAAGTAAATATTCAATATTAAGTTATATAAACTACATCAATATTATTAAACAGCAAAGTTTAATCTATTATTTGTGATATTTCAGTATATTAAGCTGGTTTTATAGTAATTAGCTGGAAATATCAAGGAAAGTGAAGCGATTGAGTGATAAAAAATACTAAAATGTACTAAATAGCGATTATTGATGATATTATAAAATAAAATATTAAAGTCACAAAATTTTAGGACTTGGGTTAGGGTTGGGGGGTAATACCTAAAATTTCCACTTCATTAATATTAAATTAATGACGAATAAAACATAAATACCATATTTTTGCAAAAAATGAATGAAATATACAATACGGACTTCAAAGAACCAGAAGATGCTATTAAGTTCTACATGTAGTAAGCCTAAATTTTGAAGTGAAGAAGGAAGAATATATTGTTCTATATATTATATGTTCTATATGTTATATGCCTACTTGATAGAGAATTGGTGTTAAAATTTCGAGATAAAGATGATTATAACACTAATTATAAATGAAACACGAAAATTGTTAAATACATTATGGTTAAAAGGTAAATTTATACACACTATAATATTTTTACAACATTATTATAAAATATTATGATCACTTATCCAAGGTTCTTTCAGTTCTAACATTATAAATCATTATTAAATCTATTACTATCACAAAATATTATTATTTCTTGAATGTCGATTGGACTTTCAAGAAATGTAAATTTGTATATTTTTCACGAAATAGCAGGTCACTCTCTGTTCTTCTGTATGAACAAGAACACAACCACGCCGACCAAGAAGGCGCCTGTTACCCCGAAGATGATGTACGTGGCGGCCCACACGCCCCTGCTGGTGTCGAAGACCACGAAGTGGAGCTCGGAGAACTCGGAGGCGCTCTCCATGTAGTACTTCACGTTGGACCGGACACCCACCTTCATGTTGTTCTCGCGGACGCTCTCGCACGTGGCCTTGTCCAGCTGGGAGTGCGAGCAGTTGTGAGCAATCGGGATTATCGGCAGCGCGTAGTCGTTCAGGTTTACAAGTTGGTACAGCTCGTTCACCTTGTAGCGCCCGTCCTCGAAGATGATGGCCATGTAGCGCATGGTCGCGTTCACGACGGCCTTGGCCTTGCAGCGCGGTACCGTGTTCTTTATCCAGGCCACGACCTCGTTGCTCCGGTCCCTGATGTGGAGGATGCGCTTGTCGACGCAGGTGCGCGTCAGGTCGATGGGCGCCGTGTTGAGGTCGAAGATGCGCTTTCCGGTCGAGTCCATGAACTCGGCGAAGAACTGGATCTTCAGGTTCGCGGCGGCCTCGGAGTCGATGAGGGTCCGCGTGTCCTGCTGTGGGATCGTGTACATAACGATGGGGATCTGGCTGAACTCCACCAGGTTGGTCGTGAGGTTGTACTGGTACACGGTGGAGCCGTTCTTGATGAGCACCTTCGTGAAGACGCTGGCGGTGTTCTGCTTCACGGCCTGGGCGAAGGTGTACATGGGGTCGGTTGCCGGGATCTCGAGGCAGGGCATGACGGTCATGAAGCCGGTCTTGTAGATGAGCCCGTTTTCGTTCACGCCAGAGCGCGTCACCATCGTGTCGTGGCACTTGAGGGCGTTGTCGCTGAAGGTGTACTCAGCGACGGCCGTGATGGAGGCGGTGACGGTCTGGACCAGGTAGTCCAGGCTGAGGCGCATCGGCACCGTCGAGTCGGTCATGAAGGCGTTCATCATCGCCAGCACGTCCGCTTTCTGGGCGGCGCTGTACTTCGCGCTTTCGGTGGCAGAAGTAGAGTCCAGCACGTACCTCTTGACGCCGAGGAAGGCGGTGTTGCCGGCGCTGTAGTCATTCATTTTGATGAACGGGTTGGTCAGTTCTATGGGAAGGACCGGCACTCTCTTCCAGATCCCGCCTTACAGGTACTCGAAGAATACCGAGAAGGATAAAACGGAGCAGAAGACCGGCTGGACCTCGAAGGCGTACCAGTTGTCCGGCAGCGAGTAGGTGAAGCAGACTGACGAGAAGCAGGAGGTCTGGTTCGAGCGCGTGTGGAAGACGTCGGCCACGGAGCCGGTGACCTGGATGTCGTTATCCAGTAGCAGGTTGTAGCCACCGAAGGTCGCGTCCAGGGTCAAGTCGTACGAAGCCAGGTCTGGAAAGGCGTACGAGATCGTGATGTTCTTGTTGAACTTGTATGTGAAAGAGATACCTGGATTTGTCGGGGGCAGCTGTAGGTTGCCGTTAGCAGGAGAGTTCAGGAGGATGAAGGCGGTCGAGAGTTTCCCGTCGAGCACCTGACACATGTTGTCGGATGGGATGAACTTGATGAGCGGGTTCGGGAAGAGATTCAAGACGAGCGTCCTGGTGAGCCTGTTGCCCACAATGGTGGACGCTGGAGAGAAGCACTACTTGAAAGACTGAACCGCCAAAGAATTGCAGATTAATATCATTGGAGGTGGTGAAGTGTTTCACAAGTAATATTATATAGTAAATACCGAAAATACAATAATTTCAATTTCTGTATTTATATTTAGAAAATCTTAGAAATTTTATAAAATATATTTAGCTAATCCATAATTAATAACCAATATTTTTCTTACGAATTTTTGATAGTATTTAGTATACACTATTTGCAATTTCAAAATACTGCAATCAGATACATTTATTTTCACTATATT
This sequence comes from Hexamita inflata, assembly GCA_963988835.1. Lineage (NCBI taxonomy): Eukaryota > Fornicata > Diplomonadida > Hexamitidae > Hexamita > Hexamita inflata. The sequence goes on from CAXDID010001240.1 coordinate 342,573, forward strand.
AAATAATTATAGGTGTAATAAAACATGAACCAGAAAAAATTCGTTGAAAATTCGAAAATAACATAAATACTACTGTGCTAAATACTATTTCAATAATAACTTAATATAAATCTTATTTGTTATATATATATATATAAATCTTATTCGTGTCAAGTTTTCTCACAGGGATTAGCGTCTCTACTTGTATATATTATTTATTTACAGTGGTGGGCCCTCGAAATGCTTTTTTGAATTAGGAAGAAGAATGAAGTTTATTATTTGAATCTTACTTATATCACTGCCCGGCTCAATAATGAGTGTGTTCTCCCTCCTCATCAATACACTCATTAACTCTATTTACTATTGATTTGTAAAGTGCTTCAATCACATCAAGGCCTGGTTGAGCCTTGGATAGCTGTGCTACAATAATTAACGTATATAACTCTGTATATACTTCAATAATAAGTTTCAACTTTACCTAACGTTGTATAATTTAACAATCAAGAAAATTGATTTCTCATTATGAAATGGAAGTGGAAGATCATAAGTAAAATAACTGTTGTTTTAGAGTAGCATCAATATATTATTTAATGCTGGGCCCGACTAACCCACTTGATTCCATTCTTCAAGAAACAAAAATGCATTCATTATTTGAATATTGAGAATGAAAGCGACTGTAACTACCTGAATTATAATTCTAATTAAGCGAAGTACCAATACTTCATCTTGAGCTCCCGGTTGAGATTGAAAGAAAAAGTCCTCCATTGTTTTCGTGATTAAGAAATACCTAAAATCGTTCAGATTGACCCAGTTGAAGATGAACACCGAGGTCCTCTGCAGGTCCAGTGCTTGCGCTACTAGTTATAAATTACATATTGCGTCCGTATACCAATCATTGGATCCTCTTATTCTTTTCTCAATCAGGCTTAACTACCATATATTTTCGAGATAAAATCTTTCATAAATTAGTTTTGTTGACTAAAACGTAGAAATTACACAGGGACATCTTAAACAAGTGATATAACTAGTTCAGATTGGTACAATATTTTATGAATTCATCCGTTGGACCCAGAAATGAAGAGAATACAAACGCTTCAGAACTGCCTAAGTTTGTTAAGTGAATTAGTTGACCTTCCCTAAACATCTTCTACCGCGTTTATTTTTGTCATTGCCGTCCTTTTATTGCATGTGGTAATTTCTATTTTTCCTTTTTGGAATATTAAATACCGACTTTGAATAGTCGATTATGGTCTAATACGATCGAAATCATATTTTTGGCCCTCTTGTGTTAATGAGTAGTTCATGAATAATCTCCAACTTGAGATTATTTATTGGAATTTGTCATCCGCATTAGAAGTGGCAAAATATTTTAATATATAATTACTCACATAGTAAACAAGAAAAAGCAATTCCACCTCCCATAACTGTATATAGAATATAATATTTATATATTTTATTATGATTTTAATTCATTTCAGGATTTCAGCGAATGGTTTAACTTCTACTCTTGCAGACAACGCACCCAACGCAATCAAATGTATCATTTGGTCAACAGTTGTGCAGCAATCAGCTAAAACAGAGACTTTGTACTTTTCTGCTGCTTTAGAAATAGCTGTATGAGTAACGCAGTTTTGGGTCATCATACCACTTATTATTAATTCAGTTACCTTATTTTCAGCTAAGATTTTTTCTAAATTGGTGTTAAGGAAAGAATCAGCTTAATCTTTGATTACAACAGGTGCATTTGGAGCTGCAGTAACTATTTCAGCATATATCTTAACACCATCAGTATCTTTGTTAAAAAATGGAGCCAAACCCAATGCTGAATTAGCAATATGCTAAACGTGAATGATCAAGTATCCTTTCGCTTAACATAACTTTATGGCCTCGGTACTATTTTTCACTACATTTTCAGTGTCCCAAAGTGGAAATTTTCCTCCTTTGAAATAATCATTCTAGTAATCTATGAGAAGTAAAGCTTTCATTATGATATGGAGTGGTAGTTAATTATTTTATATATAACATTATAGTATATATTTAGAAGAATGAAAACACCTTTGATTCATTTTTAGGTATATCATAAATCAATTATTATATAATGTGAACGTTAATAAAGATGGTCAATAAAGATTGTCTTCTTACGTACACAATCTGTTTATATATCACTAATAGTGGAACACTTTTGTTTTCTTTTTGGGAATATCTGTATTTTTGATATATCATTATAATGTTTATATAATCAGTTAATTTCTTTGATCGATTAGATTAGATTTCATAATTTGAAAACACTTTTGATTCGTTTATAGATATGTTAATTAATAATATTTTATAATTATATAAGTGGAGTCATTCAAAAAGATAGTACATACACACTATACGCTGGTTCTGTGATTGGAAGAATTAGTATAGAGGCAAAAATCGATGGTGTACACCCTCTATTATGAAAATACTATTAGGTACTTAGTAGTAATCAATGTACTATTAAGTACAATGATTATGATGACAATTAGTATTAGAATTTTACAAACATGTACATTTTACAAAGTGTATCTTACAAACATGTTAAAGCGAACATATTTTTTTACAACTTTACCACTCTACTCCTTTCTCATTCGCTTTTAAATACAAAATATTTATATTATTTACATAGTCTGTTTGTGTCGTCTCGAGGAAGTGAGAGATATATATATATATATTATTTACATAATGTACTACATAACCTCACTCAGAAGGGAGTCGCATTTTCGTTTATAAGGGGGTCGGTCAACTCGCTTACAAGGGTAAGACGTGAAGAAACTCCCTTGTAAGCGAATTCTAATGAATATTACACTGGAAGTTTATGAGACACCAAGTCCTCAGCTACCATAATTTAAAATAGATAATAAATAATTTGAATTGGAGTAGTGGAAAGTATATATAAAAAATAATCTTTTAATCATTTTTAATATATCAGTGTATTACCTACCAAATCTAGTCTAGCTATAATTTCAATTTTTGCATCTACGTATTGCGAATGTAGTGTATTAACTCTATCCTTATTTTAAATATATAATATTTAAGTGCCCAGCAAAGATTGACTTTTTGAAAGAACGTTTTAAAGCAAAACGAACGATTTTACAGGCGCTGTTCAGTATCAGTTTTGGGGAAATAATAAAGCGCTTATTTGCACTTCGGGAAGGAACTAGTAATCCGTCCAGGAGAACTGAGAGGAAACGTTGCGAAAGTAAACTGCAAAAATTCGAATGGGCGAAGATAACGAACGAATCATTTACTGCAACAAAAGAAAGTAAAAAGAAAACGTCCACTTTTAAACACTTTTAACCACTTTTTTAACCTTGAAGAAGAATAATAATAATTATTATATAATTATAATTATTTTAACAACAATTGTATTTAACATAATGATTTTAACAATTTGCACAAATATATTTCTAAGTTTTATTTCTAAGTTTGGTGCAACCAAATATTAGTACTGTACCAAATATTAAAAGTAATATTTGGCTATCGCTCTTTATATATCATATATATTAATATTTTACTTACATACAATTACTGATTGACTATTAAATAAATAGTTATTAAATCTAGTTATAGTTATTAAATATGAATTTTGAATTATTAAATATCATTTTGACACTAAACATCATATTTCTAATTGACACAATATTACACCTATATTTGTGAAAAGCAACTCACTCCAATCATGCCGTCCAATGCTGAGTTGAAGGAACAATTCTCGGGACTTATCAAAAAGTATGCAGAAGAAGTTGTCAAAGGAGATCTAGAAATAAAAGAAGATACTACCATTACCAGCCTTAAGTTTGCAGATTTTATAAAAGTCACAAGTACACTTACTATTTCTAAGTGTCCTAACATTACTTTTGATTTAGTCGCCTCTAAGATCCATACACTGATTTTGAAGGATTCAGAGTTAACCAACATAAAAGGTATTAAGCAGATGAAAGATCTTATGGATTTGAATTTAGATAATAATAGAATCTCTGATTTATCTGAGATCAAATATTTGCCGTATCTCATGTAGCTTTCATTTAACAACAACCAAGTTATAAGTTTGAAAGGAGTTGAAAATCATAAAGACCTTAAAATGTTAAAGCTTGAAAACAACTAAATCAAAAGTATTGAGGAACTTAGTGGTTTATCAGCTCTCACTTTTCTAGATCTTTCTGAAAACAAAATTTCATCGCTAAAAGGTATAGAAAATCTTTAAACCATTATTCACTTATATTTAAACAACAATAAATTTACTGATTTACCATTGGAAAAACTTGTAAATATTAAAGTACTTGATTTATCTGATAATGATGTTGAAAATCTTTAATCATTAACAAATTTGGTAAATATTACCGAATTGCATTTATCTGGTATGAAAGTTCAGAGTGTGAAATGCTTAGAAAAGCTCACTAATCTCGTAAAACTGGACTTATAAGATAATTTCATAAAAGATTTTTCAGCGATTCAACATCATCCCAACTACAAAAACTATATGCTTGACTACTAAGAGTGATAAATATCATAAATATTACATTGTAGTTTAAATATACTATTTTTGAAATTCATATATCTTATCTTTAGCGTTCCATTTGGTAGTTATATGAGTCTTTAGGTAATCTAACAAGGTGTATTCGACTTATACTTACATACCTTGCATCCAAAAACATTAATACTTATAAATATAACAATATATAATGTAAATAATTTAATTATAGTAGATTCTATTATAATTAGTATATTTTCCACTCCTCTAATTAAAAATGAATTTGGATAACTTCCTTGACGAATTAAATCACATGGATGAACTGTTAGATTCTGTTTCTAAAAATAGCATTAGTTAAGCTGAATAACAGAAACTTAGTACGGAAGAAAACAATAATAAAACGACCGAATAATATCATACAGAATAATACTAGTAGCACATTGAAGAACCAATAGTAACAGCAAATGAATATGAAAAACCGTAAGAAAAGAGTATTTCTAGTGAGCAATCTGATTAATCTGAATCGAAATCAGAACAGGAAGTGGACAATAGCGAAACTTTGCTTTAAATTATTCAAGAGCAAGATAGACAGATCTAATAGTTCAAGTATCAGTCAGAAAATGCCCTGTAATTAGCTAAAGAGCAGTTAAGATCCGAAGCTGAGCGAAAGTTGCGCGAGCGTCTTGGTGCTCAGATAAAATAAGAGCTATAATAGACTATTTCAGCCGAGTACAAGCAAATTATCATGAATCAGCTAACGCAAGCTGAGATAGAGACATTGTGCTTTGATTTCATCGAGAAGTCTAAAGCAGCTCTCAAAGCCGATTATCAGAAGCAAATTCAACTTAAATTGAATGAGATTGAGCGCATTCGCGAGGACTCAGAAAACAAATCGAAAGTAAAGCAAGCTGAAACACAGTTCAAACGTTAAATACAGTAAATCCAATTATAGAAAGAGCGCGAAATCGCACAGTATTTAAATCAAAATTCAACACTTAAGAAGAAAATAGAGCAACTTGAACAATAATTATCCGAAAATAACGCTAACCAATCAAATCTGACCATTAAATACGAAAATTTGATGAGCAAACTCGAGCAATCCAATATTGAACTAAACACTAAATCAAATATACTGAAGGAAACTTAAGTACAAGTTCTGAATCTACAATAGGAACTTGAGAAAGCGAACGAGAATGAAGCGGAAATCATGAAAATGCTCGAAACGCAACAAACGCAAATCAAAGAACAAAACGCAAAAATAAACGAAGTGGAAAACGAAAAAGAAGCTTTCGCAAAAGAAAACGCAAAACTGAAAGAACAAATTTTAATTGAATAACAAAAACAAAACCAAATCGAAAAGAACCAATTTGAAAAGATTCAAAAAGATAACGAACTCAAACAACTAAAACAACAAATTGAAAAACAAGAAAAAGAACAAAGAGAAAGAGAAATACAATAAAATATAAACAAACAAAAAGAAGAACAAATTCAAAGAGAAAACGCAAGAAAAATACAACAAGAAAAATTTGACCAATAAAGAGAACAAGCGCTGCAAGCGACAAAGTAAAGCACCGTGTACACTCTAAAAGGCGAAGCTAAAAACAACTTCGCAGAACCAAAAGAAGAAGTAACTTAATACAGACTGAGCCAAAAATAAATACCACAAAACACCAAAGACATGAGCAAGGAATCACAGCAATAACTGGTAGATTAAATGAAGCAAAAGTATCTCACACAATACCAATCGTCTATTATGAACGAACTGCAACCCGAAATCAATCTAACCGTTCAGCCAGTTCAAGAAATGCAAAAGCCACAAAATATTAAATAACTTAATTGCCAAATACCAAGAGGAAGTAACGTAGTTAGTCCACAGAAGTAGATAATCGAACCAAATAACACATACGAGAGTATTATGGTGCAGCTACAAAATGAAAACGAGTAACAGCAGTACTTCACCAACCAGAAACCGCTGGAGTTCGAACAAAACAAGTTAACCCCGCTGCTTGACAAAGCGCTCGCCTTTACTTTGAAGCTGTGGGACCAGAACGAAACGTCGTTCACGTACAGAAATCAGTTCATGCAGATGCTGCAGCCAAACAACGTAGCGTAGGCGATCAAAATAGTTAAAGAGGAACTCAACAAGTAGAAGCAGTATCAAGAAGTGTACGGGAACGCGATCGCCTTGATTCAAGAAAGAGAACTGACGAAGAGTGTGAGGGACGACAACAAGCTAGTGCAAAAGATAGTGGCTGAGTGCAAAAAGCTGGGAAGCGTCTTTTACAGGGGAATCGACTACATTGAGATTCTCAAAATTGAGGGACTACTGCAGTGAAAATATACTAAATTAGTTAATTAACTATTTACTAAATTAATAAAGTATTGTCCCTCTTTCCCATACAGAAAACAACTATAGAAAGTGAAAGAAAATTGATAGAAGTAAAATATTAGACTAAACAAATCGTATATCACTCCATGAACACGATTGAGGCGACGATGTTTCTTTCGTCATCATGTCCAAAGTCGACCTGTCCGAGCTTGAATCCTTGCGCGGTTTACTTGATCATAGTGGAGAGATCCTTTCCTTAGACTTTGTTTATTGCGTACAAGTATCCAACTCCTGGCAACTTCACGTTGAACGCCCCGCCTGTCTGCTTGTATCCAAAGTGGCTCTGGCTATTGTCCTGAGACTTGAAGTGGACCACGAACTGCTTCTTCTCGTCCGCGAGGTTTGTGAGTGCGTCTTGTCTTACAGATGGCATTCTGTTCACGAGCACCGCGTTATAGCCGAACATCTGTCCGTTGGAGGTTTCGAAACCGAGCTCGTTGTAGGCCTTTTCGAGAAGGTCGGCGTTAATCTCGTGTTTGTGGAGACAGTTCACGAGTCTGATGTGGGCGACCGCCTTGGAAACGGTGTCTTTGATGTATGACAACATCTGCTCTCTGTTGAGTCTGTTCGGGTAGGTGGTGAAGATTGAAAGTTGCAGGTACAAGCACTTGAGCTGCAGCTCGGAAAGGTTATCCACCTCGTCGATGTACTGCATGTACTTGTTGATGGCTGAGAATAACCTGGTGTCAGTTATCTGCATCGACATCACGTTTCTCCACATCTGTTTGCGAATTCCCTTGTTGAAAATTTGCTACAACGAATCGAGTCCAGATATTGACATATTCATATTAGAGTTTTAGAATGAACTGATATAAAACTTGAAGCCCTTTCCTGTTTGAGTGCCGACTAATGTCTCGGATTCGTATTAGATCTGTTCAAGAGATTACTGAGTTTTAGAGCTAAGCAATTTCATGAAGTGCTTGAACGCCAATTCAGCAGTTTCAAACTGCTCAACTTTTCTGTGAGCGAAGTGGTGGTGTAATTGGGGTTGTTTATTGTAGATTTGCTGAGAACAGAGCCTCAAAGTTCCGATTGTCAATGGCTCACCAGAAAGAATATATCAACTTAAAAATAATCTAGCAAATCCAAGTAATGAATTAGAAGATTGAAATCATATTCAGTCAAAACTCTTACGCAGATTAATGAAATAATTTAGGTAAATATTAATCTATGATATGAGAAAATCACTTAAATGTGTTGGATAATGACATGGCTTCTGTGAAACAAGTAACTATATGATTCAATGAGTTCAAAGCGGAACACAGATTATGCGTTACTTAGCTTTTTACTAAAGATATTTTATTGTTGTATGATTATTTCATGTGATGCATTTAATAGTAGTGCTTTAGTTATTCAATACAGTTGTTTGTAACTTTACCGAGCCTATCATTGAATCTTTAGTCAGCTTTACTTGCAAAATTTTGATGGCCGAAATAGAATTTACCAAATTTTCCGTCATCGTATTCATCATATTTCCTTCCATAATTATATTCTTTTTCGTCCTCTTCCTCGTCTTCTCCATCCTCATTTTCGCTTTCATATTCTCTGGCATAAGAAGCAGCTCCTATTAACATATTACCGTCTAGTTCGACACTATCAAGTTTCTTCATGTCACACAATATGTAGAAGTTTATTATGTTATTTTCCATTAAACTTAAATCTTACAATTGTACACAATCCTGTAAAGGATCTAAATTTATAATGTCATTATAATTTAAATTTAGTGAAACCAACTTTTTGTGACCGAAAAATGCTAGAATATCTTTAACTTTATTAGATTCTAAATTTACTTGTTATAATTCATGTAAATATATTAATGGCCAAATATTATAGATTAAATTTGAGCTAAGATCTAAATTTATGATCTAGCGCATATTTTTCAAAGCATTTATATCGCTTATTGCATTATTTTGCAAATTTAAAGTTGTTATTTATTAATATTATGTAATTCCTTAAATCGAAGAAAATTTCTAGCCGGTAATATTAAGAATCTTCATCGTTTTCAATTTTTGATCGGTGTACTTTTGATGAATATATTCACTAAGTGTATTTATTGTTTTAGTGTTAGAGTCACTAGAAATATCAACAATATCCATTGGAGTGAAATTTAATCATAATAGATTTTAGAAAAATAGATTTTAAAATAGGAAAACAAAAAAAATATATAGAAGTTACAGAAATCCGCACTTCATTCCGGCTCCCTTTATATGAGGACCAAGAAAGAGAACTGACGAAGAGTGTGAGGGACGACAACAAGCTAGTGCAAAAGATAGTGGCTGAGTGCAAAAAGCTGGGAAGCGTCTTTTACAGGGGAATCGACTACAATGAGATTCTCAAAATTGAGGGACTGTTGCAGTGAAAATATATTTAATTAGCTAATTAGATTCCTATAAATCCCTGTACACACGTAATCACACTAAATCGTAAATTACTGTACAAATGTATAACTACACAGTATTTTGTCGAATCACTTAATCCACTCCAATATATGAAACTGGTTAAGTTCGCGTTGTTTTTGAGGCTGCTAGGGTCGTTTTTGGTTCTGTTTTCTTTTAATACTTGGTTATTCAATTAGTACGCTGATTATTTGAATCGGAGAATGGACACTCAGTCCTATTACGCATTTTCGCTCACGTCTTTGATCACAATCTTGGTTTATATCTTTATTTTCATTTTGGCTTCCGTTTTACTTTCTTTTAGGAGCAAAATTTGTTCTTGTTGTTGCGTTTGCTCCTCATGCTGGTGTTGCCTTCGTGGGGGCGAATTTAACTCATTTAAATTCAAACACAAATCAGTTTATTATTTAATTCGGTCAATTTCGGTTTTGTTAACGTCCGGATTCGTTTTGTTTTTCTTTTTATCCGTTTTTTCGGGGAGTGAAAAGAGAATGGTCATTTCCGGTTTAATTGTTGATGTTAGTTTTATATTCCAGTTTATATTTAAAACCGTTTTGGACTACAAAACGATTAGTGCGTTTTGTGCGCAAAGGGGAGCGAAAAAGGGCGTTTTTATGGTCGAACGGTACCAGGGAACGGTGGATGTCGCGACGTGGTGATAATTATAGATTTAAGATAATATTAGAGAATAGAATAGAGAATATTAGAGAATATAAATATTTATGATTCTAAAGTCTGATATTACATGATTTTAAAACTAACTTTTGGTTAAATATCTTAATTAATAAAAGGTTTGTGACAAAATAATAATTTGGTCGATCAACTTGTTAGTATATAAAGATATATAAAGCGATCAACTTTTGGTAGAGAAAATTAGAAATTATAATCGCCTATTGATATTCGCAATGCTTATATTTTATTCTTATATCTGAAATTGATTGATCACAACGAATTAAACTTATTTATTGAATTTCCAGCGGTCTTCAAATGGATCTCACTTCAAATGGACATTTAAACCCTAATCAAATTCTTTAACACAACTACAATCAACTACATCTACTAAATTAACACACAATCAATACAAGTTCAAATACACTCTTACCAGATACATATCAGATTCGCTTCAAGTAGTAATTTGAGCAGACGCTGAAAACTGTTTTATTAAATTATTTGAATGAGAGTTCCTTGAATTTTATTGACAACGCTCATTTGTGCTAGTGCTTGAACGAGCACTTTAAAATGAACGGGCAAAAGGACTTCTGGGTATCATTAACTTGATTATAAGGGAGAAGAGCGAGCGATAACTGAGAGAGTATTACCAGAAATCGTTTTAGAGGTGCATGTACTTGGAAAGCATTTCAGAATAAGACAAAGAACTGTAGTGCACACTCATCGATTAAATGCAAGGGAATAAACCAGGAGAAATCGTAAACAGATTTGTACAAATTATCGGAACTGAAAAGTATTTCAAACGTAACGTGATCATGTATGTAATAAACAGAAAGAGCAAGTGAATCAATAAGTTTGGTCTTAAATGTTTTCTTAAGTTTCATTTTGTTTAATGGTATATCAATGTAAGTTGATTAAAATGTTTATATTTCATCTCAGATGTGATCAACTTAAATTAGAATCAAATTTTAATACTTAAGTTCACTTCCAAATATTTTATTCTTCAATTAGTTTAAGGAATTCCTCTTACGTCTTTGGCATGCGATTTAATATTTCTCCAGTAATCCCTAAGTCCCATTCTTTGTTGTATTCTAATCCATATTTCTTATTCAAAATAATTCCAACATCCTCTTCGGAACAAAATTTTGGTTTACTATCAGGGTATTCATTCCACTCAAGCAAACCTTCTGCTTCATTTCCATGACTAATAACCTCTACATTGTACTGTTAACACTTCCCACATTTAACAACGCTAGCATCAATAGCTGTAAATTATCGTTAACACTCGTAGCACTTAAACTTCAACCATTATAATGGTTCGAAAACAACTGTTTCTTCGAATTAACTTTTAAAGTAATTCAAATAATCGTCTTTATCTACGCCTATAGGAAGGAAGCGTCTACAAACTGGACATTTTGTATCCCACCTACGAAGGAGCTCCTCATAACAATGTAAATGAATAACATGGCTACAAGATAAATGTACTCTTCCGTATATTGAATTTTTCAAATCTCCCAAACAGACAGCACAATCTCCCTCAAAGGAAAGACATTAATGCTCCTCAAAATTGAATGCACGCACACACGAATCGCACTTATCACAGTGACGCCATTAGTGCGCATGTCCAACCATGCAAGAGTCACATCCTTAACAATGGTACATCGGCTTTGATTCTTATCCAATATTACAAAATGCTCTACATAGTTCGCACCACTACTCTCCAAAACATTAATTACAGTTTTAACAGTATTATTGAAATGGTTGCTCACAAGAACAATAAATACACTTAACCATTTTAGTTTCCTTTTTTGGAAAAGGATGATCTTCTACTTCATCATGACATATTCTGCACGTATAATATTTGTTGCAAGTATTACATAATAGTTAGCATCCTCTAACAAAATGTTAACATCCAACATCTTCTTTCTCGTAATATTTTGTGTATGTCAAAGAATCTGGAGCCATTTCATCCCATTTAGAAGTAGGTTATTAATTTTAATAATCAATAACAATCTCGGAATCAGTTTTCGTTTCATCGTAATATTTTAGTGGAACGTGATAAAATACTTATTCTAATTTATGTTTTTAGTCTTGAGCCAATTCATCGCACATTACCTCACAAGGAAATGTTTTGATAATTATACGATCATCTACATTGTATTTGGATGTACTTCCCGGTTTTAGTTTGAAAATTTATTACATTAGAACTTTATTTCTGAACTCTTCTGGAACTGATGATTATTGACTCATTATTTAAAGTGGTAATTAATAAATAATATGTAATACACGTATAAAAATTAAAATATATGTAGTCTGTCGTTTTCTTATTGATCATTTTTGACACTTTCTTTACTTATAAAGAATTAAAATATAGGATCAACGTATATAAAGTAATTAATGTACTAGTGCTATTAAGTGATAATGATTTTAAAAGTTATCAGAGTATTCTAGTCCACAAATCACAACATTTATATTTGTAGAAAAACGTCCACCTTTAAAACTGAGTATATAATATTTCTATTGGTGAATCAAAACAACTTAAAATGTGTACTCAATGATTTGTAAATTAAACGGAGTAAAATATATATAAATATTTATCAATTTTATTGAAGTAAAATTATTTTTAAATTATTTATTTTTAGATTTAGAAAATATAAATTGAAATAATATTACTTATAAAGTTTGATTATTTTCATTTACGAATTTTACATAATTTTATAATTTAGAATAATACATATAATTATGCATTATTATACACACTGTAATAATACAGTAAAGTAGTACATAATACTATTATGTACTAAAAATAATCGTTAATTATGTTTTCCATCTCTCTAATGCAAGTATTTAATTATAAGTTGAATTCTCTGTAAACACAAGACTTAAGTGCATTTTCCGAGTTCGTTGAAATATAATAATAGTGCTACAGTGAATTTTATGAAATTGAAATAGATAACCGCAGGCAAATGAGGTTGTTATAAATTTAGCTAACGTATAAAGACATTAAGAAATTGATTAAACATAAATAAGAAATATTTTGCGCGCTTTATAGGTAAATTACAAAGTTATAGTCTTAAGCACAATAAATCTAAATTGATATAAACAAATTAATGATGAAGGTGTAAACATGCTATGTTAACGTGTATGAGTGATGTTTTTTCTACAAAACTAACTAATAATATATTCAATTATATCATAATTTGAATATTATTGCAAAAAAGTGTTGATAATAGATAACAAATACTGATTGATTCGTTTTGTTAACCTCGTATCTTTGGAGGCAACTTTAAATTAAGCCTTCATATTTTCCACCTCCAATGTTCCTCGTAGTATACTCAGCATAATTCTCTTGCAAATCTTCTGTTCTTGGAGTAAAAATCTCAAACACATGCCCGATGGTGATGGAATGCAAGTCAGCTGATTGCTTGTACTACTCGAAAACAGACATTGGACACAGTGCGTGCAAGTAAGCATGCTACACAAACTGTTTTACATCACCGTCCAAGACAAAGAAGGGAATTATTGAGCTGAACGGTTATTACTACTGTCCAAACAAAGCGGCTCTTATTTCTTGCTGCATAATAATTCCAATAGTCTTTGTTCTTTTTGTCGTGTTCTTGTACGTATTTGTTATCAGAAGAAGCTGTTGAAATGAACGTATATGTATACACAATATTATATTATAGTCTTCAATAATATTATTATGTTTTCAAAAACGACGCTCTATCTACGACTTTATAGGTACTTTTATGGTTGCAAAATTGAATCAATGTGTTAAATTAAATATAATAATAGTATACATTTATATATACAATGTACAGTGGTTGGACGAAAAAATTGCAATAGTGCTTTAAAATATTATGAATGAGTTATTGTAGAATTGTATTGAATAAAAAATAATATAATTGAAATTTTGAAAATAACAAATAAAATTTAATAAATATGAAAAAGTAAATATTATCAAGACAAATTTTAATTGTATAAATACATACATATGAATATCAGTTTATTTTTCTCCTTCGTATGTCCGCCGCCCTTCGCATATTATTCCACTTCATATGCTCCTTGTACTCTACACGTCCCAATTTTCATGCACGGATTCCGTTCTGGGCGTGAAAGTCTCAAACACCTGCCCGATGGTGATGCAGTGCAAATCCGCTCACTGCCTGTTCTACCCGAAAACGGATATTGGACACAGCGCCTGTAAAAACGCATGTTACGCCTAGTGCTTCACTTCCCCGTTCAAAACTTCAGTTGGAGGTGTTAAACTGAACGGTTATTATTACTGCCCGCACAAAACTACTTTGATCGTTTGCTCGGTTCTGGCGATCGTTCTTTTCGGGGGGCTGGTTCTGAGCTTCGTCCTCAAGACCATTTTCAGGTGATAAAATTAATTAATATTTTATTATTTTTTAATTCATTTAATTAAGTTTAAGTTTTAATCATTAAAACTTAAAATTATCTTTACATTCATTAAAAGTTTTAATAGCAACGAAAATTGGAACTCGCCAAAAAAGTGAATACTAATATTATTATATGAACTAGAGTGAATTTTTTCAACTAAAATATTTTGTATCTTAATTCAAATATTGTTATTATAAAAATTAGTAACAATATTTGAAAGATAAATAATAGTATAAAGGTAAACATTCACATATTAACTCCAAAAATACACTACATGATTACAGTTTTAACCCAAACTACTGTATTTTTCCATATATTAGATTCAGAGATAATTCTGAATTGCATTGCTAGTTTTGGTAAATCTTGCCAACAAGTTCACTTCAATCCGTACTCTCCCCTAGTTGAGAAATAAATTGCCGAATCGCTCACCAAAGAAGAGCTACACGTACCCAGCTGAGAAGATTCGAAGCCCAACTCGAGTCAAAGATCAAACACAAGCTAAACTCAGAGATGATCGAGAAAGAAAGGTCCAAAACATAAACGTGAACCAAAGGGAATTCAAGTCGAAAATAGTCCAGATTCAGGCGCCAAAAGAAAGAGAAGTGAGCAGAATCCGCGCGGAACTCGCCCGCACAAAAAACGTAGAGCTGGAGCTCACCAAGGTAAACGAAATGCACGAAACGCTGGCCATGAAAAACAAACTGGACAGGATCCGCAAAGAAAAGATGAGAGAGCAGTTCAAACAGGTGCAAAGCATCCAGGCCCAGCTGAACAGCCAGAACCAAACAAAAACCAGCACGCACAACACAGAACCGGCCAGACAAAACTCGTACACCAAGCAGCAGCTGCTGCTCCAGGACAGCCTCGAAAAACACAAGTTCGAAGAGAAGCACAAGATGATCAAAAACTACTGCAGCCCCATCGCGCCGGAACTGAGAGACCTGATCCTCCTCTGGGACCTGAATGAAACGGCCTACGCGAGCAGAAACCAGTTCGTGCTCCAGCTCGAACAAGTTAAGGACAAGATCCAGGAAATCAAGAAAGAAGCCAAGAAGCAGTAGGCGATCGACCAGAAGGTGGGCTGGCTGATACAGCTCATCAAAAGAAGAGAGGAAAGCAAGACCAAAGGGCACGTTGACAAGGTGATCACAGAAAAAGTAATCCAGGGGCCCAGAGAGGCGCCACTGGTCGAGTACAGAGGAATTCTGTTCCAAAACATAATGGACGAAGAGCGAGTGATGTGAGGTTTTGATACTGACGCAGATCGGCGGGAGTTAAAATATGCAATGTGCGGTGGGAAAAGTTTAATCTGGCCTATAAGTATTTAAATGTATGTTATTCTAAAGACCCACTTCACTGGTAGCTGCCGAAGAAAATGCATCGCCAAAGTATTTGATTAGCATGGAATTGCTGTGAATTACCCAGACGATGTTAATCTGGTATGTGAGAAAACGCAAGTGGATAGTAAACAACAAAGGCTTCACGACATTCTAGAAAGCTTTCTACAACCTATAAAGTCGATTCCAAGCAGCGCTGTGCTTTTCGTATTGGACTCCAACTGAGATATTATTGATAATTGAATATATTTTCATAAATAATGAAATGTAAAGTATCATTGTAGATCGAACAAGCTGCTAAAATCCTATAAATCATCGTGCGATTCGCATGAAACAACGAGCGTGAGACTTTAACTAGCAGTGACTGACTACTAATACCGCGCAAGCTAACACTTAATTGCGTTCCGGTTTTTGTCGACCTGCTTTTTGTATGAGAATTCTTTAATCTAATGCATGCTGAATTCCTACTTAACTTTTTCTTCCAGCTCCAGTCTGTATTAACCTCTTTCACGCTCATCCATGCCAGCCAGCTTGGTTCTGTCTTCTTTTACTTTAGTTTCTATGAAGTCTTTCATTTTATATTGGACGTATAGCGGGTATTCTGGCAAGGAGTTTGCGAGGATCACGTCAACGAATCTCCTGTACGAGTAGGCCTTGTCCTTGTAGTGTTCCATTCCGATGGCGTCGTCTATCGAGTACCAGTTGATGATTCTGTTTTTAACGAGCGTGGCTCTGTTTTACAGATACCAGCATACCAGCCCTTCTTTGGTGCGTGGTATCTCTATCTATTATTACGCTAATTGGGTGTGAATCAGTTCTATTATTTTGTTGTCCACCTCAGATTTGTCAGACGCCACCAACACGTGTCTTTTCTAAGTATTTGAAAATTACCTGGGCATCGCATGAAGCGGATAAAGCGGTACTAGTTTATTATATCATATATTAATATTATGTTAGAAATGTAGTTAACTATGTATTTTGGACAAATACCAGTAATTATATGCTCATAAACCAACAATAATTTGATGTATCTTAACTTATTAATATATTATTATATTTCAATGATATTTTCAATTTATTATTTAACTCCAACTTTATACACTACAACATACGTACTTATAAGCTAAGTTACCATAATGAGGTGAAATTAAAGATACCTTATTATACATAGAGGAATCTTCTTGTTATTGTAAAATTATGTAAACTTACATATTCCGGCAGCTCATGATATATTAAAAAATTGTTAAAGTTAAATATTACCTTGGAAAGGAAGAAAAGAGAAAAGTTTTGGTTTTTCAAATATCAAATTAATGAAAATGCAAGTGGTTCTTTCTAAATTATTTATATTTTAATTGTTTTAAGATAATAATATCTTATATTTTGTTCTGCTCAAGGTTACTGATAATTAATTGTTTCGCTTTTATATATTGTTTTAGTTTTGATAGTTTTGTAAATATAATGAATAAATATAATGAATTGAAGTTCATTAAAATTCTCTTAAAACATATATTCTTATAAATATAAATGAAGAAATCTACTTCATTATATAAATAATATAACAAATAACAAGCGATTTTATAAGACATATTCCAATAAAAACTTAAATATTAAAACAAATTAATTTTTGGTATAATAGTAAAAATATGAGCTATATTCTTTCACCAATAATTTTCGATTCAAAAATATTAAAAATATCAATTTTGTTTAAAGTTGTATAAAATACCTTTTTAAATAATATATGATATATTTTTTTCACTTCATTAATTTCAGATGAAACTGACCTATCAACAACGCATTGAAGTCGATTCTATAATAATAGCGGATATATGTTATTATTTAAGCATGTCTTATAGTAAATATAATTTAATAGATGCGTACGAAAATCATAAATAGAATAAAGGAAAGTTCGATTATGTTTCTGTAAACTGGAAGTGTATTAACAACCATTTAAAATATTACCTTCCAAATCTTAATGTTTACAAAACATTTTCGTATAAGCGCTTTAATGATATAGTTAAAAATTAAAAATTAAATAATCATGATTTAGAGAACAGAATAATATATTTCTCTCATTCTATTAGAGAAACCCCTGCGGATATCTAAAATCCATTCCCCCTCTTCGATTGAATGAAGATATATTAATTATTAATATTCATGTTAAAATACGTATCTTAATACGTTTAACTTAATTATACTTTAATTATATTATTATATTATTAAATACACAAAACTCTAAACAATTTCACTGCCCCTTCAAAATGTTCAGCTGAATTTAAATATTTTTGACCGCGTTTTCAACGGCAATTTTTTAATTCAAAAGTTCCTCTTCAATTTTCTCGGTGTAAAATCCGTGAACTTCTTCGGACAGTTCGTTTTTCGCGAACTCGAATATTTTCTCCAGGTCCTCGTAGCTGAACAACTTGTCCTATTTTGAGGTATAAATAAGCTGTTTCTTGTATTGGAGTGGGAGGTAGGCGGAAACGGGCTTCAGAAGCTGCGTGGGTGATGATTGTTACTATTTTTTAACCGGAATAGGGGAATGGGGCTTGAAAGTTGGAATGCGCTCAACCTGAAGTGGATCCTGGACTTAAATCTGAGAGGAGATGAAATCCTGCTCGGATTTGCGCTGAGAACGCAACTCACGCAACTTGTCCATTATTTGGAGCGAAAAAATTAACAAAGTGTATATAATTGTAAATATTGTTATTTATTATTATTTTAAACACATAAATAGAGATATTGATTGCTAATTTTGAGAGCTAAAAGAACTACTTTAAGTAACAACATACTTGCTAGTATATTGTACTTGTTACTAAGTAACAACATATTCCGTCTTTCACATACAGAAAGAAAAGAAAATTGATAGAAGAATTTTATTTGGAAACTGATTCATGTTTTGGTATGGAAGTGGTTTTATTGATGTTGATAAAATCGTATATAGTAATAGTAAATAACTCAATTATGATTAAAATAGTATGTTTATAGAAGAATGTTCCATTTCTACCCATATGATAGAAGTAAAATAAAATAAAATAAAAGACTAAACAAATCGTATCTCACTCCATGAACACGATTGAGGCGACGATGTTTCTTTCGTCATCGTGTCCAAAGTCGACCTGTCCGAGCTTGAATCCATGCGCGGTTTACTTGATCATAGTGGAGAGATCCTTTCCTTGGACTTTGTTTATTGCGTACAAATATCCAACTCCTGGCAACTTTACGTTGAATGCTCCGCCTGTCTGCTTGTATCCAAAGTGGCTCTGGCTGTTGTCCTGAGACTTGAAGTGGACCACGAACTGCTTCTTCTCGTCCGCGAGGTTGGTGAGTGCGCCTTATCTTACAGATGGCATTCTGTTCACGAGCACCGCGTTATAGCCGAACATTTGTCCGTTTGAGGTTTCGAAGCCGAGCTCGTTGTAGGCCTTTTCGAGAAGGTCGGCGTTAATCTCGTGTTTGTGGAGACAGTTCACGAGTCTGATGTGGGCGACCGCCTTGGAAACGGTGTCTTTGATGTATGACAACATCTGCTCTCTGTTGAGTCTGTTCGGGTAGGTGGTGAAGATTGAAAGTTGCAGGTACAAGCACTTGAGCTGCAGCTCGGAAAGGTTATCCACCTCGTCGATGTACTGCATGTACTTGTTGATGGCTGAGAATAACCTGGTGTCAGTTATCTGCATCGACATCACGTTTCTCCACATCTGTTTGCGAATTCCCTTGTTGAAAATTTGCTACAACGAATCGAGTCCAGATATTGACATATTCATATTAGAGTTTTAGAATGAACTGATATAAAACTTGAAGCCCTTTCCTGTTTGAGTGCCGACTAAAGTCTCGGATTCGTATTAGATCTGTTCAAGAGATTACTGAGTTTTAGAGCTAAGCAATTTCATGAAGTGCTTGAACGCCAATTCAGCAGTTTCAAACTGCTCAACTTTTCTGTGAGCGAAGTGGTGGTGTAATTGGGGTTGTTTGTTGTAGATTTGCATATTCTGGAATCCTTTCTTGACTTGGAACCCTACATGGCTCTTTTAAATTTGGAAGAGCATCATGCCGAGTCTAGCTCCAGCTTCTCTGAAACCGACAACATTGCATGGGATGTCTTTGTAATGCAAAATATTGTTGAATACAGAAAACATTGGATTAACTTGCTTTTCAGTTGGGCTGCAGCTGTTGATCTGCATTGCGATTTGCGAAATAAGTTACTTGTCTTCGTTGGTTGGAACCAAGTGGAACAACACTGGGATTTTAATAAGTGGTTGTGGGGCCAACGTTATGGAATGCTTGGCGCACAACTTGTCTAGAGCTGGGTCGTGTTCGTGGACGATTTATATTTCGCTCAAGGCTTGCTGAAGTTTGGATCTTTCAGTGTCTTCGATCTGCACGTACAAGTACTGCTTCAAGACAGCGGAATATTGTGGAGTGTCGTTTAGTGGCGGGTAGGCAATCACGAACGCCTTAACGAGGTCCTTGGTGAAGTCCTGTGTCCAGAGCAGTTGTTTAACTTCTACCAGCACTTTGACCAGGTTTTCTTCTTCGGTGTTGCTAGGAGCCATGGGCTGCTGCATTAATCTAACAAGACCACTGATGTTGTTTCTGTCAAACAGTTTCGCGTGGATTTTAAGGCGAACATCTTGGGTTTTCAAGGCAATTTGCAGGAAGGACTCTGCATCGACTGAAATTCCAGTGTAGCCAAGTGTTTAGAAGATGTTGTTGTCTTGACCCAGGTTTTCAACGAGCAGCTTTAAACTTTCAAAGGTGTCAAACTGGCTGACTTGCAGTTGTTGGGTAAGCTGAGTTACGAGTTTGGCTTGCTTCGAGTTAACTCCGTCTATAAGGCAGTAGAGGAAACACTGGGCGAGTCTCAGGTCTGGTTCAACGTTTAGCGTTGGGATCAGCTCTATGAACGTGATGTGTCTGAAGAGTAAAATGCACTTGGCGATCATGGTTTGGTCGTAGCCGAGTTTTACGGCAAGCTTGATGAGGGCTGGGTTGCCTTGGTTCCTTGCGACTCTGAGGACGCTGAAGAATGGCATCGTCTCTTCTGGCTTGGAGCTAACTGTGTTCGCTTCAACCGTGAACAGGTCACATCCTTTCTCCATCAAGAACTTGAGGTTGTACTCGTCTTCTGATTTGAACAAAGTGAAGTCAGCTGACAAAGCCTAAAAGTCCACTTTCTTGGTGTCAAAGAATTTCAGAACGTCAGTTAACTGAGCACCGAAGTGAACCGGCGTTTGTTTGTGGACGTTTTGTTGCTCGAGCAGCTGCTTCAGGTTGGCTTTTTGGTCGATGAGCTTGAAGTCGTCCAGAGATTTTTGGTTGGATTGGTTTCTGGCTTGCTGGGCACCGAGGTAGTTGATGCATCACGTTGTTATTCTCTGCATCAACAGACCTATCGCCCTTGTCGAGCAGATCGATATTGAAGTACTGGTTGCTGATGGAAACCATCAATGGAGTCAAGCCGCCTTGGTTCTTTTGGATGATTAAATCCTCCAACACGCCGAACTTCTGGCACAGCTTGATTGCGGTGTCTGGAACAGAAACGACCGTTTTCGCGGACATTTTCGCGGCGGGTGATCCAAACCCTTGTCCGAATCCGGACATGGCGGCTCTCTTCATTGCGAACCTGTCATGCATGTTGTTTTGCGATGACACGTGCTAAGCAGACAAATGAAGGACGTTCTCGCCGTCGAGCTTTGCTAAAAGGATCTCTTTGCATCTGGCTTTTCCAAATACTTTCTCCATGTTGTCCAATATAGCGGCGATATATTCATTGTTGCTGGAGTTCTTTATGAAGTACAGGATAGCTTGGTTCTGGGCTTCTTGAGATTTAGTTTCAGATAGAGTAGTCAAGCAATCCTTGATGTAAAGCTGGAAGTCCTGTATTTCACTTAGCGCGAAGAACACGTTAGATAGGGCGTAAAAGCCTTCGGAGTCCTTGTGAAGCAACGCTGGGTTGAGTTTGACTTCCTCGAACTGCTCTGGAGTGAGCTTCATGAAGTGGTAGCTGTTTTTATTCTCGCGCTTTTGCATCTTGAGGTTGTATCTCTAGGTTTCAGCTTGTACAACTTTTGGTTCTCTGAACGTTGGCTGTTCTGATTACGATTAAGAACGAGAGTTGTAAGAAAATCCTGATTATTTTTGTGGTTGTTATGATTGATATTTTGGAACAAGAACTTGAATCTTGCTGTCAATATCGTCTATTATTTTCTTGTAATCTGATTCCTGGATCGCAATGCGGTTGTTGTCTTCCTAGTCTAACTTTGTCTTTAGGTCTTACACGTTTTTGACAAAGACGTTGAAAACGTCAAGAGACATCCACACCGAGCTCTGGGCGAAGAAGTTCTGCATGAACTGAAGGTCGCCATCCAACTTGGCTTGAAGCAGCTTTGGACAGTTGATGCACATCAGCATGATCTCGTTCAATGTGTCAACGTATTCTTGGAGCTCTTTTTCGGTGGCGTAACTGGATATGAGTCCTTGTTCAGTTTGTAGCTGTGTTGCTCGCTGTTATTACCAAGGAGTGCTCTTACCGAAGCTGCCGAATTATGGGACTTGTTATGGCGTTTGCTTTTGAACCTTCTTGGTTTTCTTGCTTTCTTCCAAACGATAATCGGCGTTTTGCATTTGTCTTAGAGTAGAGCTCAAGAATGTTTGCATGCACTTATTTTCTTGGATGGAGTCTTGCTGGTTGGGTAGTTACTACTCCAGAAGCTGCTTTACAAATTTGGTTTCCCATTGATAGACGTAGCTGGCGTCTTTCAGTACTTCAATTGGGTTCTCAACGCATTTGATGATGTCTTCGTTGTAATCGCTGAAGTTGATGCCCCAGAAGGTTTTCGTGGTTACCTCAGATACTAGCTTCAAATCAACGACCTTGCAAATGTCAACCAAGTACTTCATGGAAGCTTGTTGCTTGTTATACGAGCCTGCAACTTGATAACACGCGATGAAGGCGCCTATTATTTCGTTGGTGAACGGCTTCATCTTGTCTTACTTGATCTTGCTCTGGAAGGTGTCGTGGATGAACTGAAGTCTCTGCAGCTTCTCTTGTTTTATCGAGCTGATGATGAGTTGCGCGAACACAGAGTGGAGGTCGTCCTTCGTGGCGACGAAGTGGCTGAATATCAGTTGAACCAGTTGGTTGAACAGATGATCGTCGAACAAAGATCCCAGCCTCTGGTAGTCGGTGAATGACTTCGAGAAGCAAAAACCGTGTTTGATGAAAATGTTCATGGCGTCGACGTTGTGGAAAGTGGCCATCTGGCCAAGAATAGATAAACTTGGGTGTTTTTTCGTCGATACACTACTCTGTCCGGATTTTAACCGGGAATTGAACCTGGGACCGCTGGTGCACAAGTATGAGATGCTACCACTGTGCTATGTAGTGATAGTAGAATTTATTTGATTTGTTGTGAACAGTAATAAAATATGTATAATAATGATGGCCAAGGTTACTTTACTTATCTTTGCTAATATAATTATACTTTATATGTACTAAACAGTCATTTGTAGCATGGAATCACCTTGGATTTTTAATAAATTTAGTAATATTTAGGTTAATCTTCAATTAATCATCAATTAACTAATTAAATGACTTTACGATAGAATTTAACAGATCATAATGAATTATAACTTGTAGACTCACTGTTGTGCTTCAAAAGAAGCTTCTTGCATTAACAACTAACTGATAGATTCATATATATTAGTTTGTCCCTGTTTAGTAAACCTGATTTGGCTCATTATATCATATTCCAGCATATTTGCTGCATTTCTAGCTATGCTGCCCCTTTCTACCTGACTCACTTGTAATTCATCATTTAATTTCTAAGTTGAGGAGTGGAATATGTAACAATATAATTATAATAAATACATCAATGTGATATAAAATAGAAAAATAAAGTGCATCACATGAATTATAATGATGTGAAGTATCACAAATGATTAACTATATGTTACTAACAAGACATTATTATCGACGAAATTCAACCTTTGATGATCTCTTCTCTGGCCAAACATGTCGTCGTCGTACAGATTGAGTCTCGTAACGTCTTTGGTGGATTGGTCGATAAACTTCTGAATAAACTGGGTGATATCTTTCTGCTCCATCTTCGGAAGTACGTACTTAAGCACGTCTGGCTTCACGTAGATGAGATTCTTCAAAAGCTCGCAGCTTTCCGTGTTGATGTACCTCTTGAACTTGTAGAAGTTCGAGTAATCCAGAGACGAAGTTGACATGAGATAGTTCAGAATCTTTTTGTTTTGGCTGACCAAGGCGGAAATAATGCTGAAACCTATGTCGAGCGTACCAATCATTTTCTACACTCTTTTTACAGTTGCGATATCGTCGTTGATGTTTGAACACGCGCCAATCGTAATTTGTATCGTGTGTTCGAGGGTGAGTTCCTTGAACACCAAATTGGCGGTGTCAACGGCGTTCAAAAAGCCGTTGTTGCAGGTAAGGGCGGCAAAGGCAAGCGGGTTGAACTGCACGCTAGTAATCTTGGCGAGCGTGATTCCGACCTTAATGTCCTTCTCTTTCAGCTTGTTGTTCAAGGCTATCTGGCTGAGTTAACCAAAGGTCTGCTGCACGCAGTGAAGTTCGTTGATGACGAAGTACAGGTATTGGGTGTTTTTGTGCATCATCGCTAGCGGGATGCAGCTGGTGTACCTCTGTTTCAGGTTTCCCTGGATGAACCCGTGACCGCCTTCGACTTGCTTCTGTTCGAGTTAAAACAGCTCTTCGACGTCTTCGTGTTCGATTTCAGGAGATGAAGCGAGCACGTCGGCGATCGGGGTTGTCTCGGCCGAGTAGCCCAGAACTTTGTGGATGATGACCTCTTCCTTGGACTTCTTCTCAGTTACTATGATGTTCTGGGTTTAGTCGAGCTGAGCCTTGATGTTGTTCAGGAAGGCGACCTTGTCCTTTTGGGCGCTCGCCACTTTGAAGAGCAGGAACTTGTCTTCGATGACCTCCAGGAGCTGCTTATGCTTGAGCGGGTCCATTTTCTCTGCCCAGTTGATCAGTTCTCTGGAGAAGTTCTTCTTTTCGATGATGTCTTAAACCTGCTTGACTTCGTTCTCGAATGTAAGGGTGCACTCGAGGTTGCTCTCTTTGTTGATGGTCAGGTCTGCGAAGCCGGAGCTGAACTCGATGTTGTCTGCCGTGAACTTGTTGGCGACTATTTTCTTGCTCGCCTGTGGGAGGATTCTGCAGGGTCTTGGGCACTGCATTTCTTCTCTGGCTTGGCTGCTCAGGATAACACCCACCTGCTCGATTTCGACGCCGACTGGTTCGTAAACGTCAACGAAGCACTGGATGTCTTGGAGCTTCAAATTGATCGGTTGCACTTGGGGCATGTACTTGGTGCGGTCGTTTGGGTCTTTGGCCTCGTGGCCTACTTCGAACTTTCTGGCTCTAACGGTTTGAGACAAGAAGGTTTTGTAGTCGTATCCTGGCTGCACTTTGAGCAGTGGGACGTCTTCTTCGATTTGGTACAGTTCTCCTTCAGAGGCAACGTAGTTGTACTGGGCCACGAACAGCGTTCTTGGCTTCTTGATTCTTCTGGTGGTGAGTGAAAACTGTTGCGTTCCGATGTAGAAGGAAGCGAATTTCGAGTTGAAGTCCGTTTGAGGCTTCGTTTCTTTCGGTTTGCGTTCCTTTCTGACTGGCGCTTCTTTTTCTTCCTTCTCCTCTCCTTCTTCAAAGTGTTCGGCGTTTTTGTCGAATTGATCGAGTGGTTCTGGTTCATCGTCTTCGTCGTCGCGTTATGGGCGTTTTTTGGCGAAAGCCATTGGGAGTGCTTTCCTTGGAGCTTTGGACCCAAAGGATTTACGAGCTGTTTATTTAGTTCTCGCCATAATAGATTGGGAGTGGTGTACATGAATATATTGGTGAATAAATTTGGTTAACATGATAATTGTTGGATGAAAGTTTGAACACACAAATTAGTGTAATTGAAATAGAGATATTGGATTACAGGAAATAAAGATAAGACAGAAAATCACTCAAATGTGTTGGATAATGACATGGCTTCTGTGAAACGAGTAACTATATGATTCAATGAGTTCAAAGCTGAACACAGTTAATTTGCTATTTTGCTTTTTGCTAAAAATATTTTATTGTTGTATGATTTTTTCATGTGATGCATTTAATAATAGTGCTTTAGTTATTCAATACAGCTGTCTGTAACTTTACCGAGCCTATCGTTGAATCTTTAGTCAGCTTTACTTGCAATATTTTGAATACCAAAATAGAATTTACCAAATTTTCCGTCATCGTATTCATCAGATTTCCTTCCATAATTATATTCTTTTTCGTCCTCTTCCTCGTCTTCTCCATCCTCATTTTCGCTTTCATATTCTCTGGCATAAGAAGCAGCTCCTATTAACATATTACCGTCTAGTTCGACACTATCAAGTTTCTTCATGTCACACAATATGTAGAAATCTATTATGTTATTTTCGATTAAACTTAAATCTTACAATTGTACACAATCCTGTAAAGGATCTAAATTTATAATTTCATTATTATTCAGTTGTAATGAAACTAGCTATTTATTTCCAAAAAATGCTAGTAAGCAGTTAACATTGTTAAAATTTAAATTAACGTCTTTTAAATTTCGTAAGTAAACTAATGGCCATATATTAGTTATTTAATTTGAACTAAGATCTAGACTTTTAATTTATCTCATACGTTTTAGTTCTGTAATATCAGAAATCTCATTTTTGTTCAATATCAATTATGAAATCATAGAGTATTATGAAATTCCTGATATACATGTAAAATGTATACCTATTATTTTCAGTTTTTACGATTTTTTCAATTTTTCTTCTGTATAATTTTAATTTAAATACTGGCATAAAGAATAAACCTTTTCAGAATTTATATTAATATTATCTTCGTTGTCACTTGATATAATCCCAAGCCAGATATCCATTGGTGTGGAATACAATAACAAAAAATAATATTCTGAATATCGTTTCCAGCATTTAATCTCAAATTTATCATATTTTAAATCAGCAAAATAATATGGAGACTGTTAAAATATAATAACATGACTCACTCAACAGCAACAATCCAACAATACATCTAAACGCAATATATAAATATATACTAGTTATTTTACCATATCCAAGTAAAAATAATATATATTTTAATAATTCTTGTGGTTAGTGATTCTCCAGTTAATTAAAATGGTTTTCATCTTTTTCCAATCTAAGTGATTCTGCTTCCTCATTTATGTAACAACATTAATGTATTTACTATGTGTGATTTAACATCTTTTTTAATATCAAGTAACTATTTTACTTTATTTTATGGTATGAAATGTAAACATATATACATAATATTAATAATATTACGTATGTGTGTAGTGGTTTAATTAGTTTTTTACTATGGTTTTAAAAGACATTTAAGATCTTTTTTGTAGAAAGTATGTTTTTACATTAATTGTACATTTACACTCTACATCTTTATAATGATGGGGTGGAATATGAATAAATATAATATACATGCGATTAGATTAAATATAATAATACCCTTCATTTATCTCATCTTTGTTCGCCATTATCATCCATTATTCGCCATTCTGGTTCCGTCAATTTTTGAAGAAGTTCGTTTTGAACACTTTTGGAACACTTTTCGGATGTATAAAGCTTTCATTTATTACAGTTCGCGTAATCATCTATCTTATTTGTTGATACAGCCTTTTCTATTTCACATTCAAAGAAACGAATACTTCTTGGTTTGCAGTTGTGTATTGTACCTGTTACAAAAGCATTGAATCACAAATATAAAATAGAGTAATTAAAATAACAATTGACATATCACAGCGTTTTTACAAAATCCATGATTTCTTCGTCATTAAATCCAATAAAATTATGTTGCGTCCATTTTTGAGTAATTAATGTAAGAGGTTCATTTTAAACATTATTTGGAGACATCCAATTCTCGATTTCACATGCATTTTACAATTTGTGATCAATTACAATCATATTTCGCACTTTTTATAAGCGGCTACTGATTACAGATTTTTACATTCCTTCGTAGTGTTCAAAGTATGAAAATATTTATTTCGGCCTGCATGATTTGATACCCAACGCCATGCATACAACAACAAATTTTGTGTTCATTTATGTTGACCAGCTGTAAGATTTGTCTTTTCTAACTCTTTTTACAATCTGAAACTCGTAATGATCTAACTCCTCACTTATTTGAGAATCTTCCATATTAAAGTGGTGTAATAACTTATCATCTATCTAAAAATTTGTAATTTATTTTATTATTAATTATAGCTTTACTTCTATTAAATATTTTTAAATAAATCATCGTTATTTAATATAATATCTAAGTTAAATACATGTACTTAGATTAATAAAAACTTTAAGATGGCAAATATTAATTCTTGCATGATAGATATTTATATATTTTCAAGGATTGTCTTGTTGATGTAAGTAAACTGTTACGTAAGTAAATTAACTATAAATTGTCTATATATAGTAAAATGTTCACAGCGTTTTTACAAAATCCATGATTTCTTCGTCATTAAATCCTTTGAAATCTGGTTCTTTCCATTTTTGAACGATGGCAGTTAAAGTTTCGTTTTAAACATCATTAGGAGCCATCCAGTTTTCAATCTCACCGGATTATCGCAATTTATGGTCATTTACTATTGTTTTTCTTTCTTTTTGTAAGTGGCTGCCAATTATTTCTTTATTTATTCCTTCGTAGTGTTCAAAAAATTTGAGAATTTACTTCGGTCTGCAGGTTGTAATACCTAGTGCCATGCAAACAACAACAAACTTGCCGTGCATTTCTTTTGACCAGATATACATATGTATTTTTGGAGTTGAATCGATTACGCTTTATATTTCTTCTTACATGGTTTGAAGTGGAATAATTATGATTTAGTATAATAAAGTAACAATTACTAATTATTTAGTTTTGTTATTAAATAATTTTAAATACTAGTACTAAGGGTTTTCTTTGTGTATAAGACCCCTATGAATGGGTATAAGCATCACATAGACACCAATTATTTGAAAAGCTATAAAAGTTCATTTTTACAGCATTTTTTAAAATACTCAAAACTGTACGAAACTAGTGTTAGGTTGTTTATAGTTGAATAGTGTGTTTGTATTAAAACTTTAAATACAGCTTTTAATTAATTGTATAAATAATTAAACTTCATTCGTACCCTCCAGTTTCAGAAAATACTGAAACAAAATAGTTAACGGTCTGGTTCAGCAGTTTCAAAGCGACGTTCATTTGAACAGTCACGTTTTACTTCGTATTTTTAAATAATTTTTTATAATTTCGCCTCAAATGTTGAATTTTGTAGTAGTTTTGCAATTCTTGAATGCAAAATTTAGTTACTGCGCAAAGTTTCTTGTTAAAATTTATGTCTGCCATATTCGCGAAATTTTGCTGTCCGAAGTAGAATTTTCCCACCCTCTTGTCGACATCGCTGTCGTAATCGTCGAATCTGCTTGAACCCATATAATTGTCGCGATATCTGTTAAAATCATCATAATCATCATAGTGTCTGTTATAAGGATAGTCACTTTCTTCTTCCCCTTCCTCGTCAAAAGTACTTTCAAAACTACTTTCGTATTCGCGTATATAAGAAGCAGCATCTGTTAACTTATTTCCGTCTATATCAACTGCTTTTAAGCTTTTCATATCACATAGCAGCTTAAAATCTATTATTTAGTTCTGTATTATGCTCAAATCCACCAAAGACGTGCAATGCTCAAGGGGAAGTAAGCATATCACCTTATTATAATTCAATTTAAGCGAAACTAATTTCTTGTGCTTATAAAATGCCATTAAATCATTGACTTCATTTTAATATAAATTAACATCTTAAAGTTAACGCAAGTAGAGCAATGACCAAATATTATTGATTTTATTTGAGCTTAGGTTTAAATCAGTAAGTTAACGCATATCTTTTAAGGCGTCAATATTAACAATATTATTATTTTTTAAACATAGGCTGGTGATTTAATTATATTACTAAATTGCATTTAAATCATAAAAATTTTTCTATTAAATATTAAGCTCTGTTGCTGTTTACAATTCTCTAACCGTATAATTTTGTTTTAAGTATTCTTAAAAACTTTACTGGCTTATATCGTCACTATCAACCTTATAACTATCAACAGATTCCGAAATGTCAATTATGTTCGTTGGAGTGAAGATATGATGTGAATATAATATTATTTAATGTGGTTAAATTTAAACTCCACTTTATGTTGATAACGATGAGGACAAAAATAATTTCAAGCAGTATAGACAACCGAATATATAATGATAATAAATTTAAATGAATTTCTTAAATATGAATATTATTTAAAATTATATCATAAAATTATAGTTAATAAAATAATAACTTGGTAATGGACTTTTGATTTTATTTGAATTGATTCACTCAAAAACACTATTTATCACAGAAAACGCGTTGACGAAATCGTTCATAGTTAAATTCAAGCGGTTTAATTATGAGCTAAGTTTGAAAGTGATTAAATTTTAAACAGAATTCATTTTACTTATATAATTTCTCTTCAAATGCTGAATTTTCATGAAGTTTTCGAGGTTAATAATGCACAAGTTTGTTATTTTAGATAATTTAGTGTTGAACTTGTGCTACTTTTTAGTGGCGCTACCTTAACAGCCGAAGTAAAACTTTCCAACCTGGCCGTCGTCGCACAATGCTGATAAATCCATAGAGAACTTATCTTCATCATAATTGTCTTCATCATAACTGTCTTCGTAGTAGTCGATGGTTGAATGTTCCATTAATTTTGTGATAAACTCTTCATATTTTTTACCATATGGGTGCTCGTCTGGATCGCTATTTGATTCACTGCTTTCATAATCCCTAACGAAGGATTCAACACCCTCAAGCATATTTCCATCTATATCAACTGTATCCAAGCTTTTGATATCGCACAATTACTCAAAATCTATAATGTTATTGTTCAACACGCTCAAATTTTCCAAAGACGTACATTACAACAATGGATCCAAACATATTACCTAATTATAATTCAAGTTCAGAGATACAACATTTTTATGCTTATAAAACACTAAAATATCATTAACTTCATTAGATTCCAAGTCAATATTTTTAAGTAGACGTAAATAGAGCAACGACCAAATATTATTGATTTTATTTTTACTCAGGTCTAAACTTATTAATTGACGCATATCTTTTAATGCTTCGATGTTAATAATCTGATTGTTATATAAGTTTAAAGTTGTTATTTGCTTATACAGTTGTATAGAATTTATATTTGAGAATTTCTATCCTTATATTTCTAGCGTTGTCATAGATACTAATTTTTTCTCTGTGTATTTCAATTTCATGTAGTGTTCAAGAGAATCACATTACTCTTTTGAAACTTTTGGCAACTTACTAGAAATAGTTTTACGGATTTACATTGGAATGGAAGATATGACTTTTCATTGCATATATAATCGTGAAATTTATTAAAGTTTTATTTACCACTTTAATGCAGGACGATTAGTTTGATAAACTATTTGAGTTGATGGACGATTTAAGAGCAAAATAAAAAATCGTATTAGATAGACAGATAAGCGATTTTTAACCATAATAGCCAGTGGATGAAGATAACATTGATGACAAAAAGATAATATAGTAAGGAAATTAATTGGTTGAGCAAATGGCTGGAATTACTAAAAGTATACAGAATATAGACGGAGATGTGTATGTATAACAACAAATATTTAACTTAACTAACACAGTAGCGAATTAATTTTAAAACAACTTGAAACTGTAACCTAATCTATGACTAGTAAGTAAGACAAATGAACACATGATAAATTAAAGCTTATGTTTTAATATCATATTACTTCTTTCACTACTTTGTTATTTATATATTATCTAGCAAAAATCACACTACCAATGTATTTACAACTATATACTCTTGTACATATACAATACACACATATAGCTATTGAAAACTACAAAGTATTCACATAGTTTATTTAATTGTATATTTCTTTTAATA
The DNA here is from genome assembly GCA_963988835.1 of Hexamita inflata. NCBI lineage: Eukaryota > Fornicata > Diplomonadida > Hexamitidae > Hexamita > Hexamita inflata. Next base: position 374,274 of record CAXDID010001240.1, read on the forward strand.
TAAATTTGGTTTAGCTCTAAATTGCTTTCTCGTCTATCTATATACTATTTATCTCATTCGGTTGTATTTCGCGCTTCTCCAACCCATTAAACTCGCGATCTCCCACTCCAAATGCGACCTGGTCCTTCTGGAATTGCCTTCATTAACAAGATGAAGACCATGGCGTCCCCTAACATGCAGGCGGTCGAGTCCAATTATATATCTCTTACTCAAATCCTCGAGCACAACGCTCCAACTGACGGCTGGATCATATACAGGAACTACGTTTACGACGTGACTCCGTATCTAATGTACCACCCAGGCGGAACGGATTGCTTCATCCAACTCCTCGGAACGGACATAACGGAAACGTGTCAGAAGATCCACAACTGGGTCAACATCGAGATGAGCATCAAGAAACTGGTCATCGGGAAAGTCGCGCCTGGAACTGTTGCTGTAAGTTCGGAGAAACGGAACCCGTTCGGGAAGTGACTTCTGATTAATTTTTAAAGGTTAGTAAGTTGTTTTTTAATTAATTTTAACTAAAAAATGAGTAATAGTGAGTAGAAACTATTTAAAGTGATTTGTAGTGTGGTACCTATAATAGAATATCTTATGGATAATTAATATATTTAACAGATACATATTTAGTGGAATATCTATGTTCTTTTTGATTTTGGTTAGAAAGGAAAAGTAAAAATATTTATAATCTCTATTAAAATGCTATCTCTTTTGAATTTTTAAATATATCATTAATTTTGATTATAATTATTTTAATCATCAATTAAATAATAATATAAATCTCATTAACGATTTTGAACAAGTAAATATACTGTAGTTATGACGATAAATGCTGCAATTAAACCAATTATTATGTAACTAGCTCCCCAAACTCCTCTGCTGGTATCGAACACAACAAAGTGCAGTTCCGAAAACTCCATGCTGCTTTCCATATAGTATTTCACGTTCTTTCTGACACTTGTCTTCATATTTTCCTCTCTTACACTTGAGCAGGTTGATTTGTCGAGTAAGCTATTGTTACAACTGTGATATATTGCAACATAAGGCATAGAATAGTTGCTCAAGTATACGACCTGATACATTTCATTTACTATATACTACTCATTTTCAAGTATTATAGCCATATATTTCAATGTTCCATATGCTACTGGGCGTTAGCTGCATCTAGGAACATCAATCTTTGTCCAGGCTACAACTTCATTTCTATCTTCTTCAATGTGAAGAATGCGTTTATTCACACAAGTGCGAGCCAAATCAATTGGAACTGTGTTTAACTCAAATATGCGCTTTCCAGTTTAATCGTAAAACTCGGCGAAAAATTATATTTTCAAGTTCGCGACCTCCGTTGAGTCGATAAGTGTCCTTGTGTCCTGTTATGGAATCGCGTACATGACGATGGGGATCTGGCTGAACTCCACCAGGTTGGTCGTTAAGTTGTACTGAAACACTTGTGAACCGTTCTTGATCAAGACTTTCGTGAAGATGCTGGCGGTGTTCTGCTTCACGGCCTGAGCGAAAGAATATCTTGAATCTGTTGCTGGGACCTCGAGGCAGGGCATGGCGGTCATAAATCCAGTTTTGAATATTAATCCGTTTTCATTTACGTTAGAGCGTGTCACCATCGTGTCGTGGCACTTGAGGGCGTTGTCGCTGAAGGCGTACTCCGCGACGGCCGTGATGGAGGCGGTGACAGTCTGGACCGGGTAGTCCAGGCTGAGGCGCATCTGCACCGTCGAGTCGGCCATGAAGGCGTTCATCATCGCCAGCACTGCCGCTTTCTGGGCGGCGCTGTACTTCGCGCTCTCTGTGGCAGAAGTAGAGTCCAGCACGTACCTCTTGATGCCGAGGAAAGCGGTGTTGCCGGCGCTGTAGTCGCTCGCCTTGATGAACGGGTTGGTCGGTTCTATGGGAAGAACTGGCACTCTCTTCCAAACTCCACCGATTTAGTACTCGAAGAATACCGAGAATGCTGAAACGGAGCAGAAGACCGGCTGGACCTCGAAGGCGTACCAGTTGTCCGGCAGCGAGTAGGTGAAGCGCACGGACGAGAAGCAGGAGGTCTGGTTCGAGCGCGTGTGGAAGACATCGGCCACGGACCCAGTAACTTGGATGTCGTTGTCTAGTAGCAGGTTGTAGCCGCCGAAGGTCGCGTCAAGAGTATTATCGTACGAAGCCAGGTCCGGAAAGGCGTACGATATCGTGATGTTCTGGTTGAACTTGTATGTGAAGGAGATCCCTGGATTGGTCGGAGGCAGCTGGAGGTTGCCGTTAGCCGGGGAGTTCAGGAGGATGAAGGCGGTCGAGAGTTTCCCGTCGAGCACCTGACACATGTTGTCGGAGGGGATGAACTTGATGAGCGGGTTCGGGAAGAGATTCAAGACAAGTGTCCTGGTGAGCCTGTTGCCCACGATGGTCGACGCCGGAGAGAAGCACTGCTTGAAAGACTGAGCCGCTAATGTATTGCATATTAATATCATTAGAGGTGGTAACATCATAAATACAATTAATTATGTAAAGTAATAAAATATCACGCATTATTTTAGATATATAACTAAAAATTAATTATTAGCAGTATATTTTAATATACCGGGATTGTGTGATGAACTTCAATCCATATATAACAAATTAAATAATGTACACATACATGTATAACCGACAACATAATTCGAAAATAATTTCAAAATTATTTGTTAATACACTCATTTATGCTAATCAACTCATTTATTATCAAAAATTGCCAAATTATATAATATAATGACTTACTTAATTCCTATATAATACGCATCCTTATCAAAATTATAAACAATACTGAGGCGTTTTATCCAAAAACCTAATCAAAAAACTCAAAATAATTTTTTATTAACATGACTCACTCAACAGCAACAATACATCTAAACGCAATATATAAATATATACTAGTTATTTTACCATAGCCAAGTAAAAATAATATATATTTTTATAATTCTTGTGGCTGATAATTTGCGAGTTAATTAAAATGGTTTTCATCTTTGTTTGAATCTAAATGCTTATGCTTCTTAATATATGTAATCAAGTAACTATTTTACTTTATATTATGGTATGCAATGAAAACATATATAAAACATATATACACGTAATATTAATAATATTACTTGGATTAATTGGTTTTGTCTATCGTTTTAAAAGATATTTTGTAGAAATAATATTATTAATAATATTATTAAAATAATGTAGTAAAAACCATAACATATATTTGGATTGGTAAATTATTTAAGCGTACACTTAATGTTTTGAATGATTTATGTTCCACTTTAATACTAAAATGTCCAACACACTATCAAATTACACGTTCATTAAACATAAAGTAAGCGAAGGCCGAAGTAAAGTAGGACTATATTACGATAAATAAAACAATATGGTGGCTATTAAATCAATCCCTATTAGTGGATTCGTTTAATTGCAAGAAATAATGAAAAGAATAAAAGAAACATTTTTTACCACAAAATTAGAACATACGAATATTATCTGCCCTAATAACGTGTTTTATGATACCAAATATTGTTATATGGTAATGAAATATATTGATTATGATTTAGATTCGGTAATAAAGAATTTTTACAAATCATTTTAAGATTAAGAAAAGATAGCTGTGTTTTTGCAGATCGTTTAAGCCTTGGAATACTGTCATAAGAAGAATATTGTTCACTATGATCTCAGGCCAACCAAAATTTTGATGGCCAACTAAGACAATGCGTGGATACCCTATATTACGAATTTTGGTTCTGTTAAAGATACAAAAACAACTGTACGAAATGGTTGTTATGTGTCTCCTGAAATAATGCAAAATATGGATGTGACATCAAAATCCGATATATATTCACTAGGTCTCATTTTGTATGAGATGTTTACCGGTTCTAGCCCGTTTAACGGTAATGCGCAAAACATTGAGAAATAAATGGAGGCCGAACACTTTCCAGAAATTGAAGGACAGCCAAAAATAACGGCACTTATAAATTAAATGCTAAAGTTTGATCCAAATAAAAGAATTTCTGCTACAGAAATTCTGCGAAATCCACTGTTTTCATCACTCATAACAAACTCTAGATAAACAAAAGAAAAGGTAGTTACTGCAGCATAATTAAACTGTGAGTTATGCTTAGGTTTATATGACAGTCCAGCCGAGAGAAGAACTTCTAATTCATATTGTAAATAATGTATTAGGAAATCAATTGAATTCATTACAGATCTCAAAATTTAGTAGGCATTGTGCCCAAACATTGATTTAAATCAAATTGTTGAAGAATACAAACCTTATTTAAACAATTAATTTGTGTTATAATATTTAAATTCACAGAACTCTCCTTTAGAGATGAAAAACTACTTGATTAATCTCCGAACAATTAAATTTTAAAATAAATAAGCATTTTATTGCAATTTTTCGTTGGATAATAATTTTTATTTTCATACAAATGATAGTTGGAAAGCAAAGGGTAATATGTATCACGAAGCTCACTTGGTATTAGGTACTATAAATTATGGAATTTTTGCTTTCACATTTAAATAAGATATATATACCACTATAGCTTTCAACCACATTATCAATAACTAAATCCAAAATGGAATGTTTATTAATAATGAGGATGAATTTGGGACAACTAAATTCTAAAACAACGAGCTAAGAGAATATACTGCATTTTATAAGGGAGGATAGCGAAGATGTATTTACCAATGCGCAAATGGCATGTTACATGGTAGTTTTTAACGATTCTAAGAAAATGGAAGGGCTATTGAGCAAGGAACATTTACAAACAATAAAAAAGACGAATCTATATAGAATTTGAATATATACAGATGATTAATATATTTAAATTAATAATCTTGGAGTGAAATAAATAAGCTTGGAGTGAAATTATAGATTTGAAAACCTATTCATATATTAGACAACAATTTTTAATGATCGACTTAAATAGATAGTTAATTGACTTCAATAATTGAAAATTAGTAAAGTATTTACTATTTAGTATTTACTAGAACGTACCTGATAAGTTATAAACATGACCATGAACTAACTAGGAGAATATAGTTTACCTAGCTCAATTGAGCAGAATACCCATTGCATCAGTTTTCATTTATCTTAATGCAAACAACGATTAAATGATTTTGCTGAAGAATAAATATGTGTTCATGTTGCATTAATGACTTTGTTCATGGAGTGGTGTGCTATTTATCACTTTGTGCCCCATCACCAAATGCATAAATATCATATTAGAATCGTTGTTATAAGTTCTCGTTGTTTGGATCTAAATCTAGCATAAATATATTTATACTTTTAGATACCTCTTAATAAATTTGTTTAGTTCTGTTTTTATCGGCTTTTACTAATTATTTTAAATCAGGTTTATTCAAGTTTAATTTAAAATCGTTTTAGTGTTTTTAAGTTCATCTTTTAACTTTGGAAGAAGAATAGTTTTAAACTCACTGAATATGATTTTCCTCACATGATTTTAGAAATATCTTTTTAATAGTTACTTTAAGATCTGGAAAGTGTTATTAAAAAGTCCCGATAAGACATTGCATTCTTCATATGTATTAAATAATTCATCTGCATAAAATAATAGTATATAAAATGGATCCCGTAAAACCTTAACAAGTTGTTCTGGACTAAATATGTAATACAGTTGTAAATATGACTACATGAATAAACATTTGCTGCAGGTTGTGAAGTTGCCATAAACGTTCTAAAGTTATTGGATAAATGTGTATGATGAACGTTAGTTGGGTCATATTTTATATAATTTTCAACTTAATATAAAAATCAAATAATAATGAAAATCAAAATGATATTGTGTGAATTATGTTCATTTTTCAAGGAGTGGTGTGTTATTTATCATTTAATGCCCTATCACCAAATGCATAAATATTATATTAGAATGTTCAAAATGTGTGTCAAGATTTTACAAAAAGACGCTAACAACGGTTGTCTAATTAAATTATGTACAAAATACTCTCAAATCTTCTTTTCATCCGTATGCGCAACGTTCTGGAACATCGGTGTGTTATCCACCGCCACTTGAATTTTGCTCGAACTTTAATTCTCCAGTTCTTGAATTCGTCCGACCAAAATCACTTCGGCCGTTTAACATTTATTTTAAATTCCTTAAATTATTTTGAAGTCGATTTTGGTCTTGAAAACGAACTGGAAAACGTAAAACAGGTCGCAAACGACCCCTGCGACCAATATACCGATTATATTCGCAACTAGAACTGAGATAACGAACCCAATGCACGAAAACGCGGTCAAAAACAGGGACAATGTTCTGATAAAAACTTATTTTGGTGAAATAAGTGATTTGTTGGACTAAAGGGAATAAATATACTGGCCGTGAAGGCAGCAAGCGTGTTTTGAACAAACACAGCAGCAGGCGCAAGATGTGAACTTATCACAAGTTAAAATGATGTTTGCAGTTATGAACAATAAAATATAAACAGCTACTAGTACGTAAGAAGTAAGTGAGGACGTGAAATAGGGCTTCGTGTTCATGCTCCGAGAATCGTAGTCAACCACCTATATTACAAGCCAAATGTTGAAGGAAAACAACACCAGAACACTAGAAAGCAATTTCAGAATTAGCGCAAATTAGTACCTTTTCATTTATGAAGTGGTGTTTAGAATATATTTGCATTTATAATATTTACAAACGCAATCTCAATTATATTATGTTTAAATATTTTGTGATTTCAGTTTTAATATGTTTAAATGTTGAGACAAATTTCAAGAATCAGTTTCAAGACGATGATGCGTACCACAATAATCGAACAATAACATTTTTAATAATACATCACAAACCTTTCTTTAGTAACTACATGAATTTCCTTGTTGTGTCCTCATCATAACGTCTGTAATTTAGTATCCGAATAAATTCTTCTAACGGATGAATGTTGTCAATATCTCTATCATTTAAAAATTCTTTAAGTTTGTCATGTTCGATTGTATTTATAACTTTTATAAGTTACTGCGATGAATTTTTATGAAGAGTTACAGCTCTATCAACGCGTCTAAAAATTTTATTAATATCTGCTTCAGAAAGAATATCAGTAGCAGGGTAAAATTCATAATATCGATCATTGAGGAAATCAAATCCACGACAAAGCTATTTAAGCTAATTTAAATCCGTATCTATTTGTTCAAAATCGGTATGCGTGAAAGTTCTTGTTCGTTTGCCAGAATCAAGTAAAATAATTCTATAGGCTTATGCAATTTACACAGTAAAACATTCAAGTATTTAAAAACGTTATTTGGGAGCTACATCAAATTAGGCAAACTATAGAATTTACTTAAGCATAAATATTAATGAATCAATTGGACCTAATTTTACTGTCGGACAATAAAGATGTTGGTAATAACTTCTTAATCCATGAAATACAGAATAATTTGCCTGAAACTACATTAAATTAAATAATATTCTGTCTAATTAAGACAATATTTACGTTTAATATTATTTTACTAAATCAGAGTGTTATATTTGTGTCACGCCTGAAAATTCGTGAATAGGATTTATTAATTTATTTATTACAAGATGACAAAACCCTTTGTCTACTCCTTTATTAAATATTTAATCCATATATTACCTAATTTAATCAATTGTGTTTATTTATAATTTGATCTTGTTAAGCACCTAAAATAGACTGGTAAAATCTTATTTATGCATTATTTGCGGAATATCATTTATTATTTCTATTTCATTTATATTAATTGATATTTATTCATCCAATCTCTTTTAATTTGATTTATTTTTTAAGTAGAAACAAAGTTCTGTTGAACTAAAACCTTCTCTTTCATCAAATTGATAACTAAATTTAATTTAAGGCTTTTATGTAGATTCGCCTTCAAACACGGATGATAACAATGGCTTAAAATTATGACATGGTATTTTAATGTTTTCAGACAAAATAGAAAATGTTTAGACCAATCCTGAAAAGAGCGTATTTAATGATTATTTAGACATATTTACTTTGTCCAAATCTTCAAAAACCTATTCTAAAAAATCTGTTATTTATACAGCCAAACCAGAATGTTTATAAGATATCATATTATCAAATTATGTATTTAGTAAAGGGTCATATTGCATTATTTTTGAATTAGCGTTGTTGTTTATAATTTCAGATAATTAATTTAGTTATACCTCAATATATGTGTTTACAAGAGGAGTTACCAAATTTATAACCGTATCTTAAGTTATAAATGATTATATAGACGCATTTTATTAACTTTGTTGCAATTATAAGTAAAGTTTTTGAATGATATCAAAATAATTTTATTGCACTTATATAAATTATATTTTATCAATTTTTGATGACTTATCTTTTCTAAATTGTATATTTGAAACATTTTTTAATAGTGTAACACATATTGATACAAAAATTGAGTTAACTGTAACTTTGATATTTGATTTGTTGATTAAATCATCTGTATAGTTGTCATAACTACTTCCAGGAATACAATATTTGTTCCCCATATTCTGATAAGTGTAACAATTCACATTATCTTTAATATATTTTTTAGATTTATAATAATTACTAATAACTGGTAATAATATCATGAAATTATCGTCGATTTCATTCATAAAACTGAGTAGAAACTAATTTAAGATGCTTAAATAACTATTTATTTCACAATCAGCTTATAATTTATATTTATTAAACAAAATATCATATTAATTCTGAACAGTGTTAACAATCATTTTTTCAATAATTTTACAATCATTATTATAGATAAACATTACATAATCCATACATATTTGTAGATTAACAGGATTTTATATAAATTGACTGTAATAGTTTTCGATAATTGGATTTGCAATTACTCTTAAAGCATATAGTTCTTCCTCATTCCATTTTAATAATTTTGTAAGTTCGAAAAATATTTGTTATTCATTTAAATCTTTGAAATTATTGTATTAAAGAGCCCACGTTACAATAAATTCTTTTTAAATATCAAGAGGATCTTTTTGAAAAATTTTAGCTAATTTATGTGTCATGCTTACTAGTTATTCCATACTTATCGTATTAATTATAATTTTATGTGAGTTATTATCATATATTGCACATCTAATAATATTATATTAAATTTTTAATCTTATTTTCTCTGGAATACTATTATTCGCCTATTTTTATAAAGCTTCAATATTTATATCTTAGAACAAATTATTAATTTCGTTTTAAATATTTGTACTTTCTATAATTTCTTATACATCATAATTAATCAAATTGGTATTACCTAAAAGTTCTTAAAATAATCTTAATAAAGCAAATTTGCACAATGGATGAGTTTATTGTCCGACTTTTTAATATGCATCAATACAGTTTTAAATTTTTAATAACTCTGATGTGTCATTTAATGATACTTTAAAAATTTCTGTAAGTTCTGTACAAATTTTGAGTGGAATTTTATAAATTATTCTCATTTTAACAGAAAATCTATCTTAATCTTAAATTCTTGTGCTAAATAATGCAAAAGATAAGTAATTCAATACCTATTAATTCTATATCATTAAATTAGAATATTTTGACGATTTTTAAATATTTTCTACATTATCTGTTATAGATGCTTGTTATTCTGTTATTCTATTTAACTAATTTGGAAACACTAAGTTTTCTTAATTAGAATTTAATTATTCTATTAAATTTGTTAAGTCAAATGACAAAAAATCTTATAACTAATATTAATGTAATCTTTTATCAACTTTATGGATGTAAGTCAGCAAATCGATAACAAATTAATCATACATTTGGAGTGGATTTTACATTAAGCTAATTGAATACATATACGTTATATATTTAAATAATAAATATAATGTCCCACCAAATATTTTTTTGTGTCATTCAATAATACCGCAATCAGCAGGACCCATAGAGCTAACACCTGATTCTATAACTCCGATTTCAACATCTACAAGATCTTTCCTTTGGATATTTTCAATATTTCTGATGATAGTAGAATTAAGTGGATCATTTTGAATTTTGCTTGAAATGTGTTCTGCTAACTTTTTAATGTCAAGCTGAATTTCAGTTTGCAGATCGGATGTGGTAAGTCCGCTTTTAGATTTTGGTTCTGATGTGCTTTGTTTGTTTTTCAAGCTTTCTGAGGTGCTTACAGTTGTATTAGAATCTATGGCATTTTATTTGGATGATTCTGTAGGGTGTGAGCTGATGGATTGAACTGATAATTATTCTGAGGTTTGAACGTTCTTTTCCTATTATATATCAAATGCTTAATTTGTAAGTTGGTTTGAGTCAGTGCGCGACTGGCTCTTAGATTAGTGCACGATAGTTGCTTCTGACATTGTTTTGGTGAGTTGCATAAGTTTCATCCTCTTTTCTTTGATTTATCTGTCAATTTCTGCTTGAACTGCTTCTTCTTGTCTTTTATTTTCTTCAATGCGTTCTTCCTCTTCGATTCTTTCCTTTTCAGCTTATTATTTTTCTTTCAGCTCTTTCGCGCGTTATTCGATTTGCATTTTGATTTAATTCTGTTTATTCTCTTTTTCAAATTACTCTTTTTCAAATATCTGTTTTTGATTTGATTTACTTTCCACTTCCTACACTAATTCTGCTTTTGGTCTCTTTTGCCCTTAGCTGAGTCTGTCGAAGAACTTTTACTGTTGAGTTTTGACCTTTTCCACTTTAACGGGCTCCTCTTATTCTTCTGTTTCGTAGTAAATTGGAGTGGCGTCCGTTTTGGTGAAAATGACTTTCGCTGGTTCTTTTTTAATTTGTCGTTCGTTGAGGTCGTTTTCGATTGAAAGTAGTTTGGAGTGGAGTTATTGTTCTTCTTATTGTTATTGTTGCTTAAGATTATTAATCAGCGAATTTCGGAAGTTTATCTTCTCTTATAGCTCTGGAGTGATTGTTAGTGAATCTATATTCTGGGATTTGGAGTTTGATAGTTTTTTCTGAGCAAGAGATTGGGATAAATTATTTTGCTGCTATTTAGTGGATACATTTAATTTAGAGTCGTTCAAGTGGATTTGAGATTCTGAACCGTTTTTGGGCTGAGGTCTAGGTATACTTGGTTTGGACTGAATAATCTGTTTTGAGAGCTTAAATTTTTGATAATTGAGCGGATTCTGGGATTCTAGTTGCTGTTGCTTGATTTGCTCCATTTTCCACTCTTCATTCTAAATCTGCTCTTGTAAATCGCTTTATGCAGCTTTACGCAAATCTTGCATCTACTTCAAATTTTCGTACTCATCACACAAAGATTGCCTTTTGAAAATAGTTTTCTCAAGCTACTTCTCAGGTTCAGCGAACACATAACTCCATTCGTCCTTAATTATAAATCCATCAATAATTCTCATTTCGGGGCAACACTCATTGCGAATTCTATCCAAATTATCGAAAACGTCAATATCATAAATTCCACGAATCTTAAATTAGATTTGATAGGCCAAATCAAGTAATTCACTTACATTATTCAAATTTACTTCAGGACTACGTTACTACAACTCAAATTCGCTACTAGTAACTAAACTTAACAATATAAATGTAAAAATCGGCTTATTTACAATAATATGATCTAGTATTTTAATGTTGTTGGCGAATTAACCAAATAGTGAGTAAAATGTATCCTAAATTGATTTCTAAGCATTAAAATTCATGAAAAACTTAACAGGTGTTAAAAATTTGAACTTTGAGATAGTTTATAAACCAGAAATAAATTAACTATCTTTAAATATTTAAGAATCAAGTTTAAAAGTTTAAAATATTCGCTTTGATACTCGATAAACGAAATCTAGATTCTTAAAATGTTTAAGCAAATTTATTAAAAACCTCCGCAGATTCATAATATTTTATCGCAATGATTTACAATCGCGTAGTAGAGTACAAATCAATTTAATTAAATCATATTCCGGTATCACATCTTAATAATCAATATCCGCTAGATTTTATAACTACAACTTGTTAGCTAAAAGATCGGTATCCAAATCAGACATAAGTTTATTACTCATTTCATCAATTTACTTATAATTAACTTTTTCAGAACCCAGTCGTAAAAATCGCGTATATATTTATATTCGCTACGTACTATTGAACTGTCGAGTACCAGTTTTTAATTGGTTCAAGGCAAAATCCATTATTTGAAGTGGGAACAAATATATATCGGTTAAATTTACAGACACACTCAAAATATTAATGCAATATTTTCACTCTATTTAAGACGCCTCAGTATTGTTTATAATTTTGATAAGGATGCGTATTATATAGGAATTAAGTAAGTCATTATATTATATAATTTATATAATTATATTATAATTTGACTTTTGATAATAAATGAGTTGATTAAGTGTATTAACAAATAATTTTGAAATAATTTTCGGTAACTACCTACGATATCAATTTTAATAGGCCGCCAATATTTTTTTAAAAATATATACTTTGTGTATATAAATTTATTATTAAAACTACACCTTAATGAATATATTTTAATAAGAATATATCACCTATATGAATAATTAAATAAATGTATTACTAAAACTTTAACCTTATGTAATAAAAATCGAAGGTGTTTGTATCTGAGCATTTCGGTCTGTAAGTGCAGATGAGTGGATGCAATATTTACCAATTCGAGACGGCACAAACAGACTTCATTGAGACTTTCGAAAGCAAAACATAGGCTCTCGCACGCCAGTGTTTCCACTTTCAAGACACGTCATTTTTGCCAACTCAGTAAAGACCCAGCAGGGCCCTCACTGAGTCGTCAGCGGACCAGTTTTACCTGATTCTCTAACTTAATTTCCAAAAACTGGTTCTCGTTTTTCAGTTTCTCTTTACTTTATTTTTAAGCAAACCCAAAAACCCGAACCTGTGATGCATCTGAAATTGCAATAGCAATTCCAATGAATGTTTGTAGTGTAAAACATGAACAACATAGAATACAGATACAAATGTAAATTTGAAATTATATTCACTAAAACATGAGTGTATATTCTTTATTGGTTGCCATAGATTAGAGTTAGTGCTGTTATTTTATAATTAAATCAAATTCTATTTATAGTTTTCAAAATAATTAATAGAATTATTTGAAGTATATATTGGAATTACAATAATTAGGCATATATCAATATTTAGTATACACAAATTTTAGCTAAATATTAAATTATATATATACAAATATTATTTTAGTAAGGTTAATAAAATATTATTATTGCGTACCACCTCTAATGATATAAATATGCAATACCTTAGCGGCTCAGTCTTTCAAGCAGTGCTTCTCTCCGGCGTCGACCATCGTGGGCAACAGGCTCACCAGGACACTTGTCTTGAATCTCTTCCCGAACCCGCTCATCAAGTTCATCCCCTCCGACAACATGTGCCAGGTGCTCGACGGGAAACTCTCGACCGCCTTCATCCTCCTCAACTCTCCTGCTAACGGAAACCTCCAGCTGCCTCCGACCAATCCCGGGATCTCCTTCACATACAAGTTCAACAAGAACATCACGATCTCGTACGCCTTTCCGGACCTTGTTTCGTACGACCTGACCCTGGACGCGACCTTCGGTGGCTACAACCTGCTACTGGACAACGACATCCAAGTCACCGGCTCCGTGGCCGACGTCTTCCACACGCGCTCGAACCAGACCTCCTGCTTCTCGTCCGTGCGCTTCACCTACTCGCTGCCGGACAACTGGTACGCCTTCGAGGTCCAGCCGGTCTTCTGCTCCGTTTCAGCATTCTCGGTATTCTTCGAGTACTAAATCGGTGGAGTCTGGAAGAGAGTGCCAGTTCTTCCAATTGAGCCAACCAACCCGTTCATCAAGGCCGGCAACACCGTATTCCTCGGCATCAAGAGGTACGTGTTGGACTCTACTTCTGCTACCGAGAGCGCGAAGTACAGCGCCGCCCAGAAAGCGGCCGTGCTGGCGATGATGAACGCCTTCATGGCCAACTCGACGGTGCAAATACGCCTCAGCCTGGACTACCTGGTCCAGACCGTCACCGCCTCCATCACGGCCGTCGCGGAGTACACCTTCAGCGACAACGCCCTCAAGTGCCACGACACGATGGTGACACGCTCTAACGTAAATGAAAACGGATTAATATTCAAAACTGGATTTATGACCGCCATGCCCTGCCTCGAGGTCCCAGCAACAGATTCAAGATATTCTTTCGCTCAGGCCGTGAAGCAGAACACCGCCAGCATCTTCACGAAAGTCTTGATAAAGAACGGTTCCAAAGTCTATCAGTACAACCTAACTACTAATTTTTTGGAGTTCAGCCAGATTCCCATCGTCATGTACACGATTCCATAACATGATACGAGGACACTTATCGACTCAACGGAGGTTGCGAACTTGAAAATTTAATTTTTCGCCGAGTTTTACGATTTAACTGGAAAGCGCATATTTGAGTTAAACACAGTTCCAATTGATTTAACCAGAACCTGCGTGAATAAACGCATTCTTCACATTGAAGATAATAGTAATGAAGTTGTAGCCTGGACTAAGTGTGATGTTCCCAGACGCAAAGTAGCCTACGGGTCACTGAAATATATGGCAATTATTCTTGAAGATGGACACTACAGAGTTAACGAATTGTACTAAGTTGTGCACTTGAACAATTATTCTATGCCTTATGTTGCTATAGAACATATTTGTAATGATAGTTTACTCGATAAATCAACCTGCTCAAGTATAAGAGAGGAAAACAGAAAGAACGTGAAATACTATATGGAAAGCAGCATGGAGTTTTCGGAACTGCACTTCGTTGTGTTCGATACCAGCAGAGGAGTTTGGGGAGCTAGTTACATAGTAATTGGTTTAATTGCAGCATTTATCGTCATAACTACAGTATATTTACTTGTTAAAAATTTATAAATGAATCAACATAATAATTTATGGATAATAATACAATTAAATCAATATTGCATATATTTGCAACATGAGTGAGAAGATTTAATGAAATATATAAATTATATATATTTATTAATAATATAAATGAAATCAAATCTTGTTTCCGTTCCATATATGTTAGAATATTGCGCCCTTGGCGTTAGATTCCAGGGTGCCGCAGTTAAATGTTCCATAATCTATTAAATTTCCATTTACGTCAAAGCTTTGATATTTTCCATGCAACATGCCATTTGCACACTCAAATATGCCTCTTTGAATTCCATTAGGATAGTATGCATAATATTTCTTAAGCTCGTTGTTGTAAAATTCTGTGGTCCCAAAACGACCCTCAGAGTTGTAAAATACCCCATTTTAGATCTAACCGTTAACTATTATGTTGAAAGCGATTGTGCTAAATCTTTCATTTTCAAATGCAAATGCTAAAATTCCGTTTTAAGGGGAGCCTTAAATTAATTATGCTTCATGATACATAAGTCCTTTTGCTCTCCACTCATCATTAGAGCAAAAATAGTAATTGTTATTCATTGAAAAATGGCACTATACCACTAACATTTGGCTTTAAAATTACATCATTTGGATATTAACAAGAAATTCCATCATACTTTAAAGTGGTCCAGATATTGCTTTATTATATAGTTGTAAGAATTCAGCATATTATTAGTTATATTATTCGTTTTTATTCTCATTGTTATTTACATTTTCTACATTTTGGTAAAATTTTTTCTGAATTATGAGATGTTAAATTTATTTGATGAATTTCTGTATACATGTTTCACAAAAAATATCATCAGAATTACATGTCTCTGGAGTATCGTATATTGCTAAACATATACAACATTTAAGTTACGATTGATTCTATTTTGTTATATCATCTGTTTCATTTTGTTTTGACATTTTAGTATTAAAGTGGAAAATAGATATGCAATATATTATGTAATAAATACTCAAATTTATTTAAGTTATGTACTTAAGGGAACTAAAACTATCTTCCTTGAAATTTTTAAGCGAAATTCTTACACTATAATTCTACTTCCGAGGTAGGCCTATATAGTAAGAACAATAACTTGCCTTTAATAATTAATCAAAAGTCACTTCCCTGTATATTTCCAAATATATATAAAATATGACTGATGATAAGTTGTGAGTTACAGTTAACGTTAGTACATTTTATTTAAGATATGTACTTAAATAAAAATGAATGATATTACTGGCTCAACGTCCAATGTTAGAGCTGAAGTGGCATTGCTGAAATACCAGCTTTGTTTGGTGTGGTCGATGATGGATTCATTTGATCGCGCTTCTCGTTCCTGAGATGCGGCTCAGCTAAATAGGTTGCGGAAGGTAAAATCCCCCGATTCAAAGTGCTGAGCTGCCATCAACGAGCCTTCAGGATTGGAAAGCGGTAACCACTCCATTGCTTCCTTAGAAACGCAGATGGTACGACGCAGGTGGATTCCCGTATAGATCGGTTGCACGAAGCAGCCGCGTTACGCTCTTGGATGCTTGTACCCGAGTCGTTGGTTGCCTTGGCTGCGGAGGTGTGTCTAACGTAGGTGTGTCTAAAACTTATGATCATTCGCGTAAACTTACAGTTCCTGTACAGAAGACCGAACTAGTATAAACGAAAGTTATGTGAGTGGGATATATATATCTACACAAGTACTTCATACATTTTAGAGCATCACTTCCATGGTTTAGGTAAATCCACAAAGTCGTGTCCAAAATAATCTAATTGCGCTAAACTAATTAAAATAGCTGTTACAGATAAACCTATTGTTGATAGTATGATATCTTTTATAAATTATTTTGTTTTGACTAAATATTTTTTATCTACAATGGATTTAATCCAAACTGGGAACATTTCTAAAGGTCTTTGTATAAACCAAAGTGGGTAAGATAGCATTACGAATATGAGTAGATATATCCAGGCTGCGAATAGGTTTAACCAATTGTCATTGTATTCAACTTACCAGTGATATGCGCTCAAATACGGGAAATACTTTGGCGCGGCTTCTCTCAGGAATGGGTGGTGAACGATGTAAATCGGCATGAGTAGTCTTGATATTTCATCAATTATTTTTTGCCAGAATGAATTGAATCGCGGAAATGGAACAACATCTAGCATGATAAATATTCCGTATGGAATATGGGCGTATTTTTGTGTCCATCCTTTCTTCCTACACATAGTAAGCCATGTATAAATACAAGCACAGCTTATTATGTACCTAGCTATTATATTTATCTTTGTTTTGCAGTAAGCGAATTAAACTATTCTCTTATCTTTGCATATCCACTCCCTGAGCCAGTAGCACCACACTCCGAAGCAATATTCGTTCATAAAGTCGCAGTGCACGTTAATTCTATTCGAGATCGCAGTAAACACAACTAAAATAACAAATATATTATAGTAATTATCTTTTGTTATCTTATTTTTAGTTCGATTTGAAAATATTTTCTGCCATAAACACCTAATAACAAACAATATACATATTAACACAAAATAAACGGTCTCAACGTTAAATAATTACTAACTGAACCACGCAGACCCCGAAACGGTTTAAGTCAAGCTCGGCCTCCCACTGTAAAACGGAAGGAACCACACTTTCCAGAACTCGGCTGTATGGGAGTGGTAAGTAACGCGCCCGTTCTCGCCAAAAAAGAAATACAAAAATGGGGCGTATCCGAGCCCGAAAACAAATAGTATCGCTCGGGAGTGGAAGTAACGCTTAATGTAAAAGTAACCAAATTAAAGAACGAACTTTTAAAAACTGTTTTACGTTAAAATTGGTTTAATTGAGTTCATTGTGAAGAAGGAGGAGAAAACGAAGAACAAACGGACAGTCGCGCGGCCATTGGAATATTGAATGGTTGCGGAAATGGATTACCAATTTAGACCGAATATGGCGTGATATGGCTCACAAGGACTATCATACACATCCAACAACGCTGGATATTAATCCAGTATGAAAGACGCGGCGAAATTATATTAAAACGCTGCTAAATCTTGTTATGCGCACTATTTGGAGCTTCAGCGTCGATAGTACTTGATTAAGGAGCGGTATTGACACTTTCAACAGATTCTACAGAAATTTCATGTATCTTCTATCCAGACATGTTTTGAAGTGATATTTAAATATTATAGTAATATATTTGTGAATATTACGATATATCGATCCAATTATTATCAAATAATAATTAAAAAACATGAATAATTTAGTATATAATGATAAATAAATGAATTAATTATTATGATAAAAATAATATTATTATAAAAATTAAACTGGGATACATTACAATGAAGACTTCTAATTTAACTGACTATTAATAAGGAAATTCTCCTAATGCCTCAATATTCAGCTAATTCTATCAAAGAATATTTTCACATATGGTAGGCAATAGTGTATTCAGGGATAAAGAGTATGGATAAATAAGTTTTAAATAATATTTAATAATTATTATCCACTCATCCTCAATTTGAGGACCTCAAGACTTTCGAAAGCGAATATATTCATATTATAAATGCACACATATAAATATAATATAATTCGTTCATAATTATGAAATATATTATGAATTATAAATCGTATTATAATTTATAATAACTATAAGGACCCTCCTTATTCAACATTTTAATTTAAATAAGTCTATTTGTGAGATTTTACCTTTATCTAATATCTTTCTTTTGATATTGAAAGCTTATGCGATTTTGCTCTATACAGTGTATCCAAGAGTCTATTTGTAAGATTTTACCGAATTACATACTAGTAACATGACTCACTCAACATCAACAATCCAATAATACATCCAAACGTAATAAATAAATATATACTAATTATTTTACTGACCTCAAGGCTCAGCCATTTACAAGTCTATATATTAATAATTCTTGTGGTCTAATTTAAGCGATTTTCTGGTTTTGTTCATGTCCAACTCAGAATTTCTTGAATTATTTCAAGTAAGTCTATAAGTGATATTATCCTATTATTTTTTGCTCCATTGTCTTTTCTACTTTGCTGCGGCACAATTATGTTCAATAAAACAATAATAACTCTGGTTATATTATGCGGAGCTATTATCATAACTGTATAAGTAAACTTGTTTTATATTGTTACAAAGATTGAAGAAAATAATAAAATAATTAAGAAAATAATTTACTTTTCCTGTACAGGGGATTTCTACAACTTGTACTACATTTGAAAACAATTAGTATAGTTAATCTAGTATATATATGATAATCTAGAAGAACAAATTTATATTTCTACTAGTCAAAGTTTTATAGTTTCATAAATCCAGTACTGGATATTGAATGTAGTGTATTAGTCAAGTAAACATAAATTTTAAGTTAATTTTTATAGGATCCTTGAGATTAATTTTGTAGTAGTTATTCTACCTATTATAAATTATTTAAGATTTCATTAAGAATTCATTATCTTTAATAGTAGAACGAAGTGGCAACTTTCAATCTGCAATGTTATTAATTTCTAAATTAAGAAGCTACTATATCAATTATTTCAGTTTAATAAAATTATTTATTCCCTCTTTCCCATTATATAAGAACTTGGAATAGAATTATTAATATAAACGAGAATATCTTTATAGAGTAAGAATTGAGCTAAAATCCAGTTACCTGCTATATAAATATTATAATATTATAGTTTGGACTTTACTTTTACACAATTCAATTGAAGTTGGCTCCAAAGTTACTTTGTACATTTAGAAGTAGTGTATTTTGTTAGCTCAGATATGTTAGTTCTTGTATTTACTATGAGAAAAGTTGATCTATAGTAGTTCACTAGAAGCTTAACAAAAATCAGTTTATAACTCTTTTCATTGGCATTTGTTTTGATTAAAATTAATAAAGGGTTTCCTTGTAAAGACCCAGCAGGGCCTTCACTGAGTCGTTAACGGACCAGTTTCACCTTATTCACTAACTTAATTTCCAGACACTTTCCTTTGATGCATTGTTTCATTAACTTAGGTTCCTGGTCCTTCTTCGTTTATTTGATTTTGCAAATTCCTAATTTCAAAAAATATATCGAATTAAATAGTAATTCTATTATAATTTATAATACTAATATACTATACTATACAATTAACGGGACATTATTCATATTAATTTGGAGTTAAAGTATATATGGAGTTAAAATATTTCAAATATAAATATCATATAATTATAATAGTTTTCATATTTTATATAAATACTGTTGTTAGATAGTATCCACTTCAAATGAGGCAAACTCTGAAGAAATCTGTGTAAACAGACGTAAATAAATTCCTATTAAATTTTATAACTGAAATATATAAATATCCAAGCTAAAACCAGCTTTTATACAATTATACAATAAAATCGCTTTAAATCAGCGCAAGTTAATGGATCAAAATCGAAACCGCACTTATTGATAGATTTCCATTCATCAAAAGCTACAAGACAAAGACTTACTCTGAGAAGCAGTTTAGAGACTTGATATTAGCTAACTGGCTTCCTCCATATCCTTAGAAAGTACAAAATGATATTGAGATAGCTATTACAGAACTTTTGAATTCCAAAACAGATGAAATAAAAAAATTAAAGACTGAAAATTAATTCAAAAATTTTGTGAGCAAGACTCTGAAGTATATTAAAGATAAATTTAATTTAAATGGAACTGATTTACATTAGTACAAATAATAGTATCACAAGAATAGAAGGATTATCGTTAAATAACTCAATGAAATTAGAGAGAGCAAAATGACAATACAAATATAACACACGCGTCAAGAGGAAGAAGTAAGCTTTGAAACTCCTCAAACTCCACCTCATTTATTCAAAACTGTTTCTGTCGATGAATCATAAAAAATAACAAACAAAACCCAAAAATATACTCCGTTATTTGTAGATGAAACAATAAAATACTACCCGCGTGAGGAAAATTAATCATGCAATTATGATCAAGAAGTAGGATTATAGAATTTGGACTTCTATAATTTTGACGATACGCCTTTAGATACATGCGTTACAGAGTTCCCTCTTCAGAACATTAATACCGATTCATAAACAAGTAAATGAATTTACTTATAAATATATTATACTATATATACTTTTAAATATTTTTAAATAATTTTCAAAATGATATCAGTTCACTCGTTATATTTATGAACAGAGAATTATCCCTGTTCAGAATTTTCAGCTGTGAAAACATTAACAGTGAACAAGTTAAAGAGTTCCAATTCGAATTCACTTTCGAATTCGGAAAAACTCTCTTAAATTTCGCTTTCTTCGTTTTCAATTGGAAATAGTGAAGAATGGTTAGTTTCATCGTTAATTGAGGACTAAATTGAAGCGTAGGGGCTCATAGTGATATAGTGAATACTATTGAACGATTTCATTTATTTCTATATTTAATACCTCATTTTACTTTGTTACTTTGAGAATTGATACAAATCAGTAGGCTATAAATTGAACTTCTCGTTTGTGATCTGAAGAAGCTGTTTTACGAACGTGGATGTGTACTCGTAACTGGAATCTGATATGAGATGTTCATGCAATTACTAAATCACATTAAATATGAATTGCTAAATAGAGTCTTAAAGCTATTTTGGATATGGCGGCAAACTATTTGGTATTATAGATTTTACAAATCTCTGACGAGAGTTAAAATTACTAATATTATACTATTGATATATTATTCTATCTATTTCCTTCCATTATATCATTCTTGAAGTATTAATATGTGATTAAAAGAATTAAACAATATTTTTAACTTCTATTAGTAGTCTTTTTGCATGTAATTGTTGTTACATCTATGCAACTATTGATTTATCAATTTAAATTAACTAAGATGAAGGCAAACGTGTTACCATTTTGAAGTGGAAGTTATTAAATATATTTAAATGTATATTATTTTGAATTATCTGCGCATCAGTTATTAAATTATTAAATCGTTATTCTATTAAGTGTTTTGGTTTTAGCTTAACTATTCAAACTTAACATTCACCTTACATTTACTAAATATATAATGAAAATTACTATAATTACAATTTTACCTTAGATTTGTGTTTTCGTGTATATTTGAATTATTTATTAATAAATTTATAATTTAACGTATTAGCGGCATTAAAATTGATATTGAAGAGAATCAAGAAGTCAATGATTATAATTTGTATATAGCTATAGTGCATTTAACCTCTAAAATGACCACATTTCATCAAAAATGGCACATATTAAGCGGAAAATAATGTTCACGTGATGTATATTGTGTGTAATAACATAATTATAAAATTTATACTACATAAATTTATATTACATTGTAGAAAGAAAAACAATTTTTCACTTTAAGTCAAATATTTCAGATTTTTCGAGTGGAATCGCGTTAAGTTCCGTTTAATCCAAATCGTTTTTCACTTCGTTTGGATGATTTAAAGGAGTTTTTAACAAAACATTTTGCAATTCGGTTTTAACTTAACAAATCATTTTGTATTGTTGTTTTCCGAATTGGAACGGGTCAGTTTCTTTTAGTTAGAATTTTAGGTTTACATTATAAAGGAAGCCTTTCGTGAACATATTTATAATATTGTCTTATCTTTCAATAGGCATATAACGTGGTTTAATTTATCTAATTTAGGAGGATATGTGCTGCTAAATCATATGCTACACGTTTCTGGGATATGGAGGTAGCTAATTTGGTACAATTATGTTTATAAATCTCTAGTGCGAATTAATAATTTTAACGTAAGTTTTGTATTATTCACATACAATTGCATCTATTTCGGCCCATTAAATACTTTTGCAAATATTGAAATCTAATTTGTACTATTTGGCGATATCCTTGATGTCAAGTTTTCTCCCATTACTTTATAATTGTATTTGAATTTATTGCAAAATTGACTCTTCAATTTCACGTTAAATAGTTATAGGAATACTTGAAATCATTTTAGACTTGAAGTGGAAATATTAAATAATATTAAATATACTAATAATATTATATACATCTACTCTATTATTACCACTTTAATACTTCAAATTATTTCATCAAGTCGCTTCCACTTGAAGTATTTTTCAATTCGTAATTACAACATCGTTAACTAATAAACTCTCATATTTTATAAATACTGAATGATAACGAACTTTTCATTTCAATTGAAATTTAATATAATGAAATTTATAATGAAATTTATATAATTATAACAAATAAAAAATAGTTCACTCTATCTTTTTAAATTCTAATACTTGTTCTAATTCAGACTGTTCTGGTGTAACACAAACGAATCCAATTTTGTTTTCTAAAGGATCATCGAGTTAGGAATCATCTTCTATTAATATTGATTCGTTAGTGGTTTGATTCTAAATTAATTGGACTTCATTTTTTATTTATGATTTAATTTTGTTCTATTGCTTTGTATATTAGAATAAATCAGTTTGTTTTAGGTTAAATTCTTTATTTACAGCTTAAGTCAGCTTTTTTGTCAACGTAGACATACCATAATAATAAATATATTCGTTGACTCCTGACATAATATCCCTAAATACATTAGATAAATACTATTGTATTTTACTTTGCAATTCTTATGGATAAGGAGGCAAACTATTTGGTACTATGGTGCCAACGAATCTCTAACGCGAGTTGAACCTGTCAATACAATATAGTTAGCAAATAGCTCTGTCAATCGCCCTCCATTAAATAATTCTTGTTGTATTATGTTACTAGAAATAAGTAACAACATCTTTGAGCTCAACTTCTACTTTATTGCTCTAGAGTTGATTTAGTATAAGTTTTACGATTGAGTTGTCAATTTAGCACATGAGTGCTGAAGATAGCCTTGAGACCATTTAGGAGTGGAATAAGCCCAATAAGATAATTATTTTATTAATCAGTGCATTTATTTTCCCATGTGCCTCCATAGCTCAGCTGGTTAGAGCGTGCGGCTGTTAACCGCAAGGTCGACGGT
The DNA here is from genome assembly GCA_963988835.1 of Hexamita inflata. Lineage (NCBI taxonomy): Eukaryota > Fornicata > Diplomonadida > Hexamitidae > Hexamita > Hexamita inflata. The sequence continues at coordinate 398,087 of CAXDID010001240.1, forward strand.
TCAATCCCGTCTGGAGGCGATTTTATCTTTTTTCATCATTTTTCATCACAATCTTATTTTCCGCTCGAATCCGCTACATTTGCATCTGTACTTTTGTGTTCACCCTTTAATCAAATCTTAAATATGTTTCACTCCACATATAATGCTGTTCGTTTATTCTCTGTTTTGCGGTCCAAACCAGTTTCAGCAGAACGACTCTTGTGTTTGCGTTGATTCAAAAATGACCCTTTAAAGCAATTTTTGCGTTTGCTCATCGAACTACTTTCAAATCGGTCAGAACTGTTTGGAGTGCAACGGAGGGAACTTGTACAAAAACTACTGCGAATGCCCCGACAATTCCCTTTACGACATCGGAAGCCAACGTTGCAAAACGATTACCACTTCAAACGACAACAGTCAAAGTCAAAATGATAACTCAAAATAAAATGATGAAATGAACAAAGTTCTGAACAAAATTGACAAACTAGAGGTTAAAATGGACCAGGTGATTCAAGCGGTAAACGGAATTATTCAAATGGCCGGCCAACAAAACGGTCAACAACCACAACAACCACAAATTCCAGCAGAAACTGAAATTACTGACGACATGAGCGTTAACGACAATACTCTGCTTACGTGCGAAAGCATCATCGCCGCGAGAGGCATGAAGGTCCAGTACTGCCAGAAGGCCGAGAACCTGTACAAGCTGAAGCTGAAGGACGACATCAAGTTCTCCGAAACGATCAACTACATCTTCCTGAAGGCGCCCAAGATCGCGAACGTCCAGGTGGAGTCCAACATGCTCAACGAAGCCGTGTTCGCCGTCTTCGGCTTCTCCCAAGAAAAGCTGACCGTGCAGAACATCACCCTCAACATCTCCCTGGTGGCCAACGCGATGAGCGCAGCCCTGCTCTGCGACGTGTGCGATGCCATGGTAAAGGACTCCACCCTGATCTTCATCGCCAAGTCCGAGGAGTGCGGCGGCCTCGTCCTGAACGGTCAGACCTCCCTCGAGGTGTTCGACTCCTTCGTGCAGATAAGACTGTTCGGCACACGCGTCGGCGGCATCATCGGCTATATAAAGGCTCCTCTGACCACTTTCGAGCTGGTACGCGTCAAGCTGAACGGCTTTTTGAGGCAGTTCTACCAGGTGGAGCCAGTGATCGGCGTGGTCGTTTCAGAAACAGTGGACCAAGTCGTCTGGTTCAGAGGCGTGTCCCTGTGTTTACTCGGAAAATTCGAGCTGGCCGGCCGTGGCGCCTTGCAACAACAAGTGTCAGATCCGGTCGAACAAAGAACCTGCCAAGCCATGTGCGAAGAAGTCGGCCAGTTTTTCTTGTTCGGTATCTGCGCGCCCAAAGAAGACAAGGAGTTCCAGCTATTCGAAATACCCGCTCCGAAATTCGCCAACTCCACGGAGTCCTGCGAGTCCCAGATCGCGGCCAGAGGGTTCAACATCACGTTCTGCAAGAAGCAGGAGTACGTCTACAACCTGGAGCTGCAGAAAGACCTCAAGTTCAACGCGCACAGCAGCTACATCTTCTCCAAGACCCAGAAGATCGCGAACGTGGTGGTCAAAAGCAACGTGAACAAGGGAGTCACCTTCGCCGTCTTCGGCTTCTCCCACTACAAGCTGGAGCTGAAGGAAGTCAACATCAAGATCAAGCTGGATGTGATGGCCCAGAACGCCGCCCTGCTCTGCGAGAGGTGCGCGATCCGCGCGGACTCGGCCGACTTCTCGTTCGACGCGAAGGCCGTCAACGTGGCCGGCCTCGCCATGAACGCAGAACAATTAATAATCTTGAACAACAGCTTCCTGCAGCTGCGCCTCTTCGGAGAGAACGCGGCCGGCGTGGCCTGCTTCGTGAAGCAAGAGCTTATTTAGTTCCAGCTAAACTTTGTGAACATCACCGGCTTCCTGCGTCCATTTTACGATGCTCAGAACGGATCAATAGGCTTCGTCACTGCCGAGTGCGTTGACCAACAGAAAATCATTTTCAAAGAAGCTTCAGTATGTATCGCTGGTAAATTTGAACTGTCTGGCAAAGGATAACTTGTTCCTCAGATGGATGGACAATGGGAATAACTTTCATGCGAAGTTATGTGTTCAAGAGATGGGAAGAAATTCTTGTATGGTCTTTGCGAAAACTAAGATGTTGAAATATCATTAGTCGAATAACTAAAACCGACTGGATTTGAAACAGCAAGTATAGTAGTAGAAGATGAAGTAAAAGATCAAATGGACGCCGATTCGCTTGGCAAAGTAACATGCGAAAGCATCATCGCCGCGAGAGGCATGAAGGTCCAGTACTGCCAGAAGGCCGAGAACCTGTACAAGCTGAAGCTGAAGGACGACATCAAGTTCTCCGAAACGATCAACTACATCTTCCTGAAGGCGCCCAAGATCGCGAACGTCCAGGTGGAGTCCAACGTGCTCAACGAAGCCGTGTTCGCCGTCTTCGGCTTCTCCCAAGAAAAGCTGACCGTGCAGAACATCACCCTCAACATCTCCCTGGTGGCCAACGCGATGAGCGCAGCCCTGCTCTGCGACGTGTGCGACGCCATGGTAAAGGACTCCACCCTGATCTTCATCGCCAAGTCCGAGGAGTGCGGCGGCCTCGTCCTGAACGGTCAGACCTCCCTCGAGGTGTTCGACACCTTCGTGCAGATAAGACTGTTCGGCACACGCGTCGGCGGCATCATCGGCTATATAAAGGCTCCTCTGACCACTTTCGAGCTGGTACGCGTCAAGCTGAACGGCTTTTTGAGGCAGTTCTACCAGGTGGAGCCAGTGATCGGCGTGGTCGTTTCAGAAACAGTGGACCAAGTCGTCTGGTTCAGAGGCGTGTCCCTGTGTTTACTCGGAAAATTCGAGCTGGCCGGCCGTGGCGCCTTGCAACAACAAGTGTCAGATCCGGTCGAACAAAGAACCTGCCAAGCTATGTGCGAAGAAGTCGGACAGTTCTTCTTGTTCGGTATCTGCGCGCCCAAAGAAGACAAGGAGTTCCAGCTATTCGAAATACCCGCTCCGAAATTCGCCAACTCCACGGAGTCCTGCGAGTCCCAGATCGCGGCCAGAGGGTTCAACATCACGTTCTGCAAGAAGCAGGAGTACGTCTACAACCTGGAGCTGCAGAAAGACCTCAAGTTCAACGCGCACAGCAGCTACATCTTCTCCAAGACCCAGAAGATCGCGAACGTGGTGGTCAAAAGCAACGTGAACAAGGGAGTCACCTTCGCCGTCTTCGGCTTCTCCCACTACAAGCTGGAGCTGAAAGAAGTCAACATCAAGATCAAGCTGGATGTGATGGCCCAGAACGCCGCCCTGCTCTGCGAGAGGTGCGCGATCCGCGCGGACTCGGCCGACTTCTCGTTCGACGCGAAGGCCGTCAACGTGGCCGGCCTCGCCATGAACGCAGAACAATTAATAATCTTGAACAACAGCTTCCTGCAGCTGCGCCTCTTCGGAGAGAACGCGGCCGGCGTGGCCTGCTTCGTGAAGCAAGAGCTTATTTAGTTCCAGCTAAACTTTGTGAACATCACCGGCTTCCTGCGTCCATTTTACGATGCTCAGAACGGATCAATAGGCTTCGTCACTGCCGAGTGCGTTGACCAACAGAAAATCATTTTCAAAGAAGCTTCAGTATGTATCGCTGGTAAATTTGAACTGTCTGGCAAAGGATAACTTGTTCCTCAGATGGATGGACAATGGGAATAACTTTCATGCGAAGTTATGTGTTCAAGAGATGGGAAGAAATTCTTGTATGGTCTTTGCGAAAACTAAGATGTTGAAATATCATTAGTCGAATAACTAAAACCGACTGGATTTGAAACAGCAAGTATAGTAGTAGAAGATGAAGTAAAAGATCAAATGGACGCCGATTCGCTTGGCAAAGTAACATGCGAAAGCATCATCGCCGCGAGAGGCATGAAGGTCCAGTACTGCCAGAAGGCCGAGAACCTGTACAAGCTGAAGCTGAAGGACGACATCAAGTTCTCCGAAACGATCAACTACATCTTCCTGAAGGCGCCCAAGATCGCGAACGTCCAGGTGGAGTCCAACGTGCTCAACGAAGCCGTGTTCGCCGTCTTCGGCTTCTCCCAAGAAAAGCTGACCGTGCAGAACATCACCCTCAACATCTCCCTGGTGGCCAACGCGATGAGCGCAGCCCTGCTCTGCGACGTGTGCGATGCCATGGTAAAGGACTCCACCCTGATCTTCATCGCCAAGTCCGAGGAGTGCGGCGGCCTCGTCCTGAACGGTCAGACCTCCCTCGAGGTGTTCGACTCCTTCGTGCAGATAAGACTGTTCGGCACACGCGTCGGCGGCATCATCGGCTATATAAAGGCTCCTCTGACCACTTTCGAGCTGGTACGCGTCAAGCTGAACGGCTTTTTGAGGCAGTTCTACCAGGTGGAGCCAGTGATCGGCGTGGTCGTTTCAGAAACAGTGGACCAAGTCGTCTGGTTCAGAGGCGGCAACATTTAACCTAATATTCCATTATTTTCCATATATTACACAATCAACGGAACCAATTAAACCAAACGAATATAGATTTTGTAATTATAGTTGGCAATTCACATTTACATTTGAAATAATTAAAGTACTATTACTTTTTATTTAACCAATTAATATTCCTGATAACTACAAATATGAAGTTGTCCAAATATCGTTTTAATTATACAATATATCATTGATGTTAATTTTAGAGTCATTATATGAACAAATTAGTCCGCCAAATTAAGATTAACTGGAAGTAGTTGACAAAATCAACATAATTTTGTTAGATTAGCTTGTTGACGAAATTTAAATGTGATTTATTGTCACTTAACTATTTTTAATAGTTGATAACAAATAAGAAGATAGGTTTCCAACTTAAAATATATTTGTTGTGATAATTAAATGATAGACTGACACTATGGTGTTTTGTGCAGAAATTGTTACTAGAGACACACATTCTGTACTAATGTAACTACCAAATATTTGATATCCATTTATGCTAATATTTCCCATAACAGAATGAATTAAACTAATACTTCCTGATGTTGATTGTGTAAATGATAAGTTCATTAACAAGTCTTAAATTTGTGTGTTAACAGTATTTGTTTGAAGTAAACTTAATTATACTCCTGAATTTACATGGATTTAACACGAATCTTTTTAAACAATGCTCATTTCGTGAATCATTGCAGTATCACTCAATGTAAGAATGCTTCCAGTGTTATTTACAACAAGAGTTTACAACTATATTTTTATTTTTGAGAATTTTGTTTAGTTTTTGAATAATGTAAATGTTGATGCAACTGTTTATACGTCAATAAATGCATTTTAGATTTATTAGTCAAAAACATACTAACCATTTTGGAAGCTTGAACTGTTAATGATATTTGTTATCGAACTTATATTAAATGTTTTGAAATAATAAGTACTTTAACTATTTATGAAAAGTAGTTATGTGTTCACGGTGTAAGTAAGATATTGTAGACTGTTAATTTGAGCTTATAGCTGATTATTAACATTTTGTAGTAATATATTTGTATCTTACAGTTTTTAGTTCACCTACGAATTGTTTGATACTATTGCAAGTTCTAAGGTTGAGACGTTGTTTTACATTATCGTTGACAACGTAGTCGAATTATCATGAATACGTTAATCCAAAATAGTTAAATTTTATTGTATATTTTAATTCAAATTAGAATAATTTGAAATAATATATTGCTCCAAATTTAATGAGTTTGATATTAGATTGTCTGAGAGTTTTGTAATATTATCAAAAATACGTTTGTCTAATATTGAAGTGTTAAATTTCAAATTAAAGTCAGCATGTGAAAAATTCGATATAATTGCACTTTCGAGATTAGATGAATTCAATATTAACGCTTATGTTTATATCGATGCATTATTTCCAATATACTAATCCAACTATTAAGCTTTTTATAATAAATCATTGTTGAGCTGATTCATTGTATTATTTAATGAAGTAACATTTTCAAATATTCTTTTGTCTAATATAACATTATTAGAGTCAATATATTAATTATTCTTGGAAATATTAGAAATAATATATTATTCCATCAAAACCTAACTTGATAATATATCATTACTTAACAACGAAATGTTACTAATTAAGTGTTCTTCTTAAACTCTGAAGTTATATTTCTAATTTTAATCTAACAAAGAATAGTTAGAATTTATATATTATTATGTATTTGATATATTTTCTGAAATATATTTGTTTAAAAGTGATGCGTTATTCTATATTCGTTGGTCCAATGCAGTAACTATATTTGATAAATTATTTTCATTTTATCCAAAGAATTAATCTATTTTACTTGAAAGATTACTAATCATTATATTTTATGAAGTTAAAACATATACTAAGTCAATACATTGTGATATATTAAATAGGTATCCCTATTTACATGTACATTCTAATCCGTTAAATATAAATGGCTCAACACACATTTGTGTTTGGTTAGATGTAATGTATTAAGAATTAGAAAGCTTATTTAAACATAAGCCGTATGAATAATACATACTACCACATATATTATTACATAATATTTCTGTAGATTTAGAAAATATAAGTTACGAATTATTATATTCACTATTTATATATCCGAAATTACAAATTTATACAAACTAAATATTTATGTTAATTATAACATCTGTAATTGAAACAAAATTGATGTAACTCCCCTATTTTCATAGCTAGTAATGTTAGTATCAGATACATTGAATAATATTTGGTTTGAAATATAATATATAATACTCGATGAATGTACACTATAAAATCGTTATTGCAATGAAACATTTGATAATATTACACTGTAACTTGCTTGGAATATGATTCCAGAAAGTTGTTGACCCTCTCCGATAAATATCAATAATGAATATTACGCCTGCAAATTACATGACATACAAATTAACGCACCTTAATTAACTTCAAAAGATAAAGATATATTAATTGTTGTTAACTGAATATCAATCTCTTTGTTCAAGCCAAATAGTGCAAAGTTATTATTGTTAAATATTACTGCCATTAGTTATGATTTTTATACAAGATTTGAATTTATAAACACATTTAATTATTTGCCAGAATGAATTAAAGAAATGTTAGTTAAAATATTCAAAGTGTTCAATTAACTAATTTTTTAGCAATACTAATAATATTAGTTATTCATTAATATACTTGAAGCGCAAGTATTTAATTTTGAAGATTGTAATATTTTAAATTAAATTATAATAGATGAAAACATAGTTAATACGATTTAGAAACAGTGATGGGCTCAGGAATGATAAAAGTAGGTATATATGGTCCCTATTTACAGTTTTGCCACTTTCAAAAAAGATTCCAGCCCTTTACGCTGAAAATACACTACTTTCTAGTGCTTTTAACCATTTTCAAAAAGATTCCAGCCCTTTACGCTGAAAATACACTACTTTCTAGTGCTTTTAACCATTATGGAATGGAAAATAGACAAAAATAATTTTAAAAATCAAAAATATCATCACACATTCTAAATCAGAAAATAGCCATCAATGATTGAAGTGATTATGCCAATATTTATTTATATTATGCTGTTATATCACATTTTATATTTCACACTACTTCAACCCACGTCTTTATATCCAAAAAAAATAATTGTGATTTTAAGGTCTAAATTTTCAGATTAATTTATAAGATTTTTTTAACATAAGAAAAAGAAAATGTAATATTTAAAGACACAGAATGTTATAGAATTATGTGATAATACATGTGAAGATTTTGATGAAGTTATTTTATATTTAGATTCTAAAAATAAGAGAATCAATAAAAGTAATAAATTTAACCCTCAATCAATTAATCTTAAAGTATTAGCCATAGTTATGCTAAAAGATAATAAATTTGTAAATTCATTAGAAATACAAAATAATAATATATATACACTGAAACATATCCATGAAAAACTTGTTAATACATCAATAATCAAAGTTCATATTTAAAAAGAATTGAAATAATTCAAATTACCAAAAACAGGTGAGATGTGTGATTTTTACCCATAACTATAATACAAAGTTAGTGATAAAGAATTAGACCGCTTTAATCTATTAGAAATTTAAAAAGAATACAGTAAAGTAATAATTGATAAAGAAATATCATTTGATGAGTGAACCAGCAATCAATCTTTTTTGTTTTTAAAAAATGACCTTAGTTATGACCTTAACAGGAACTTAAAGTAATGAAACACTTCATTTATCACCTTTTGATTAACAATTATTATATGAATATGATAAAGATGAGGTAGATGTTAACATAAAATTAACGTTTATTCCTCCATATTATGCAATTGATCACAATAAATTTTATGTGTAACGTATTGATAATGATGAATGGTAAGAAATTTAGATAAACGCATAATTCAAAATAGATGATGAGCAATAACTCATAAATAAATTTAATGAAATATGCGCACAAGTTAATTATTAAATATAAGTTGATAACTAATACTATGAAAATAATAACAAATTGCGTTTCACATCCACTATATTTAAAGCTATTAAAATAGATGATTATTATTTTAGTAAAATATTAGGATTCAAACAGAATACTGTTTATGAAATGAATGAAGCAGGGTATATAACAGCAGATTAAATACTATATCCATATATTTATAAATATCTAATTATCAATTGCTATGATATATAAGATTTTACAGTAGTTGAAAAGGGATAGAAGCGTTTTCTATTGATGAAATAATTTAGAAATTGGTAAGCAGGTGTAAATACATAAGTAACAAGTGATTTATCAGTTTCATTTCCAATAATTAATTTAATGAAAGGGATATAAGTTTAGTTTTTAGATGAGAATTACATACCCTTACCATTAAGTGGTTAAGAATATACAATTGATCTATATATTGGTAAAAGCCGTAAATAATTAATGAAGAAATAGTATCAAGAAGAACAACAATAAATTAAATAGCAAGAAGAGCTCTAAAAGAGACAAATATTAGAATAACGCAAATAAGAAAAAGAATAAGATGAAATGATGTAAGAACAGCAAGCCCAGTAAATTATGAAATAATACTATGAAGATGAAGAGAAAGAACTACAAGCTATGGAACAATCATATACATTACATTCATAGAAACCAACTCAAATTAATTAAATATTAAATGAGAATTAAAAACAGAAATTAATACGTAAAAAGAAAATCAATGAATTGAACAAGAAGTTGTAGAATAGATAAATAAAAGCTGAAGATTATAACAGATAAACACAAGAGATAAAATAAGAAATCCAAGAAATTAAAACAGAGCGTTATGGTATTTTATCATACGCGTTATAGAATATAGATAATAGCGTTGAAATAGTAGATGATGGAACTGAACATAAAAATATGAAAATTAAACAAGAAGAAGAATTATTAAGATAGCCAGAACTTAAATCCTCATGGGGATTAGATTAAACTGTATAATAAATGTATAATAATGAACACAATCATGAAGATCAAGACAACACTACACCATTAGATCAAGATCAGTTAAATTAATATGCATGGAATAAAACAAAACTTAACCCTGAATAAACCATATAACCACCACCTAATTAGAAACAAGATTTTGACAAGTATTTAGAAGAAGGACAAGAAAAATTTGATTAGAGCATTATTAAAGGAACAGAAATACCTAAATCTATATATTATAACCCAGAAAACTAAAATTTATAAGAAACAATATTACAAGACTTATAAGAAACCTAAGCACCTAATATAGAAGAGACTAAAGTATTAAGTTAATTATAGTAAACAGGACAGAAATTTTAACAAATTGATCAGTATAATTAGCTATTATAATAAATAAATCAAGTTAACTCAAAATAATAGTTAGTAGAAATAGCAAAATAAATGCTTTAATATAAAGATTTTATTAGGTAAATTGACTAATAAAATAACAATTATTTAAAATAGTTATATGATGACAAGCTTTAATAATACGGTAAGAAATGATTAAGTCAGAATTTTTTAAGATAAGAAAAATGGAAACCTAACAACAGAACATGACAATAGATACATCATCTATAATAACTGACCCATCCAGACCCTTAATCCCAAGTGAATAAACACCTTTAAAAATTGATAGAATGAATAAAGATGTTAAACCACCACCAAAAGAAGGATATGAGTATAAATTTGGAAAAAATGGATGGAGAGCACAGAAAATCATAACAACAGAATAGAAGCAAGCAAAAGGTTAATAACTTAGATAAGCTAAGTAATTAAAATAACAAATAGAACCTTAACCATAATAAAATGAAATATCACTTACATAAACAGTTGAGGATTTGAAATAGTAATTAAGATAGCTATCAGAATAAAAACAATAACCTGTTTCTATGCCTGAATCTGTTTAAATAGCTAAAACTAAAAAGATAAGATAAGTAAAAGTAATTGATAAGACAATTGATAATCCAACACTCTTATAATTAGGTTTTGGATATAAAATTATTGATGAAGAATATAGTGATTGAATGAATGACACTAAGTCTGAATATATATTTTTTCTCTAAAATAAAAATGATCAAAGATGATAACATCATACAATTAGAATCATAACCAATAAATATTATGAGTTTTGGATGTATTGGTTTATATGGGAAAACTAACACAGGAAAGACAACATAGCTTTTTAAACTAAAAGACGCATATATAGAGAATAGTAAGAAATAATAATATGATTTAGACAACCCATGTGTATTAGGAGGAGAATTTACACACATTTACTTTATATCACCATCAATATAATCAGATAAAACAAGTAAAAAGAACTAAAATGACAATATTATCAAAATTGATGGTTAAAAAGAAAATATACTCAATCTAATACAATATATACGGTAAATGAAAGATTAGATAGAAATAATAATTGAGTTATAGTAATAATTAAGGTAATTTTTCAAAGAATAAACTAATATCCAATATGATAGACATACAGCTGTTTTATTAATTAATATACTAAAATTAATTGAACAAACAAAAAGAAAATACCCATAATTAATATGTAAAGAGTAAAATTAAGTGATTATAGATAATCTTAAAGAGTTATATTAGATTTTAGGTGTGAAAACTGATTACACATGGATACGCATTCCTAAAATTATGACCATGTTTGATGATATGAGCGGCACATCGTTATTTACTAATTCAATTGAAAATGAGTTTTATAAATTTATAGTTTAAAGACGTCATTTACACGTATTTGCATGTTTCATAGTTGCTCACAGTATCACAAATTTATATTATTAATTTAGAGTTAACTAAACAGCTATACTATTATTTAATGGGCTCAAACCTGAATAAATGAAAGAATACTTTAATACAATTTAAGAGGTTCAAAGCAATAATTTTGGTGAGAAAGAATTCACAGAAATATATAAAAACGTTACAGGTTATTATGAGGATGATTTTGATAAAAAGATGAAATATAGATATAACTTTCTATATATAGTAATTTCACCAACACCAAGCATATACTAAGGATTTGAAAAAAGATTAAAGTGATGGCATCAGCAGAGTCATTAAGACATACTGTCTTTAGACGGTGTGTCATTTCAATGATTTCATATTATTATTACCGCCTGATAAATAGTCTATACCTTAATTAATTATACCGCCCGCCCCAGGTATCATACCTATAAGGCTTTAAACAGGTTTACGGGCAAATTACCAAAACTTACCTAAACCTCCTTTTATTTTTTACCATGTTGATTATCTTCTATACGCGTTATTAGATGTTGTTATTTATCTTTATGGTTTTTAATTAGACGTTCTTTGATCTCTTATATATTTAATTCCATTTACAGTTGCGGCTTTGACATCATTTAATGGTTACTATAATTATGACGGTGCTTATTGTATTAATTTATCAGCTAATTAATCTGCGCTTTATGATAATATATCAGTTACAGGATAAGTTTATGATGCTATTTTCATGGTTGGTATCATAGTTTTAATTTATTCTATGCTCATTTTTATTTTAGATAGAAAAAAATAATATTTTATATTTCATTTAACTAAAAGCCTTATAATTAAATTAGGATATTTATCAATTTCATTATCTTCTATATCTGTTAATTTAAAATCAATTTAACGTGTTAAGTTTTATTATTACCAAAAGAATACAGATGAATTCATACCTTATAAATTAATATCATTAAAAATTAGAATATCAATTAGTTCGCCATTCATATACAGTTTATACACAAAATCATTTTAGAATTTATTTACAATTGAATCGTTTTAATATGTTTTCAAATAATAATACAATATATTTTCTTTATTTACAACTATAGAATCTAAATTTACATCATACTCATCAACAAAATTATCAATAAAATCTTAATCTATCATTTTATTTTAATATTCCTCATAAGCATCAAATAAATTCAATGTTTAATACTATCCATGAACAGTCTCTTTAAATTTTACTATATAATTAAATCTATTTAATACATTATTGGGGGATATTTGACCTGATATCTATTAAACAGAAAAATAAGAAAGGTATTATTATAGATATTTTATTTTATCTAATTTTATGAATACTTAATGTTTTAAGTGTATCTCATTTTAGGGGTCTCTCACGGCCCCTAAGCTAAAAAACTGTGTTTTAATAAATACATTGCGCAAAGTAAATAACCTATCATCTTAATCTGTTACCCAAAAATTAAATACTTAACCTTTTAATAACTAATGGTGTATATCTATTGTTTAAGACTCAAATTAAAAATTATTACTTCTATCTAATATCATTAAAGCATTGATAGTGTCTTCACCAAATTGTGATGTATTAATAAAATCACATTAGACTTTTAAATATTGAATTCTGGCAATATTATCCTATGATAAATCTATAACCTAATTCACTTCAATATACTATTCATTCTAAAATCCAAATATTTACTTATAATTACCTGTCATATTTACACTTCCTGTAATCAATCCCTTCATTTAAAAATACTATTCATTAACTTATTTAAATTAAACAAATTTCTATTCTTTATTAATTTAATCGCATAAATCTTATAATGAGAAATATGATTTAATTATATCTTTATACAAATACTATGTTCCAAATAGAATTGATCCGTTACATGCTGCTGATAAATTAGTTCTTACTGATTATAATACCATATAATCATTCTATTTAAATAACGGGGCATATATTTACCCTTTTCCGTTTAATTGTGTTTATGCTATGATAAGTTACGCATTCTATTAATTCATTTATTATTAGCAAAAAAATATTCATTAAGACTTTGTGTCATCACTTCCGCCATATTTAGTGGTGTCATCATTTGAGACATTATTCAAATAAACCAGAAGCTTTTACACTAACTTTCAATAAATTACAAGCAATCTGTTTTAGCTATCTTTTAGTATTATTTTTGATTGTCTCATCTATCATATTATCAAGTAAAGTATAAGCTATTTGATAAGATATTGATCCATTATTTCCTAAAGCATTAGCAAGTCTGAGTTTTACATTATGTTTTCTGAGCTCACCCATAGATGGTTATTTTTACCATATATATTCAGCAAGAGAGCATAGTTATTTAATCATATTTTGCAGCTCATCAAATGTTATCTTATCATTAATAAACTTTTTGATAATTATATCAGCATAAGTATCAAATTATTGTGAATTATATCGCTCATTGTTTAATACTTACTGTGATCCCATCGTATTATATTCATCACTAATCGTTATAGTGTTTGAAGTCTGAGTTTGAGTTTGGTCAGTCTTAAGACTTTGCGTCACTTATCTATCCATCATATTTTTCTATATTTGAAAAAAATATATTTTATATGTTTCATTATTAACGTGATTTCAAATAATCATCATCCTATATAATTGTTTATTTCTTAGTATCAAAATAAAGAGAACTATCATATTTTTAAATAAGCTCAACAGTTACAGGTGTTTACTCAGAGATAAGTGTTTTAAGTGTTTATGTTAATGGATTATACACTTATCCAATATTTCCGTTAGTGAATAAACCAATCTAATAATCTAACATAATTTTCTAATTAAATGTATTTATACCATCACCAACAACATCTTAATTTGTATCAATACTGAAAGATTCTAAATTCATTGTTAATAAAGCATAATTCATCATAATTTTTAAAAATGAATCATAATACTATACCCCCTCGCTATATTAATTATACAGGTTTAATCCTCTTAACATTTCACACTTAAATGATGTAATGTTTTCTAAATTTTTGGAAAATACCTAATTTGATCGTGATCCTTTCCATAAATTAAAATATCTAAACCAATTAAATTCCTCATTCATATCATATACACCATTTATTATATTCATTTATTACTCAGCTGTAAACATTGTATATCTTTACTTTAAGTATAATGAGTCTTTTTAATTTGTATCATTAATACATAATCCAATACAAATATCAGCTGTTGATATATGACCGCTATATATTACTCTATTAGTTTGAGCGTATGTATTATCAGTTGGTAATTATGTATATTCATATCTTTTATACACATGTGAAAAACCATCTTTACCATTCAATTCAGCTTTTACTGAGGTGCTATCTTTTGTTACTGTTACCAATTCTAAAGCTATAATACCTGTTAATTTAGTATCTAAATAGTCTTCCTATCCAAATACTCTATAAATATAATCTTTTAATAGATAGAAATTTAGTTTAATTTCTGTTCCTCCTAATACATTTAATGGAAATACTATATCAGCATCTAATACTTAGTTAAGAATATTCAATGGAATTGTGAATGTTTTATTAAATAAGAAAGTAACTTGTGAATCAGCTGCATTTGTTGGTTTTGCTCCTTTTATTAATTCTGTTGCTGGAATTGATTTATCATCAAAATAAGATAAATCTGTTATATCCATATATGTTTTAGTTCTTCTATCACCTGCTGTTGCATATTTATATGGCAAAGCAATAAATTCTAAACATGGTTTATCACCTTAAAACCATGATTAGTTATGATTATTTTAGAATTCATTTTAATATTATTATTAGGCAAAAGCGGTATATCTTGATACCTATCTATCTTCATTATTCAAATTTTTATAACTAAACTCTGTTCTATCAATTATTGCGGCGCTATTACATGCAAAAGCCATGAAAGCAATTGGTTTCTTACCTGCGGATACCCATGATACAGTTGCGGCATTCCATACATATCTTTCAAAATACCAATAAGGGCCAAAACCATCTCTATTTTAAACAAAGTATCTTCCAATATTATCAGCTGGTGTTTTACCGTTTTAATTATATGGAAACGTTACTTTTAAACCAAATTATACAGTATATGATAAATATGATTAATTTTATGATAATATACTTTCACCTGTGCTTATTAGAAATTACATATTAACACCTGCCATATATGATAATGGTTTATCAGGTGATTACTGTATTGTATTAGTCGGGGCATAACTATTAATAGAGGCGCCTTTATGATTATTATCAGATGAAACAAATACAGTATTGCTAAAATTTTAGAATTTTTATATATTAGCGGGAACAATTTAAACATTGGACATATTTTTTCTATGATAAAAAAATATAATTTTATGAATCTGAGTCAACATGTCATTTCATAAAACAATAATTTAATATTATAAGCTAAGAAAATAAAATATGCAGGTCAAAGTATTGATATAACAAATGATAATCAAATAGAATTTAGAGATAATACTAATTAAAACAAAGTATTCATTAATACCAAGAATAACTAATCAAATATACAAATTGATATCAATTAATTAGAAGGCAAGTCTCTGAATAATTTTACAATTAAAAATTTAAGATCAAATAACATCATTATATCATCTCAAATAGATGGAGACTTTGATTTAGAGAAAACTATAGATGAAATGATTGAAGCACATAAACTAAACTAACAGAAAATTACAGAGATATAAACTCAAATAGAAGCAAACAAGATTGCACAAGATCAAATAAACAGTATATTTGGAACTGATATCTAAAATATAAATTCAACAGTATTGAATCATACTCAATAAATATAACAACTATTTTTAGATAACAATAATTTTAAAGTATTCTAAACTTTAACTGAAACACGTTTGTTACAAATAGAAACAAAGAATATTGAACAAGATAACACCTTAGATGCACATTGGTCTAAAATATTAGAAATTATAGCATTATTAAATGAGATAGATGCAAGTTATATCACTAAATCAGACTTAAATGGTTTAGCAAGTGAAGCATCTGTCATAGGTTTGGGTATCACAGTTGGAGCTATTGGTATTGAAGCAACAGCGGCAGCAGCAGCAGCGGCATCAGCAGTATCAACAGCAGGAAGCGCACTTACTATGTCAACAGCAAATGGAACAGCTATAGCATAGTTAGTTACAGAAGTATCATCACTTACATCAACAACAACTTAATTATAAGTGAAAGAAGAATTATTAGAAGGTGATGTAACAGTATTAAAAACAGATAATACAGTGAATAAAACATAAATTTCAGAAACTAAAATAGATTCAGCAGCAACTAAAACAGCTTTAAATACATTCATTAAAGTATAAGGAGTTATAGATGCAGAGATGCAAGGTTAAATCACAACACTATAAACTATGAAAGCAGATAAAGCAGACTTAGATGACTATGTTTTGAAATAGAATGACACAAACACTTAGATCAACACAGGTTTATTAACATTAGGATCAACTAAGGCAAATATCTCTGATACATATACTAAATCAGAAATAGATACTCAACAATTAGCTCAAGACAATTTAATTAAAACTAAATCAAATATATCTGATGTATATACTAAACCAGAAATCATATCTAATTATTATGATAAAATAGACTGTGATGATAAGTTTCAAAGTAAGTAAGATAGTGATATAGCTCTAAACAATATGATGAGTCTCATAACAAATTTAGACAATACTAAAGTTAATATTTCTGATGTGTATACAAATACTTAGATAGATACTCTTATCTCAACTAAAGCAAATATATCAGATATTTACACTAAGTCTCAAATAGATTTATAACAATAAGCTCAAGACACTATAATTGCAACTAAAGCAAACACATCTGATGTATATACTAAAACTTAGATAGATTCTTAGTAAAAAGTATAAAATGATGCTATAGCTTTGATATAAGCAAAAGATTCTGTATAAGATAATAATATCATTTGGTTTAGCCTTACGTAATTCATAATATTTACGTCTATATACAGGGTTAGAAAATGGTAAATCATCACTATATCTTTCCGTGTTATTCTTAGTAACTCCTAAAACATCTTTATACTTACTCATGCTAAAATTCAATGGTGTTAACATAAACGTTTATCCTTGTTTATCAAATATTTAAAACACCTATTCACTCCATTTTTATAGTCTTTTCTTCTCTTTATCTTCGCGTTTATTTATTATTTAAACATAGTCACCTATTTAGTATTCATTAGATTTATCAATAAATTTTTTATTGTATTGTTCTTTCTATTCATTCATGCTATTTACATCTTCACGTGATATGTTGTTTGGTGTTTATTTGTATAATGGTATTTTTCTTTTAAAATTGTGTTAGCTCATAAACTCATCTAACGCTCTTTAAACGCTTATGATCTCTTAGACGTCAATAAGCTTTGTTATGTTTTTTCTAACGTAAGCCGCCATGCCGTTAATGTGAGCTAATGACTTATGATCGTTAACGTTTCTTATTATAACTTAGTGTTAGATATTGTTTTATAGTAAGGTTTACTCAAATATACTTTTCCATTCATTGCCTTAGTCTGTTATTATCTTATCAATAAACTAATCAGGAAAGCCTTAGATGTATTATTAAAAGCTTATAAAGGCTTATAAGGATTGCTAAGGGGTCTTATTAAGAACTTAGTTAACAAATAATCTGTGATTAGCGGCGTTATAAAATAGCGCTATTATTAGATCGGGTATTTCCTTTTCTAAATATTTAGTATCTTTAACAAATATTAAATCTAAATACCAATCATCATAATAATTGATGTATATCATATTTTTCGTGTGTTAAAAAACATTCTTTGCGTCATTCATTTTCTAATATCAAAAAATTGTTCACTTACACCATCATTGTTAATCACTAATAGAAAATAATGATTGATATTAACCAAACTTATCAGATATACGTTTTGTTAGTGAAAATATATTAATGATTTTTGATTGCATGTTTTGTTACTATTTTTAAATCTTATTTTAAATTTTAATTAATTATTTATCATTTTTAACTATTCTTTCAAACATTGTTTTAGGTATGTCATGTGCTTTGATATTAAAATCATTAATTTCTTCAGTCATCCGTACGCTTCTTATACATAATCTATATTTATACAATAATATATTTACTTTTTCATTCTCTTGAAGATCCATATAATATATAATTTCTTGATATGATGATTTTTAATTTAATACTCTATAAAATTCCTTTTTATTTATATTTTTGCTGTATTAAATTAATTTTAATAATTCATGAATCGTATAATTTTCCATTCTAGTTTCCATTTCTTAGTTTTAAAAATTTTGAAATTTGATTTAGTGAATTTTAAGATAATAAAATACAGATTTTTTTATTGTAAGAAAACAAGAATGCAAAAGTTAATGATAGAAGAGATGTAAAATAATTTTGATATAGTTTAAACTATAATTAAAATATAGAAGTTATCTTAAATATATAATAAAGGAGCTAATAAATACATAAGAGACTATATGTGTGAATTATAGTAAGATTTATGCTAATAAAGAAGTAAACGTTAATAAATTTAGGATGATATCTAATTCTTAACTTTAGAAACTGAATGAGTAATTTGTAATTGAAAAAATCTTTTTTGAGGTCAAATATAACCAAATGGAACGGTATTTATGTAATTATTAGCTTTATCAATATCCAAACTTATGCGTTTTCTTTCCTAAATTTAGATATATTTATTTTAATCTTACTTGAATATTCTTAATGATTATCTATCTGTGACAAAATTCTTATTTTATTCAGCTATTACTTTTGTATCTGGATTTAATACTAATTTCTTGTATATATCATATAGACTTTCACTTTATGCCTTAGCGCATTTACTTGTGCTATCAGAATTAAGGTTTGTGGGCTCAGCGCTAACTACATTCACTTATTTTTTGTAATTCAAACTAATACCTTTAGATGTGCAATGTTGTTTATTGTCTTTGTTTTTATAACCATATTGTTTAGGTGCTATACATACAAATTCAGTCACATTCTATAATTTCTCCTCAGATTTAACTCCAAAGCTGTTTTTGAAACTAAAACCTGTTAAATCTTTATATTTCTTATCTAATATACAATATACGCTATCTGTGTCGCTATACAAAACAGTTCCATTATAATGTTCAATTACGTGTTGTTATAACTGATATAAACATGTTCTTGATAAAGCTGTGATTCTTCCTGAAACAGATGCATTACTTTATGTTCTATTCATCATTTAGATTTCTTCAGCTTCGTTATAATCATATACTATACTTTTATCTGTTATATAGTTCATTTTTAAATCTTTGTGTATTAAATTATTGTATTCCTATTTGTAGAAGTTAATATCACTAATTATATGTGTACGTCTTATTTTTGATTAACCTGTTTTGCCATATATTGAGTTCATCATAAGCTTGTAAAATGTTTTCAATGCTGTGTTCTCTTTAATATTTTATACTTCAAGTTCAGGTTTGTATTTTATTTGCACTTGGTTTTAGGATTCATTTAACTTATATTCACAAATTATATTATCTTATTTTAATTACTCTAAAACATCTTCAGTATAATCTTTAGCATCACTATTTAATGTTTTCTGATATATTAAATGTTTCATATATTCATTACCTTTGAAGTTATTATCATTAAACGTAGTTGTCTAATATAAGTGTGTTTAGTACACTTCTAATATTTTATATCCAAGGTTAACAGCATGTATTAGCTCAATTTCGTCAAAGAATCCATATAAAGCGCGTTCTTCTTCATTATGTGTGCATATAGTATTATTTTTAACATCCTTACACTTTTAATCTGCGCATGTTCTGCATAGTGGTGATAACAATTTGTTATTTATATTTACGCATAATACTGGGTATTGTAAATTTTATGGTGGTAATATTTTACATTTAACTTGAATAATGCGCTTATCAGGGTCACATCCTTGGAAATACTTTACTTGACGTTATTCTGGTGTGCCTGTAATGCTTTATGCGTATTGAATTAGTTTATTAACATAGTCATAATCTTTACCTACTACTAAACCTCTTAAAGGTAAATTCTATAACATCATTGATGGATATAGTGATGTATAATCTAAACCTTTCAAACACTGATTATCGTTTAGTGTGTATAAGTTATAATAATACTCGGTTCTGCCTCCTCTAAATATATCTCTGTTATTGATATTGTGCTATTGTTTTATTGACTCTAATTGCATATCATTTATCTATGTATCTGTTATATTTATAAGTGCTTAATATCCTTTTGATTTCAATTTACTTAAAACATAGCGTTATTTTTTATCATGATGTTCCTTACGTTCAATCATTAACTAATAATTTTGATGATTTTTATCTAATTTAACTAAACCATGAAAATAAACTCCATTCACTTCAATTAAATATTTACCTAAATCTATATCACCTGCTCCATATGCTTATATTACTATGTCTATGTTGTATTGATCAAATCTCATGTTAGTATCAATTACTTAAACTCTCGTGAAATTATAGGTCATCTGTTTTCCACCGCTCGTTATAATTTAGTTGATTTTTTGAATATCACCGCTTTAAAATAGATGTATCAATTTTTGTTCACACAAACTTCTATTGAAATTAAAGTCCTCATATTCTTACTAAAACATATTTTCTCCTGCATGGTGCAAATACAGATTATACGCTATACTTGACAATGTCAGATAGTTCAAAATATTTACACCTTCACAAAACATTAACTAAGTCATTTTAATTAGGCCTAACATTGTGATGTTTACATCTTGTTAACAATATTTTATATATTAATTAATAAAATCTTCATCTCCATATTTGTTAATATATTCTTCTTCAAATTGTTTATCATCTAAGAATACACCATCATTAAAATGTTATCTGTTCAGTCCTCCATTTTCATAATAATATCTAATTGTTTCTGATTTTCCTCCATTTTGTAAATATTATTGAAACATATTTGTTGTGAGAAACGTATATGATTATTCAAATTTATTAACTTCTGCTATATTATATTTTGCTCTCATGCTATCAATATCAAAAGCTTTTTAAAACTTAGCTAACGGTGTATTCAAAATCTATAAACTATCTTTTATCAAAACCTCACCTGATTATGTTGTTAGTGATAACTGGATCAAGCGCCCTCCATTAAATAACGTCTCATATTCTATACTCACGTTATTATGTATTATATATGATAGAAATAGCTTTGAATCAAATTTTGAACCATTATGGGCGTAGATATATCTAACCTTAAATTATATCTATGCTTGATTTATAATTTCTATAAATGTTTCAAATGGTGAGTTATTTATAATGAATGTGCCTGGTTTTAAGTGTTATAGTTTGTTGTCGTTGTTTATTTCTTTCATTTCATATTCGTTAGTCTCTTTGTTAAAAACAGCTATACGGTAATTAATTAGAAACGGAATTTATTCTGCTTTGTATTTAGAATTTTCTGGGCATGATACATACATAGTTTCAATATCATAAACCATGAAGTTTTCATTTTTAGTGTGCATTTTACCTGCTTTGAAATGTTAGTCTTCATATGCGGCTTACTATTTGCATTTTCTTTAGATATAATGTATTTTATTACAATGCTCACATTCTTTCATTTAAGAGCATATCTTTTTGTGGCGTTCTAAGCATTCCTCAGTTGGTTCATAAAAATACTCAAAATTGCAATCTTTACATATATAAGGTTGCTTATTAGGCCCTTGCGGCCCGGCGCCTTAGCGCTATAAGGATTTTGTTAATTTATGGTATTTATTGCAAAAATGACAGTATTAATTATCAAAGCATTTATTGCATTTTTTAACTTGAGTTGCCCATATTTAGTGCTCAAAACAATATACATCATTATATTTGTTTGTGATATTTCTTATTGCTTGTTAATATTGTTTTATAACGTTATAATGGTTCTTTTGTTTTAGTAAAATTATATCATCTTGTTTAGGTAATGATTTGAATGGTTCATTGTATGACACAATTGTTACATTGAAATTAAACAGTTCGTTAAATTTCTTGATGATAGCTTGCTCATTTTATGCATGTTCTGTGTTTGAAATTTATATTATGTTCTTAAGTTGTTATGTGTAGTAATATAGATTCTTTGTTGATGATACACCTACTTTACTATAATTAGTTAGCATTCTATTTTCACTAAATATATTTGCTAAAAATTTAACTTTAAAATATTAATTATCAAGAGTAAATGTGTTGTCTTACTGTTAACCTTTATATGTGAGTCCAATAAACAATGCACTGTATAGGCAGTCATCATCTTCTGTGTTTTTAACTAAAATAATTGTTTGCTTCATTTATTTTTCAAACTCTAAATCTTATATATATCTTCCAGATTTCTCGTAATTTATCAATATTGTCAACGCTAATGATAATGGATCAAGGTCTGCTTCTTCTTGAATGTAAAATTCTTTGTTTGGTAAGTGCATAATTTTAACATATCTACTTACCATGTCTTAAATCGTCATATTTTGAGATTAACTTACAATATGTCCACCAAGCAAAACAGTAACAGATTATATAAGTGCTTTGTTTTCTTTCTTTAATTATTTATTCATTTCTTCAATTTTATCGGGTGTTATGAAATTATTTTTATCAATTATCTATTATACAACTTGAGTCAAGTGGAAAATTAAAGGTTCGTCATTTTCCTTAGAAATAAGATCAGTCACTCTAATATACTACTTATCATCCTAATCTGGAGCTTGCATGACTACTCCATAAATGTGTGTACGTTGATCCTCATCATTCATGATTGGTTTGGTTTAAATAACATCAATAACACCGTATTCGTTGATTCTCCAAATCTCAGCGCTAGTAGTTTTCTTATAATTAATTGCTTCTCCAAGATATATGTAACTTCTTTTAAAAGCTAGTTTTAATCTCATCACGTTTCCTATGTCATCACGTTACGCACCATAAACAAAACGTAAAACATAATATATGTCTTTCGTCTTAGGTGGAGCACCTTGTACTTATTAGATGAATTATTACAATAAAGTAATTGATATCACCTAACATTAGAAAACATTATCCTCTTTTTCAACATCCTCGCAAACTTTGGAACATGATTGCAAAAAACGGAGGATATTACAAAGACCATCATATATATAAGGGCATATTGGATAGTTTTCAAGAAGATTTTCTAGTTGGTTTGTCATTGTTTTTTTATAGTGGAGTGGTGTTGACGTGGGTTGAAGTAGTGTGAAATATAAAATGTGATATAACAGCATAATATAAATAAATATTGGCATAATCACTTCAATCATTGATGGCTATTTTCTGATTTAGAATGTGTGATGATATTTTTGATTTTTAAAATTATTTTTGTCTATTTTCCATTCCATAATGGTTAAAAGCACTAGAAAGTAGTGTATTTTCAGCGTAAAGGGCTGGAATCTTTTTGAAAATGGTTAAAAGCACTAGAAAGTAGTGTATTTTCAGCGTAAAGGGCTGGAATCTTTTTTGAAAGTGGCAAAACTGTAAATAGGGACCATATATACCTACTATAAACAAGGCTGTTGATTCTAAGATATTTCTATTTTTACTTCTTCAAATGTCAGCTTTTAATCTATCATTTTTTGATTCACGATCTATAAGAGCACTTCATCAAAGTTTGGAAAATTAGATTTGTTATGATATCTCTTTAGCGTTTTTTCTTTATTATAGCAAATTTAGCGTATGAGCCAGAAGCTTTTAAGTAGGGGGAAACAAGAGCTCACACTTAAATATAGGTGACATTATTGTTTTGTATTAATATAACACCTCAGTACCTTCAAGCAATGTTTTAACCATTTCTATTTGTAAGAGAAATAGTGGTTCATGAAGTCTGGTATTGTTACAGTATATTGAATATCTTACCAACAACTGTATTTATAGTTATCTTCACCAACGATTTCCTTCTATTAAGTTATTCATCAATATGGGATATTTCAGTACTATAACAGTTATTTAATCCAGCTCGATACCGATTTCCTTTATTTAAATCCAAAAGTAATTCAAATATACTTTTAGTTCCCATAACTTATGTTATTACATTGTTACAGATCTTAGTTGTCAGAACGGGATAATGTTGAGTTATTTTGCTAACTAAATAGAACACGGGCAAATGGCATCACCGGTGAGGTATTGCGAAAGAATTCAAACACACTGCTAATTTAGTTGTTATGGCTATAACTAAATAGAAGACCAAAAACTGCATCCATAGTGGTTGAATGTGGGCGTAGAATGACGAAAATACTTTTCACTTTGTATATAGTATACACTGTATACTAGCGGTTGAAGTTGCAACTTTGTATCTTTAAAGAAATTAATTGCAGAACGAAACAAAAGCATACCACATCCCAATTAACTGAAAGCTGTTATTTTAAAAACAGAGCAAATACGTGGAATTTATTTAGAAGTTAGTTAGATATGAGTGAAAAAGTTAATAGAACGGGTTCCACATTATAATGTTTGAGGTTCGATATCACTTCTAAAATAATTCACTATAATTTACATTCACATCAACAGGCTGCGCACATATAATATTTTCGTGGATCATATAAATATGGGTTTAGATTAGAGTGTGCATTTTCAACTTAGATTTTGCTGAAGATATTCTGTATTGATGTTGGCGCAAGAATGGCCTGCAGAATCAATGGCGGCTTCGGTGTAGTTGGTCAGGCTGCGTAAGAACGGGAGCGAGCGAGTTGGCGATTTAATCAAGAATATTTTGTAAGGTGTAATATATCTCGAAGATGGTGGTTTTGATGCGTTAACCAAAATCTCAACGCAGCAGGCTGATAGGCTACGTACAGCGTTTTCAAACTGATAAACAATGATACACGGGCAAATGGCATCACCGGTGAGGTATTGCGAAAGAATTCAAACACACTGCTAATTTAGTTGTTATGGCTATAACTAAATAGAAGACCAAAAACTGCATCCATAGTGGTTGAATGTGGGCGTAGAATGACGAAAATACTTTTCACTTTGTATATAGTATACACTGTATACTAGCGGTTGAAGTTGCAACTTTGTATCTTTAAAGAAATTAATTGCAGAACGAAACAAAAGCATACCACATCCCAATTAACTGAAAGCTGTTATTTTAAAAACAGAGCAAATACGTGGAATTTATTTAGAAGTTAGTTAGATATGAGTGAAAAAGTTAATAGAACGGGTTCCACATTATAATGTTTGAGGTTCGATATCACTTCTAAAATAATTCACTATAATTTACATTCACATCAACAGGCTTCGCACATATAATATTTTCGTGGATCATATAAATATGGGTTTAGATTAGAGTGTGCATTTTCAACTTAGATTTTGCTGAAGATATTCTGTATTGATGTTGGCGCAAGAATGGCCTGCAGAATCAATGGCGGCTTCGGTGTAGTTGGTCAGGCTGCGTAAGAACGGGAGCGAGCGAGTTGGCGATTTAATCAAGAATATTTTGTAAGGTGTAATATATCTCGAAGATGGTGGTTTTGATGCGTTAACCAAAATCTCAACGCAGCAGGCTGATAGGCTACGTACAGCGTTTTCTAACTGATAAACAATGATACACGGGCAAATGGCATCACCGGTGAGGTATTGCGAAAGAATTCAAACACACTGCTAATTTAGTTGTTATGGCTATAACTAAATAGAAGACCAAAAACTGCATCCATAGTGGTTGAATGTGGGCGTAGAATGACGAAAATACTTTTCACTTTGTATATAGTATACACTGTATACTAGCGGTTGAAGTTGCAACTTTGTATCTTTAAAGAAATTAATTGCAGAACGAAACAAAAGCATACCACATCCCAATTAACTGAAAACTGTTATTTTAAAAACAGAGCAAATACGTGGAATTTATTTAGAAGTTAGTTAGATATGAGTGAAAAAGTTAATAGAACGGGTTCCACATTATAATGTTTGAGGTTCGATATCACTTCTAAAATAATTCACTATAATTTACATTCACATCAACAGGCTGCGCACATATAATATTTTCGTGGATCATATAAATATGGGTTTAGATTAGAGTGTGCATTTTCAACTTAGATTTTGCTGAAGATATTCTGTATTGATGTTGGCGCAAGAATGGCCTGCAGAATCAATGGCGGCTTCGGTGTAGTTGGTCAGGCTGCGTAAGAACGGGAGCGAGCGAGTTGGCGATTTAATCAAGAATATTTTGTAAGGTGTAATATATCTCGAAGATGGTGGTTTTGATGCGTTAACCAAAATCTCAACGCAGCAGGCTGATAGGCTACGTACAGCGTTTTCAAACTGATAAACAATGATACACGGGCAAATGGCATCACCGGTGAGGTATTGCGAAAGAATTCAAACACACTGCTAATTTAGTTGTTATGGCTATAACTAAATAGAAGACCAAAAACTGCATCCATAGTGGTTGAATGTGGGCGTAGAATGACGAAAATACTTTTCACTTTGTATATAGTATACACTGTATACTAGCGGTTGAAGTTGCAACTTTGTATCTTTAAAGAAATTAATTGCAGAACGAAACAAAAGCATACCACATCCCAATTAACTGAAAACTGTTATTTTAAAAACAGAGCAAATACGTGGAATTTATTTAGAAGTTAGTTAGATATGAGTGAAAAAGTTAATAGAACGGGTTCCACATTATAATGTTTGAGGTTCGATATCACTTCTAAAATAATTCACTATAATTTACATTCACATCAACAGGCTGCGCACATATAATATTTTCGTGGATCATATAAATATGGGTTTAGATTAGAGTGTGCATTTTCAACTTAGATTTTGCTGAAGATATTCTGTATTGATGTTGGCGCAAGAATGGCCTGCAGAATCAATGGCGGCTTCGGTGTAGTTGGTCAGGCTGCGTAAGAACGGGAGCGAGCATTGTGTACCCTTCGAAATATTAAAGTAAAATAATCTTAGAATTTTTCTTCTCTCCTCTCATAAAAGTTATATTTTGGTCTTTTATACTGTCCCTTGACTATCAATCTGATCATGTTATAAATATCCGTAGCTGTATTAGATATACGGCATAATGTAACTACAGTCTCAATAGACTTTGAAAAATGATCAAAAAATCAGATCCAAAATACTTTGAACATAGTTATTGAACATGGCCCCTGCAAAAAATTTGGTATGTGAGTAATTTAATCTGTTTTCATAAATGATGTTAGTTGGAGTCCTTATAATACTAAGCTCACTGATTATCGTCTGACGCTTCCTCCTTCGTGGGTTACATAAGTTACGGGAGCTTGGAGACAAACTGGCCTTCATGATGCTCAAACTCGGAATTCTATATGCTTCAACGAAAGAAACATATAGTTCAAGACTACTCGATATTCTGATCCGTTCCTTCCAACTCTGCTCACTGCAGTCATTCAATGAAGTTTACAAAAGTTTATAAATACTCTGAAATTCGAGATTAATTTTGTCTGTCCTGAATATCAGTATTTTATTATCGTTATCAATTTGAAGGGCCAAGTAACAAAAAATTATTTGTGTGACTAAAACTTTTTAATACATTTTTTAAGATTAAAGTCAGTTTAGCTTGGGTATTTCAAGCACATTTTAGATTTTAGCTGTCTTTGGGTGATTTAATAATAATTATTTAATTCGTCAGCGTAAGCTTCGAGAGCTTCAGTTTTAGTTACCAATGTGGTCTGCTCGAGAAGATTAACCTGATTTTAGAAAAATTATTGTTCGACACATAAACTTAGTTGAGTAGGCCTCAAAATTGGGCTACTATATACAATTATGATACGAAGCAATTTTATGATTTAAGGCGAATATTGCCAACTAGTTTTCTTTGGCTTAATAGAATATCTTGAGTTCGGAGTGGGCTTTAAAGAATTGGTAAGATTTTCTTTATTATTAGTCTTGTATTGTTATTACGTGGTAACGAATCTTAAAAATGATATTTCAGTTTGCACAAATAGCAAGAAAATCCAAAAACCAGCTATAAAAGTATTTACATGCATATTTAGTATCGTTATTGATTGTTATAGATTATGCGACGAAATATAATACAATCATCCTTTCATAGAAAATTTTACTATTATTGTTTTTTATAAATCCAGCTTTTGAAACTCATTTGAAATTATTTTGTGTAAAATTTGAATTCATCAAACAAACCAGCGATATTCATTTTTCTGATGTATCATGTAGTAATAAGTTTTCACGTGCGTCGGTAATATTAGTTGAAGCAATGACTGATAATAAGATAAAGAGGTCGGATCCTCAAATAAGATTAGGCGTGGTGAGATTGTGCAACTTAACTTACCTTCTTTTGTAAGTAATAAGCTAAATTATTCTATTTGAGCCTTCTTAAAATTTTAGTGAAAATCGCGTTTATTCGGATTTATAAATTTTATAAGAGATTTGATGAGTTATCTCATATGGCGAGATTCGTTCATTTAACTAAAACTGAGCTGTTTGACTGCGTTTGGACACCATGTTACTTTCCTATCATAACAAAAGTCTCGTTGCTTCCTATACTTGTGTACCCGCGCACTAGTGCGTCTGTTTGACGAACGCACGTCTTTTTCGGGCGCACGACGTGCGCGCACGCAGTTATAAATGAGTCTAGACTTATCAAGCATTTCATAAATCGCATTTTTATAGTGTCATTTGAAAGTGGTAATTTCAATAGACGGGATGAGCTTTTTATAATATATTATTCATTAAATGATTTTATTCCACCTCTAATTGATCATACTTAGAATTTAGCACAACTCAATAAAGCAAAATTAACTTGAGTATAAATAACTGAAATTAATATCGGATGTCATTTTATACTTCTTGAGAAGGAATGAAAGTATTTAGCTGTTGAAATATATGTCTAAACAGTCTGAATAGTAAACAAACTGTAGAAATGAACTTTTATTTATATGTTTAATTGCTAATAATGTGATAACAAACTATTTTAAAGAATTATTTCACTTGTTTATTTATTCTATATATTACACATTTTCATAATCAAAAAACTACAAACGTACAGCTGTTAAATAATTATACATTTTAACTTATTTTCTATTGAGTCAATTTCAATTTCTTTTGAGTTCAAATTCTACATTTGACTGACTTTAAAACATTCAAACCGTAAGATTGTGATAAGAATTGCATGAATTTGTTGAATAAGCACCACTTCACCTAATATTAACCATTTAAATGAGTCTCACTAAAACGGATTACATAGTGCAAAAATACTTCATTTAAGAAATAGACCCAAAAACCAAAACAGAATATTTCCAATGCAAAAAATGCAAAGAAGCCAACATAGTCAGAATATTTAAATATAGACATTTTAAAGATATGGAGAGACATTTGAAAGGGAATCCAAAACAAAATAATTGTCATGGTTTGAATTTAACAAAAGAACTAAGCGCGTTTGCTGCAGTTGCTAAAGCTAATCAAACAATAACAGCTTAAACAAATAATTATCAAAAGTCTGTTAGATTACTGAAAGATATGGCGATTCTTAACATACCACTATCTAAACTCGACGATCCAGCAGTACGTTACCTGTTAGAAAAGAATTATGAACACGTTCCTTGTAGAACTATGGCCAGAATGTACATGTCTCAGCTCAGCAAAGAACTAGAACTAAAAAGATTAAACGCATATACGGTAAAATAAGTGTGTTGTTTGATAATTGACGGATATTAATATGGAAAAGTTCACACATACTCAGCTCTGTTTTAAACTAATGGTTGTGAACCAAAATACATCAAAACATTTAGTACTACTGATAGCTAGAACGCATTCTGGTTATTTTAAGAACTTGAAGAAATTATTAAAAAATTGGGTTAACACGGCCTTAAGGTTGTTGCAATTACTGGCGACACCTGTAGTACGATAACATGTGCTTGTAAGTTACTTAACTAGAAGTGGGAGGACACCAAATACAAAAATGATTTGAGTGTCAAAGAAAAATGTTTAACGAATCACAAAATAATTCGATGCAAGTGTTTAGCTCATATATTCAGTCTAATATTGCATGATATTTCGGATGAATTTAGAATTGTTGAAATGTTATCCACTTTACATTAAGAAAAGGTTGCTTTTAAACCGTACATATGTACCCGCTTCTACTCTATGAGAGATACCTTAAAGTCTTTGCCTGCTGGATCATTATATTACCAATAAGACTTTATAAAAGTATTTGACACTCTTTGTACTTACATTGAGAAGGTTGAGTAGGATGATTCAGTTGTAGAGAATACAGAAATACACTTCAAATAACTTTTAAAAGAACTAGATGATTAAAATACCGAAACTGCTAGATTCGCTAAAAAAGTTGCAAGTGAAAGATTGCTTGATGCAGATAACTCAACTGTGTCCATTATGCGATTACACTAACTTCTTCAACCGACATTTAAAGTTGAAGAATATACGCCCAGGCAAATCAGGATTCTATGTATTCGAATTAACAAACTATTTGATTCAATTATTGAGCCAATAGATTCTGAAATACTAATCTAACACTACCAGCGACCTCAGTGTGAAAACACTCGAAGATATTTCACAGCTATGGAAATGTGGGAAGATAGAGGTTACAATAACATAACAACATTTTTAGAATATTGTACCGTTATGTAAGTTAGTGAATGTCCTGTTGAACGAACATTTTCTGAAATGGGACACCTAATTGGGCAGAGAAGATATAATTTATCACCAGAAATGCTGCATGATACATTCATGATTAAAGATTGTGCACATGAATAATATGAATAACAAGCTGAAAAGTAAGAAAGAGAATCTAAATAGTTAGAGGGTCCAACCAAATTAAGTCCAGCTTACAAGTAATGAGTTCTTTATAATTATATTCTATATAATCTAAAAATATGTAATATTTTGATGTATTCTCGATTTTAACTATAAATTAATGCTTCGGAGCTTAATAAACATGCTAAAAATCTTACGACGCTTCGCGTCGAATTAATTGTAATAAAAATATTTTATTTTCACTCCAAACATACGGCGCACGAATTTTAATTACAGTGGTGGGCCCTCGAAATGCTTTTTTGAATTAGGAAGAAGAATGAAGTTTATTATTTGAATCTTACTTATATCACTGCCCGGCTCAATAATGAGTGTGTTCTCCCTCCTCATCAATACACTCATTAACTCTATTTACTATTGATTTGTAAAGTGCTTCAATCACATCAAGGCCTGGTTGAGCCTTGGATAGCTGTGCTACAATAATTAACGTATATAACTCTGTATATACTTCAACAATAAGTTTCAACTTTACCTAACGTTGTATAATTTAACAATCAAGAAAATTGATTTCTCATTATGAAATGGAAGTGGAAGATCATAAGTAAAATAACTGTTGTTTTAGAGTAGCATCAATATATTATTTAATGCTGGGCCCGACTAATCCACTTGATTCCATTCTTCAAGAAACAAAAATGCATTCATTATTTGAATATTGAGAATGAAAGCGACTGTAACTACCTGAATTATAATTCTAATTAAGCGAAGTACCAATACTTCATCTTGAGCTCCCGGTTGAGATTGAAAGAAAAAGTCCTCCATTGTTTTCGTGATTAAGAAATACCTAAAATCGTTCAGATTGACCCAGTTGAAGATGAACACCGAGGTCCTCTGCAGGTCCAGTGCTTGCGCTACTAGTTATAAATTACATATTGCGTCCGTATACCAATCATTGGATCCTCTTATTCCTTTCTCCAATCAGGCTTAACTACCATATATTTTCGAGATAAAATCTTTCATAAATTAGTTTTGTTGACTAAAACGTAGAAATTACACAGGGACATCTTAAACAAGTGATATAACTAGTTCAGATTGGTACAATATTTTATGAATTCATCCGTTGGACCCAGAAATGAAGAGAATACAAACGCTTCAGAACTGCCTAAGTTTGTTAAGTGAATTAGTTGACCTTCCCTAAACATCTTCTACCGCGTTTATTTTTGTCATTGCCGTCCTTTATTGCATGTGGTAATTTCTATTTTTCCTTTTTGGAATATTAAATACCGACTTTGAATAGTCGATTATGGTCTAATACGATCGAAATCATATTTTTGGCCCTCTTGTGTTAATGAGTAGTTCATGAATAATCTCCAACTTGAGATTATTTATTGGAATTTGTCATCCGCATTAGAAGTGGCAAAATATTTTAATATATAATTACTCACATAGTAAACAAGAAAAAGCAATTCCACCTCCCATAACTGTATATTATTGTCAGAAATAGTGTAAAAATGGCTACATACGCACGTATTTGAGACGCGCACGTAAAAATATACAAGTATAAGCAACTTGCTTCCCACTGAAACCAAATTTGAATATATAACTTAAAATCGAAGCATTGACAGCAAGCTATTAAAGTTCGCTTCCAACGATTTTTCATAAAATACTGATATTCAGGACAGAGATTTTTAAGATTTAGCTACCCATTTATTAGTAAGTTTTAACTTTAAACTTTAGTAACTTCAGTACAACTGAAACAATTTTATTTTGAGGGAAACTTTATTTTTAAGCTTAGACTTTTCATACTTATTCTAATACGAACTCTGCAGACACAAATCTCATAGTTTTATTAATGAAGTGGATTAAAATAAAAAGTGCTCAAAATGGTGTGGAAGTTACCAAAAATATTACAATTTGTATGTAAATCAATTTCTATAAATTCCGCAAAATCCTTGTTATATTTCAATAAAATGCATGCAGACAACTTTTTGATTTTCAAATTTTATAAGATTTAGAAGTAATGTAATATTTTATTTTTATGCCAAAAGTCAATCTATAAGCACTCGACCCCTCATTCGCCATTATTGAACGCATCAAAGTTACTATTATAGTGTTATTTCCTTTCCGGTAATCCGAGATTATTTACAGATTTAAAATGAAAGTAAAAAGCCACTCATTTAATCATTTTTCCAATAATAATATCTTTTCAGCCAGGGTTGTTTTTGCTTTCAACAAAAAATGAAATGTTAAGGAAATTTTATTATTTCTTCTGAAATTGTTAGTTGAGTTGTAACTATATTATTAGCATACATGCAGCTTCCATTGTAGCTCAATTGATGGACTTTTTAGACTTTCAAGATCAAACATCAATAACAACGATAATATCTTATCGTTGTTATTGATATTATATCAGTATTAAAATATAACAATATTGACTGTTATTTCCTTTGATACTATTTTTGTGTAAATTATTTAAGATTCTTCATCAGTAAGTACAGAGCTGATAAACACAAATATAATACTAACTAATATTCAAGAACTACAAGTACAGCTTTAATTTTTGTATTATAACATATTAAATGATACAACCAAGACATTTAAACATAGTTAATTAATTTTAAACCCCACTCTATTATATTTTCGTTTACTGATATTTGGAACTTTATCAGCATATTCTATCTCTCATATCTTGAAATGATATGATATTATTTCAGTAAGTATCTTCAAAAAAGCTCGGATTACCGGAAAGATTAGTCCAATATTTAATTTTGCTTTTAGTCTCATTTCTTTAGCTTAAAATTATACGAAGACCGAAACTTCTAACGTGATTAAGCTGTTGTGTTAGATGTTCAATCAACAAGATAAGTACTAGAAAGTTTCCAGAGAATTTTAGAAACTCGTTGGTAAAAACTTTGAATTAGTAAAGCACTGTTTACACTCTACTTTTCTAGCGTAACTAACTTTTCTAGTACCGATATAAATAGTTTCACGAAGTATCCCATGGATTGTTAAGTTATAGTGCGATCATTATTTTTTATTTTCTTGAGATCTGTTTCCCACTTCAAACACAATGAGATCACCGCCACAAAAGTCTTAATGATTAGTTGAGACGAAACTTTTCGCTCTTTATAGAGTTTATATATTGATTATACGGTATATGCCATTTAATAATTTTAATATATTATGAAAACTTAGATTTTAACCAGCTTTCATTTATCAAAATTCCAAAATTAAATTAATAACTACTTATCAAACACACTAATACAGAGATAGCTTTTGATTTAAAGTTGAAGTAACTTAGGAGAATTTAGACTGTACAAGATATGTTTGAAATTTGAGGAATTCTGATGAACTAAAATGATAATCGTAAACTCATATTCACACAGGACTTGGAATCGATCAAAGTATGTGGAGCTACTAGGTTGGTTACTAACACTACAAAGAACATAAGTCATAGTTTTATTGTGAAATCACGTTCATCATAAAATTTTCTGTAAAATGGAAATCAACGCTGAAACGGCAACATAATCAAAAATATAAATGGTAATACCTATACTCAACAAAGATGCCAAGATCAGCTAGCTATAGTTAATGCTCATGAGTTAAACCAACAAAAAGAAAAAATATCAGCAAGGACTAAAATGAACACAGTCGAAAATAACATGTTATTTGTGTCATTTAGTAAATTAATTAACGCTACATTAAGTCATAAAAAATTCCTGCAAATGAGCGTTTTGTGATATTTAACAAATTGCTAATAGTAACGCAATAATTTAATTAAGTGCGAAATCATTGTATATTCTGGTATTCTAATAAGTATAATAGATTAATTTCAGTTGTAAGATAAGATCTTACTGATTACTATGATAATTATTCTATTTTTAGATATTTGTAAATACTAACTAACTAAGAAGAAATATATTTGCGTTATCTTGACGTTATATATTAGTGACATTACGTTACAGTGATAACAAAATATAATGTTGGGCTGTTGCAGTTATAATAGAATTCCACAAATTTTCTTCAAATTTTAACTAATACAAAGTAATGAGAGACATTTATGAGCTGCCACAAACATCAAATACATAGCATATGTAGTTAAACTATATGGTTCTATATGGTTCTAAGCTTACGTCACTTTTGAGAGTTAAAATTCTTGTGAACTTGTATTTAAAGTTTACAATCTGGACGAAGTTATCCAACAGCATTAGTTAGTCCTAGAGTTGCTTAATTTAAGAAAACGAGCCTACTACTATTCTTTGAATAATAATCGAAATCAACATAATGGTCGACTTCTTAAAAAAAATAGTTACCGTTGAATCAAATTCCCATATTACTTTTATAATTAGTTCAGCTAAGTAAACATACAACAATAATGTAAGCGTCACGCGAATTAGTATTTTAATATTCGAATTCAATGGATGTTTAAATTACTGTGGGTTTCAATATCAAATAGAATGGATTTTGGAGTGAAATAAATTTGAAAATATATATTACAATATACTATGGTAACTTCCACCGTACGTTTATTTCAACTCAGTTTCTTGCTCGAATTATAGATAGCAAAAAATGACGATTTAAGGATATTTAAGGCCAAAACAGCCCAAAATCAGAAAAAATCTGGTGCTCAAAAATTCATGGAAAACTACTTACTACCTCTGTATTCATTTGATAAATCAGTTCAATTTTCTAATGAAGAACTCTTCCGAACTTGACAATTTTAATATTAAACATTAATTAATAGTTTTTAACTTACCAAAAATATAGCTGAAGTCCCGTTGTTCACACAGTATATTACAAAGTGAACTTACATAATTCTATTCTGTAGCGGTCTTGATTGAGTTCTTATTAAGTTATCTTATTAAGTTATTAAAAAGAAATATCACTGTATTTATCATGAATGACAATAAATATTGAAAAATGTGTAAAAATATGAAATAAATCTGCAACATATAAATGTTAAATAATTTAATAGAATAACAGGCTCTGGTCCGGGAATTTTTTCCCTTGTTGTCTTTCCCCGTTTTATATGACGTCCCAAAATAGACAATGTCACTATAGGTGAAATTTGTAACTCTAAAGTTAGTGGTAATAACATATTATACTATGATATCTGAAATAAATATTGACGATGAGTTTTACTTAACTCTCCTTTAATATGAAGACTGGTTATTAAACATAACAAAGCGGATATCAGCTACTATATCATGAACTAATTAGTAACAACTGAACATTAATAAATACAGTATCTTTTGTCATATAAAGCTATTCTTTAGTGTTTTAATAATATAATTTAATATAATTTAATAATATAATTTAACTAATTATGTAGTTTTCTTAATTTAAATTAATTCTAAAGTATACGTTAAATATAAAGTACTGGTTGTTATATACGCAAATATCAGGTTTAATCAGAATACATCAAGAAGTAGTGTTTAAAGTAATTTTCAAAATTTACAAATAAATACAGATTTCAAGATTATTATCTTTATTGTTTTATGTGCTCCTTGATATTAATAATTAACTCGGGCATTTATTAATACAACGAAATTTGAGGATAATATAAATAATTCGGTAATAAGGAGTCGTTCAATCGTTATCATTATTATTTGGCATATGTACTGAGTGAAGAAGATTATAATGAGAAATAAAGCTATTTGCTTAATAATTTAGGTTATTTTCAATATTATATATATGTCCTGAAAGGATTATTTCGTCAGAATTATAAATCATACGAAAATAATATATTTCCACATGGGACTGACAAAAAGTTCGAAGTACCGCAGATACAAACATAAAAATATCCTTTAAAATTCAACATTTAATTAATATTAACATTAGCTCTCAAATAAATATAGTTATAGCTATCAGACGAATGCAATTAAAAAGCTATAACTAAAATTAATTAAATCTATTTCCGGCTGCTTACAGTTATACATTAAAGAATAAAAAGACCTAAAAATCAAAAATGTTAAAGATGTGGGGAAGATAAAAAATGAAATTATTTTACTTTAATATTTCGAAGGGTACGTAATGCGTAAAATTAATAAATTTTCACTCCAAGATTCCAAAAAAGTTTAAAAATATTACTGTACTTAAAACAAGAAGTAGCCATAGTCTACTGATTCCTTCATATAGATGAAACAAGCATTACTAGATACTACTACCATTACATTATCTACATGTAGTACTTTAAACTGTAATGAATATAAACACTTTTTCTACAAATTTTCATTAACACCAGTTTTCTAACAGCGTGTGAGATTATTGCTGTATAGAAGATTTATAAGCCAGATCGTATTAATACAGACTTTATACAAAATTATATGCATCATTTCTATCAACATAACTGATTTAGCTTTCATCATTTTGGGAATTAAAATATTAGTGTTAAATTTCTTTCTCAATCACTAATTTAAATAGTATACAAAATTTTGTAAGTCCATAAAAGTAAACACAAAGTTTATAAGACTTCCATGTATGATTGTTTCCTAGATTTATGACATCGGTCTATAATTCCTATCTCAGAGTTACGGGGAGTTTGAAGATATCTGAGACTTGCTATAAAACAATAGATGAAAGAAAATCAGTACTTTATAACATTTAATTAATAAGAAGCTTTAATTAAAATATAATCGTAGTGTTAGATTATATATTTTCAAACTGTTTTTATATAGAAATACCAGGGCTAAGTTAATGATGTTCCGAAGACATTTATATCCAGTTAATGCCGCTCCGCTATTGTATAATGATTTTACTCTC